>JBBPDI010000015.1:9408785-9425102 GCA_037974545.1 Cucumis variabilis | reverse complement strand
TTTATTTAGTTGGAAATGTAAAGTTAATTATGTGATGAGATATAATTATAATTGTTGAAAAATAAGATGATTAATGATTAATGAGATGGTTGATTTAATTGGACGAGAAAAGATTATGGATTTAATTAAGATAGAGAATAATGGTTTAAATAAATAGGGGCACTTGCAAACATGACAAAATAAGTTATAATAATTAAGTCCATAGCACACATATTTTATTATTTACAAAAATGGCAAAAACGAAACCCAACCCACACATCAAGAGGTAAAATGTCACAAATGCCCTCGTTACTAATGTATGTTTGATACACCTTATACACGTTTGATACATCTAATACCCTTTGATACACCTGATACTTCGTGATATATCCGATATATTTGATTGATACACTTGATGAACCTGATACTCTTTGATACACTCGATACCTTTTAATACACATCTGAAACATCTTGATACACATGATACTCCTCGTTACACTTAATTCTTCTTGATACACTTGATACCCCTTAGGCCTTGATAGTTTGATAGATTTAAAAACTTCATTTATAAGTTTGATACACCGCTAATAAACTTGTTATGCTTCATTAGAACACTCAACAAATTTGATACGTTTGATGTACATGATATGTTTGATATAGTTGATGCAGTACAGATACATTTAGTATTCTTCACTTATACAATTGATTGATTAAATGCACTTGATATGCTTGAAATCCTACTTATACACTTGGTATATTATTGATATACACTTGTAAACTTGATTCATATACTTGATAATGATTCACTTTACTGATATGCTTTAACAATATATTGTTGATATACTTGATAATGATACACTGAGTTACATCATTTATATACTTAATAGTAATCTAATGAACTATATAAAATTTGAAAAAACAAAAATCTCGTAGTAAGTATATTAACCAACTAATACATCACTACACTGATATACAAAATTGAGACAAAGTAAAACCAAAATAAAATTAATGTAAAAAAATTAAACAAAATCATTTAGAATCAGATTCAACTTAAAATACACTCAAAGAAAGTAAAAAAACAAAATCACAAATGAAGTTAAATTACTCCGATCAACAACCATTATATTTCATATTGCAACTATTGTACTGTTAATATTCTGAAATTAAGATTAAGACAAAAAGAATAAATTTTTCTAGTATAAAAACAAACAAATAATTAGGGCCTTAAAAAGTGAGAGAATATATAAACAATGAGTAGGACATTAAAAAGAGGAAGAGAAATAAATTATTGTAGGGTATTTAGGAATAATAACAAATTAAAGTTGGATAAGTGAAAATTTTGTCATATTTTAAAAATTCTAAAACAATGTGCTATAATTGCTATGTCATATTCTCAAAATGCTACCCTATTCAATTTTTCAAATAAATACATATGTTTATTAAATATTTTGGAGGAGAAATTTTTTAAAAATAGCAAATTTTACAAAATATTTACGACCTATAGCAAATTCTATCATTGATAGTCATTGATATGCTTTAGTGATAGAAGACTATCATTGATAGAATCCAAGATTTTGCTATAGCTTGTAAATATTTTAATTTATTTTGCTATTTTTAAAAATGTCACTTATTATTTATGGTTATAAATGCCTAAGATTTTGTGCATTTAAGAAATTTATTGAGAAAAGATAATGGTAATAAAACATAGGGGCCCTTGCAAAAATAGCAAAAAAAAATTATTATAATAGGGCCCATGTCACTATATTTTCTAAATTGCAAAAGTAAAAAATTTTAAAACCGATAATCCTATGATTATCGTCTAATAGCCCTCTGATAGCCCTATGCTTACAGTCTAATATGACTAATTTTTTCATATTCACAATATGCAAAAAATAGAGCTCTTTTTTTCTAAATATTTTTGTCACTTTAATGTAATTTCCAAAAAAAATATATGTATATAATGGTATTATATATATATCCTAAAAGGAAAAGGAAAAGGAAATAATAGTGATAAATATTATTATTGTTTGGGTTTATAAATAGTATTGGAATTTTTAAATTGAAAAAAAATGGAAAAAGAAAAACTTCTTCATCTTCTTCACTAAGATAACCCTATGTTACATGCCTTTGAAAAGTTCTTTTGACAAATCTTGAAGATTTAAATGACAAATTTTTCCTATCAAGATTGAATTGGTTTCAACCTCAATTTTAGGTAAGTTATTTGAGAGAATTTTTGGATGATAGCCAATTGTTAATTTTATTAATTAAGATATTGAAATTTCCTTTTATAATTACGATCAATTTAATCAAAGAATTTTTACTATTAGCTAGAGAGTATTTTGTTTGGCTAATCTCTTACCTATCTCTCAAGTAAGAGATTTTACTATTAGACCTTCAAACATGAATTTAAGAGCTTGCATGTATTTTCTATTATGCATTGACGTAGCTAAGATGCATAATGTGTTGATTTTGATGACTAATATGGCTGACTGATATGTTTAATTATGATACATGAAATATTAATCATATGATAAGGACGTTATGATTGACATTCATACCATGTTTGATGTTATGATGTTTATGGTATGCTACATGCTATAGCTTGGTGCTCTATTAACTTTGTCTATTAGGGTTGTACACATATGGGTGTCCATCAGGATCACCACCTTTTAATGACTGATGTGAGTTCGACGGGACCACTAGCTTGTCATGATATGTTTCTTTTCATGATTGATGTGAGTTCGACGGAACCATTAGCTTGTCATGCTTTGTTTTACGAGTGGTCCGACGGGGTCACTTACAACCTAATTCTCTTAGGTGTTTCTGACGAGATCATTGGATAACGTGTATTTGGGAGGACAATAGTTTTGGGGTACTTTCTTACGAAAGTACCCTAATTGGAAGTAAACAGACACCTAACAGGACTAGTAGTGGGTCCCTTACTGAGTATGTGTTTATACTCATGCTTTTTTATGTTTGATATTTTAGGTAAAGGTAGAGAAAAGTTGGCGAGCGACAGGAAGGATCTGACATGCCATATGGAAACTCTGTTTTACTTTCCTTTTTCATTGTTCATTTTTAGTGTTTTGAGCTTAACCATTTTTATCAATTTATTTTTAATATCTTTACAATTGTCGAACATTTTTTAGTGTTTTGAGCTTAAACATTTTCATTCTGGTGAGCTACGTAGCATATTTTCATGGTATTTTTAATTAAAATTTAGTTATCCTCTTTTCAAGAAATTGTAAAATTATTATTTACTTTAACCTTAACTTAGTATAAAGAGTTGAGTCGTTACAGATGGTTCCTTTAAAATGCGATGTACTTTGAATCTACGAACTACTTATAATTATGGGTAAAGTCGAGATTGAAAAAATTCTATAAATGTACACGTCCTCCATTTGCTAAAAGTCTTATTCCCGTTGGTTTTTTTCTATATTTCCATATGCTATCCCCAAATTTGTTTTTCCTACTCTTATCTCTAACTTTAATCAAAGGACAAATTGGTCTTTTCACTATTCTAGTCAAAGTAAAACTTTGACTTTTCAAACCAAAAGAACATTTTGAATTTTTACCATTTTATTCATCTTGACTAATTTCGACCTTTCGAGCATGAATCTCCATAAATTTTTAAAATTCAAATCATATTTGAATATAAAGCCAAACAAAGTTTGACTTTTCAAAGTCAGAAGTTAACCGTTTGATTTTTTACAACTTTGACCATTACTAAAATTTTTGAGCTTCTAAATATGAATCCACATTCATATTCTTGATATTCAAATCACATTTAAACAGAAAGCTTTATATCTAAAATGATAATCGATTGCTATATCAAATATAGCTATCGATTTTCTCTCGTTTACTAATTTGAATTATTCAAACTAATCCAACATATTGTTCTTAGTTTATTCCATTTGAACTAGAAGGGAAACTTAATGGGCCTTACTATAATAAATAAGATTTTTCCCGACGTAGCAATACGTCGCCGAAAATCCTAACAAACATAAAAGAAGGTTACTGCGATGTCACGGACGACTTTGGCAAGCACATTAGGAGAAAGCACGTCGAGGATACTTTCCCCGACGCGGCTCATGTCAACGATAGGGAAAATTTCCCCGCCGTACGTTGTAGCACGTTGTAGAGGGAAACTTAATTATTTATTTTATTTACATATGAACTAGAAGGGAAACTTAATTATTTATTTTATTTATATATAAAAAGAAACCCACTAAATTCTTCCATTTATTTATGTCTTTGCCAGATATGTTTGATGTTGCTTATAAATTAGTCTATTTCTAAACGATTAATCATTTTTGAAGAATGAAATTAAATAGAAGAAGGGACGAAGATGAGCGATTCAGAGAAGGGAAAGAGAGAAAGTACAAGGAATGAAAGAGGGAGATAAGTGATTTGGAGATGGAAAATTTGGAGAAAGTAGAGGGAAGGAGAGAGGAAGAGTGAGGAATAATGACAAAGGAGAAAGAGGAAGACAAAGACACTTGTGACGGCGCCAACGATGACGACGAAGATGGACGGACGACAACATGAATCACTTCCTCTCCCTCTCTCTCGATCGATTTTCTCTTCCTTTCATTTTACAATCGATTCTATGTTGAAGGAGGAAAAAATAGAGTTGACTTTCCCCGACGCACAATAATAAGACATCGCAGAAAGTGAAGATATTAAATTAAATTTTCAACTTTCCACGACCTGGATCTTGTGCATCGCCAAAAGTGAAAATATTAAATTTAATTTTAAAGTTTTCGCGATGTGTGATTCTTGTGTGTCGCGGAAAGTGAAGATATTAAATTTAATTTTTAACCTTTTTGCGACATTTGATTCTTGTGTGCCATAAAAAGTAAAGATATTAAATTTAATTTTAAACTTTTCGCGACGTCTGGTTCTTGTGCATCGCAGAAAATGAAGATATTAAACTAATTTTAAACTTTTTGCGACGTCTTATTGTTGTACATCGTGGAAAGTGAATATATTAAATTTAACTATATTCACTTTTCGCAACGTCTGGTTCTTGTGCGTCGCGAAAAGTAAAGATATTAAATTTAATTTTAAACTTTCTGCGACGTCCAGTTTTTATGCGTCACGAAATTCGAAGATATTAAATTAATTTTAAACTTTCTGCAACGTCTTATTGTTGTGTGTCGTGGAAAGTGAATATATTAAATTTAGTTATATTCACTTTCTGCGACGTCTGGTTCTTGTGCGCCACGAAAAGTAAAGATATTAAATATAATTTTAAACTTTCCGCGATGTCTGGTTCTTGTGCGTCATAGAAAGTGAAGCTATTAAATTTAATTTTAAACTTTTTGTGACGTTTGGTTTTTGTGCGTCGCGAATGTCTTTTCGCCGATGCAACCAATGTTGCGTCGCCGAAAGGTGGTCAACCCGACACATCTTTCACCAATGTTGTTTCTAACGTTGGAATTATTCCAATTTCTTGTAGTGCCTGTAGATCATGGGTTCCTATGATCTAAGATAAAATGGATAAATTCTTTTAGACAAAGCTAATCCATTCATAAGTAATAAGTCATTCCACTAAAGTCTTGTAGTTGCACTGCTTTCACTATAGGTGTATTTGTATCCATTTGATATAACCATGATTAGTAAGTTAATTCTTTACAGGTTATTTGTACTTCTGGATGGATCAAAATATCATTTTGCACTCGAGATTACATCTAGTTCCTCAAGTTCCATTGATCCACTAAGGAATAATTGGTTTAAGATCCAACCTACAAATCGAATCCTCTTGGACCAATGAGGAGGTGTCGCCTCTTGTTTAAGACCTGGATTCAGTCTTTAAGGGAAAAATTGTTCTACCGAGTCTAAAATAGTAAGGATTGAACTTCGTTTTGCACCTTATGTCTCCAGCTATCCACCTAGTCTTACCCCTGAAATAAAAGGCATTTTGGCTTAGTACTGATAAACTGCTCTCAATTATGCATATCTAAGGATAATCTTGCATGAACAGGAGTTCATAGTTAGCTTTGAACTAAGATTAAGTTATTACCTATGTCATCAATAAATGAAATAGTCAGTCTTAAACAGTAAACGATATTATAACGAAAGAGTGACTATTCATGGTTCCAATCTTATGTAAACTCTTTACATAAGATGCCCTCACTTCCATGTCTCTACATGAACGATTCAAGATCACATCGTTTGTACTAACTACAAAGTAAACCACATCTATAGTGTCCCAAGATCAATAAGGTGTCTATCCTTATTCATATACTATAGACCGTGTAGGCTACTTGAACTTGATCCATGTTTATGTCTCTACCTAAAGTTCAAGTCCATACAAGATAGTCTCAGGATCTTAGTCTATTGGATTGAAGATTATAGTAGTCATTTTCACTAATAAGTCCTCAATAACCACTTTATTGAATAAAATATGATTTTAAATTACAAACTAGGAGTTTTAGAACATAAATTCTAACAACACCTATTTTGACATTACCCCTTGTGTGTTCATGAAATTTTTGATCAAATCTCTTAACCCTTTTATGTCTGATGTTGTTTCCAACTTTTATTTTTAACAACTTTATCTTAGCTTCTTGGTCCTTCTCTTTTTATGTGTTGTATGATGAACTGAATGGTGAAGAACCACTCTTTATAGATTTCAGCTTCACCCCAACCTTTGCCTTTGATGTAGCCCAAGTGTTTTCCTAGCACAATCTCACATATTTCTTAATTTAAAAGTGGTTCAGTTCCTTTTTGAAGTTGTCATTAAATAAGCAAGTATGCAACAAAGTGCTAAATAAAATCATTTTTGGGGAAAAAAATTTACATATGCATCAATGGTAGCTTGGTTGATAAAAACTGTCTCGTGTGTATGTGTTATAGAATAGATCAATTAGTTCAACAGGTCCACCTTTTTTTTTTAGTCTCTAACTTGAATCACACAAAAAAAAAGTCAAGTTGCATAACTTATCAAAGTAGAAGAAAAATGAACATTGTTTAGCCACATACCAATTCTTATTGTATATTGATGAATGTCTTTAATCTAGTTTGATGAAGATTGAAATCAAGCTCCTCTTGATTTCTCTTGCTCTTTTCCGAAATTTCTAAAAAGTAGAATAAAAAAAATTATAAAAGTAAACAAAATTAGAAAAGTAACAATTATTTAAGGATCTCTCTAACCTCGTGCATACATTATGCTAATATTCAAGCACATTTTTAAGTTGATCGAGTGGATTTGCACGTGCCTCTTCAGGAGTGGTAAATTGTTATAGTGTTTATGCAACTTCGACGACTTATACTCTTTAAAGTCTTTTCCATTTTTTGTTCAATAAATTTCACCACTTGAGGTTGGAACAAATCAAACTTATAGTGGTTCTACATAATGAATAAATGATTATAGTAATAATTTCATATCCAACAATAAAAATGATCAACTTACTTCAAGTTTCCTTTTAACAAGCTCTATCACATTGGCCGTTATATCCTTTCAACTAGTGCAACTTACAAGAAACGCTTCTCTCACATCGATTCCAATAGCTGATAATGTGTATAAATACTCGTTATTATGATGAAACTAAGACATGCACAGCGAAAAAAGAATCAAAATTCTACCCTAATTGCACTTAATTAACGAGAAAACCCAAAACTGAAAAAGGATTTTTAGAATATTTACATTCAAAGATCTATTTTTTTCGAACAACCACTAAGGTTGACCTACTATCCTCGAGACTCAGAACCAGGTTGTGGGACCCGTTGGATGAAAGAACTGGGAGAGAAAAATAGGTGTAAAAAGAAATGGGCTTGGTAAATATCCATTTTCCTTGTTTTTTTAAGTAAATATAAAAAAGAAATTCAATTTGGTGTGAGAGCCAAAATTCAATAGCCAACCCATCAAATGAGTTCCAACAACCCTATTAATAGGGGTTTTCCATGGAATATTAAAGCCCAACAACTCAAAGTCCACTTTCTCTAGTGGACTTTTTGTCTCCTTCAAAAGACAACACCTAGCCCACTAGAGTTAGTGGGATTATCCAATAAAATGTTGAATTTTTTCACTAACTTTGGTCAAAGGGCAACATAGTCTTTTAGTAAAAAAAAATCAAAGTTTGACTCTTTCAAACCTAAAGTCAACATTTTGACTTTTTATTATTTTGTCCATCTTGACTAATTTTGACCTCCCGAATATGAATCTACATTTATTTTCTCAAAATTCAAATCATATTTGAATATATTGTCGGTTAAAGTTTGACTTTTCAAAGTCAAAAGTCAACATTTTGATTTTTTTTACAACTTTTATTATTTCCATCATTTTCGAGCTTTTGAGTATGAATCTGTATTCATATTTATAGTATTTAAATCTCATTTAAACATAAAGCTCTATTTCTAATCTGAAATCCGAGGGCTATATCACATTTACTTGTTGATTTCTCTCTCTTCTCCCAATTCGAACAATTCGACTTATTCCATCATACTGTTCTAAGTTTATTCCATATGAGCTAGCAAGGGAACCTAATGGACCTATAGATCATAGAATCCAACGATTTAAGATTAACTGGCTAAACTCTTTTTGACCGAGTTAATCAACATTCGTTAACTAACGGGTCATTCCATGATTAGTAATCAACACAGTTGTGTCCATTTGATATATTTGTGTCCATTTGATATAATCGAGTTAATCAACACAGTTGCACTCCCCTTACTATAGATATATTTATGTCCAATTGATATAACCATGATCTGTAAGTTAATCCTTCACATGTTGTTTGTAACCTTGACTGGGCCAAATTATCATTTTACCCCCGAGACTACATCTTGTTCCTTAAGTCCCATTGATCTACTATTGAATAATTGGTTTAAGGTCCAACCTATAAATCATATCCCTCTCAGTCTAATGAGAGGCTGGGGCCCCTTATTCAAGACTTGGATTCACTGTTTAAGAGAACAATCTATGTACTAACCCTAAAGAGAGTAGGAGTGAATTTCGTCTTGCATCCTATATCCCCAGCTATCCACCCGATCTTACCCTTCAAATAGGAGGCTTATTACGCCAACGTTGATGAGCTGCCCTTACCTATGCAGATCTAAGGATAATCTTGTGTGAACAGGAGTTCATAGTTTTCTCAAGATTAAGATTAAGTTACCTAGGTCCTCAATAATCGAGATAGTCAGTTTTAAACAGTAAACGATGTATAATGTAAAAGTGACTATTTCATGGTTCAGTCTTATGTAAATACTTTACATAGGATGCTCCTACTTTCATGTCTCTACATGAACGATTCAAGATCACCTTGTTTATACTAACTACAAAGCGGGTCGTATTCATAGTTTCTCTAAATAAGGCGCCTAACCTTTATTTATATACTGTAGACTATTTAAGCTATATACTCGAACTTGATTCACGTTTATGTCTCTACATAAATTTCAAGATTACTAAAAATAGGCTCCAAATTTAGTTTATTGGATTTAAGATTATAGTATTCAATTTCTCAATAATGACTTTATTGAATAGAATATGAATATAAACTACGAGTTTTAGGACATAAAATCCAACATATTATAGTCCATTTTGTTGAAATAATGAGGCCAAAACACATAAGAAGAGGATCAAAAGTTGTAACCTATATTGTAAATTCATAAGTATTTGCAAATACATCTTACATAAGCACCATGCATGTTTTACGCGATTACAATGTCTAAACGCTGGATAAGTAGGAATGAAGAAGCTAGTGAATCGCAAGAGACATCTCGCACAACGGCCACACGATGGGAGCTCACCTGACAAATAACATTTCTAGGCGAGGAACCACGTCATCACGCGAGGAAAACTCACCAGAAGACAAGAATGGTAGTTGGAGTTGATGTGACTTCACAAGGTTACAATCGACGCTGACAATCTCAAAAGAATAGACAATTTTTGCTAAAAGCTGCCTATAACATGACTTCATCCCCACCAAGAGTAGTATGTCTGAATGGACCTAAAAGAGGTCTACATAAGGCTAGTGGACGCCTGTAAGGGATAACGACTTGAGAAGGTTAATCCCTAGAGAGAGAGAACCGTAGAAAGGAATAGTCTTTGTGCATCTGTAACGTTTTCTTCTTCTACTATGATCAGTTTTAAAAGCAAAAACTCATCATCAGAGTTGGAAAGAATCCATACTTCCGTTTTCCTCTAACTTGTAATATCTTTCCACTCTTCTTTCTCTCCATTTTTGCACTTCTTTAATTATAATGTATGTTGTTCATATTGTATATTGGCCAAAGGCCTACATTCTTTATATATATTACATGTTTTTACCTTTCCAATTCATCATCTTTTGACTTCTCACTTGTCAATGTGTTATTAGTAGTTAGATTTGTGATAAGTTCTTGATAAGGAGTCTAGCTTATAAGTCTTATTGCATTAGTGGAGCTATATTCATCACTTGTCCAGTGTCAATCGCCAACTACACGAGAGGGTAAGTAGCAAGGATAAGGCTAATACGCGTTAGGAGGAGTTTGGCAACAAACTCCACCTTGGTGAGACAACTTCCAACATTTGTATCCCAAAAGGTGAACAAGTACGGACATTAGGCGCTGAGAGGCTATCGTATTTAAACGAGAAGTTTTATAAGTTTTATAAGTGAATTCTCTTAGATATATCTCTCTTAATCCAGCACAGTCATTTGCATCTTGAAAGGTGAGCAAGTGTGGCATCTAAACACTTCGAGAGAAGGTCCCGTTAATCATGGACCGATTATGCAAGTTATATCACATCAAGGCTCTCGCATGGCTTAATTGCTTAATAATGCGTAGACCTTCCTTCATCTCTTTCTCGCATACAAGTTAGTTTGTAATTCCATCTTGCATCCATTTACTCCCTTTTACAGATTCTCTCGGCCTGCATAAGTAGTTTTATCCCTGGTTTTGATTCTTTTATACCTTATTTAATTAATTCTTTTATACCGCCCAAATGCTAAGGAATGCCTAGAAATAATGTCTTGAATCAATTCCATGTGGTCGACCCTGGATCATTCAGGTAAACTTACTCACTACAAGATTTATTATTCAGTGACAAAATTTTAGTAGCATATGTAAGTTTTGTCACTAAATGATCATTTTTAGCAACACAGAAAAAAATTTGTCACAGAATATTATTATTAGCAACATTTTTTAAATTTGCGTCACTAAAAGAATTAGTAACACATAAAATAATGTCACTTGAAGTTAAATAGTTTTAGCAACAAAAAAAAAATGTTGCTAAAACTTGACAAAAAAATCCCCCCTTTAATTTTTCTCTAACTTTTCATTTAATCATTTATTAAATACATATATATTTTTTAATTCCTAATATCTTCTCCTCTTCCACGACAAAAAGAACAAATCTAAATCTCTAACCCTCGCTTCAACCCACGACACCTCAATTCCTTGTTATTGGTCGGGGACATTTTGGCCAATGGCAACCAGTAGAAACCCAAGGCAAGACCATTTAGGCATTTTGGCGACCCACGTTTCGGCGACCCATGTTTTGACAACGTTTCAGGTTTCAGGTTTTAGTAAAAGAGTAAGTATCGGCAATAACATTTTGGCAGATGGTGACCCACAATCGGTATCCTCACTCCTTCTCATCGACGATGGGTTGTACTTATTTTTCTCCCACATTTTCTCCTTCTCCATGAGCACACAAACCCACTTTAGCGACCCAACTTTTCGAACTAAGCTGAGGTCATTACTTTAATACAAGAACACTTCTTTAAAACATAAAAGTTTGTAAAATCTATTAGAAATCAGATAAACATCAAAGAATCTTTATTCGGGCCCTATTGCAAACAAAATTAAAGGTTTGAAAGCATCAATTATAAAACTAAGAAGTAAACAGTCGTTCTAAACATGAAACTCATTTCAATAACAAATACTAAAGTAAAACATAAGAAGAAAAAAACTGTAAGCGGAAGCAATTTTGAAGAAAATCCCCTATGGTGATCACGTCTCCTTCTTTGTCCCTCGTTGGTTTATCTCTAGTATTACCTTTGTCTGTAAAAGTTGAATAATAAAGGGAGAGTATAAATATACCCAGTAAGGGATCTAGTATTGGTCCTGCTAGGGGTAAAAATTTTTAACTTCCTATTGGGAGGTAACCTGCATTGTAACAGTCTTATGATCCTGTAGGATGCACATAACCAGTCTAATGCTCCCAAAGCATGCACATATCAGTCTAGTGCTCTCGAAGGATACACCTATCAGTCTAGTGCACTAATGTATGTTGCTAATAACACGAGACCATATATAGCATTTTCAATAAATTTATTAGCAAGATATAATTCTTCTCCAACAAAAAGAAATTGGAATGGAGTTAAGTATTCTTTATCGTTATGTTCGAGGGATGACAATTAATATGGGTTTATTTTATTCAAACAAATTAAACTTTTGATCTAGTTAGTTATGTAGATGTTGGATATTTATCTAACTCATAATGCAAGATCTCAAACAGATTACCCTTTTACATGTGGAAGAATTGCTATATCTTGGTGATCTGTGAAGCAAAACATTACAACCAATTCATCGAATCATGCAGAAATTCTTGTAATTCATGAAGCTAGTAGAGAATGTGTATGGTTTATGTCAATGATTCATCATATTCAAGAAACATGTGGTTTATCTTCCAGTAAAAAATTACTAACAATATTATTTGAGGACAATACTGCATGTATAACACAAATCAAAGGAAGGTATATAAAAGGAGATAGAACAAAGCCTATCTCACCAAAACATTTCTATATACATGACCTTGAAGAAAACGATGATATCAGTGTTCAACAAATTTCTTCAAATGAAAACTTGGCAGACTTATTCACAAAAGCATTGCCCACATCAACATTTGAAAAGCTGGTGCACAACATTGGAATCTGACGACTTAGAGAACTCAAGTGATGTATTGATTATAAGGGGAGTATAAATATTGCCCCCAAGGAATAAAAATATTACACTCTTTTTTCCTTGACTGTTGTTTTTCTCATTAGGTTTTCCTAACAAGTTTTTTAACGAGGCGGTTATTAACGTATAAAAATTATGTACTCTTTTTCCTTCACTAGAGATTTTTTCCCATCAGATATTTTCCTAGTAAGGTTTTTAACGAGACATTTATTTTTATATAACATTGATATCTAAGAGGAGTATTGTAATTATAATTATATAGATATTCATAACCTACATTTGTTACCAATGATCTTCATATAACTCTCACTCTGTTCTATGCTGTAATATTCATCCCATTGAATTCCATAATGTCCATACCATGACATGTGCTATAAATAGAAGTATGTGGTGTCTTTGTAAAACACACCACAATTGAGTTAAAGTGTTCTCTACTTCCTCTCTTCTCCATCCTCTTCTTTTGTGTTGTTTCATTGTTCTTATATAGCTTCTTTATTCTTTATTTTATAATAATTAATTATTAATTTATATATAAGAAAAGATTTGCAGTGGCTAAGATTTGAATTATGGTGAGTGAGATGAAGGGATCACTACTTGACCAACATAGCTAAAGCCAAGGCATAGAAAGCAAGGGGGGCACGAAAGTATATATTTAAAATATATGTACACATATTTTTATTTAATAGAGAACACGATATACAAATGTATAATGACACGATGTGAAGGCATGTATTCCCTTGCCTCTTCATTGATCTGTCCTTGTGTTTACATACTGCATAGTGTGTAGTACCTTTGTCACAAAACTACAAGATCTATTTTCTACATTTTTCTTTCCAAATTCTATCATATTGATTTTTATATATATATATATATATATATATATATATATTATAACAAAGCTATTAACCAAAATCTATGTGACGTGATCAATAGATGTTCGAAAGGTTCTGATGTGAGTCGTGGAATAAGGGTTAATTAGTTCCATAAAAAGAATTAAAGATGAATTGAAATTTAGTAGACTACAGAGTTGATCGCTTTTGATTTAAGCACTTGACTTTTAGTTTCTTTGGAAGGAGGGTGGTGGATATTGAATATGAATGCTAATAAAACATATTAAAAGCTGTTTCCAAGCATTAACTGTTTCACTTTTGCCAACTCAGCTCTGACTGATCTGACAGTGTATGTCTTGTCAGCTTCACCTCAACCATTTGCTATTTTCTTCGGCTTTGAAGCTTCCACACATAATCGGGCCAACATTTGTTGTGGGCTTCATCCAACAATACCTCTAACTATATGACTTCCACTGCTCAAGTTTGTTTGAGCAGCCACCTGTAATGGAAATATCACTGATTGAGTGTTTTGTTATGATGGTGATGATCAAAAGATGGTAGTTTTCTTTGTTTCTTTCATTTTATTTTCTTTGGGATTATTCATCAATATAGTATATACAATAGTGAAGGCATGTAGATTCTTTATTCCCATTGAACCACTGTTATATAATTCTCTTTGTTTTTTTTTTCTACTGCTAACTGTGTGTATATCCTCTATATACTTTTCTTTTTTGCTGGTTTATTTGTCATTTTTGTTTGGAGTTAGCTAGTATGGTTATCGAGACAACTTCTCGATGAGATTCTATCTAATTGAAACTATTACGAACTCAACTTGAATTGTCAGGTACTTGAATTAAGCAAGTTCAATTACTTGCAAAATTAAGTTGGCACATTTTTAACAACGAAAGTGTTGGATTGTCACACTCTTCGTAAATTAAATTTTTTGCTTTGTTTCCCACCAAATGATTTTTCAAATACAAGGCATCTCCATATAACTTGTTCTCCAAATTTTGAGTCTTGAATATTACTTATATATCATAGCTTTCATACAATGATAATCTTCAATAATAGCTATAATAAATTATATATCGGAATCTTGTATATAAAAATATTGGTTCGATTCATTGTGCCAAAGACTAAACTTGACCACAAAACAACTTAAACGCTCTAATGCCATGCAATGATATAAACAACAAACAACAGAAGAAATAAAAAAATTGCACGGATTAACTCTTTCAATTGTATTCTATTCATATTGACTTGGAAACATTACATATAGATAAATAAATAAAAAAAAAAAACAACTATTAGTGCACTAAGCATATACCGCTGACACACTAATTTCTACCCCTAACGTCCTTACAATTCTGTTAAAAATATTCCCACTAAGCCCTTGGGCTAATTTCTACCACTAACGTCCTTAACGAATAGACAAAGAGTGCATACAGAGTGGAAGAGATAGAAAGTGTGAGACTGTGTGATCAACCCATTCACTATTACAAATTTGATATCTTTTTACACATACAAATTTTGGTCATAGCAAAAGACCATCAAGAAAAATATTTTTCCTGATACAATGTTTATCTTGACGGTCATATACGTCAAGAAAAGTCCCCTTATTTTGTTGAAGAAATATGAAAAAATGTGGATTCTTGATTTTCTTAATGGACAAAGTTCCCTAAATTTTATTGATGGTCCACAAACATTAAGAAAATTATTTCTCGATGGACAATAAATATTAAGGATAATATATTAATTAGTCTACTAACAATGCCCATCAAGTTAGTTAAGTTTTCTTGATGGACGAGGCCCATTAAGGAATGAATTTTCTTGATTAGCAATGGTCATCATCGGAAAAAAAATTAATATATTTGTTTTTTATTTCTTAATGGATTTAGAATTTTCTTAATGGGTCTAGGGTTTCTAGATGGACAAAGATAAAAAAAAAAAATCATGGGCAAGATCCATCAAGAAAAATGATATCTTGATGAGCATTGCCCATCAAGAAATATCTTTTATAATTTTGGGTTTAGGATAAGATCATGAGCAAGACCTATCAAGAAAAATGATATTTTGATGGGCATTGTCCACCAAGAAAAACTATTTTCCAAGAAGCACGAAATTTAGATCATCGTTAATGAGCTCAGAAAACACGATATTTATCAATAATATTCACTACAACAAAAATGGTCTATGATGACAGTTATTTTCTGTCGCGAACAAAATCCGTGACAGTTATTTATAGTCATAATATCGCTGATTGTGAAAAGTCCTTCTATGACAGTTTTAAAACATTTGTTGGCAAAGAAATTTTGGCCAATTAATTTCTGTCACGTCATCACAGTAAATTTGTGATAATTATATATTAATTGAATTTTGGGTAGTCATATCTAACCCAATGCAAGCCCATGATGAAAAATTGGGCCAAACAAGGGGTCCGAGCCCGTCAAGCAAATGGGTCCAAGCTCAAGCCCAACAAGCAAATGGGCCCAAGCTCAAACCCAACAAATAAATGAGCCCAAGCCCAAGTCCAATAGGCAAATGGGCCCAAGCCCACCTAAAGCCCATGAAATTTCTCTATAAATAGAGATCTTTGCCACTCATTTAAGGGGATCTTGGA
>JBBPDI010000015.1:9379997-9403439 GCA_037974545.1 Cucumis variabilis | reverse complement strand
TTCATAATATCACTCTTATTATTAGCTTCAGGGAATCGGTTGTATCCAACTAAAATGGAGTTTTTCAAATACATCTACATGGCACATTCCTACGTTAATCCACAGAGACGGGATCAATGAAAAAAATGGAGAACCCCCCATGAATGTTGATTAGTAATAGCAGGGATTGTTTTGACTGGAAATTTAATAAACAAAACTAGTGCCATATTAGGAATTAGTTTCAGCTGTTACAAAATGTCATTGCCCTTTTGTTTACCGTTTGAGTACTTTCTTTTTCAGGTTTGAAAGAGAAAGGACTTGCCCTCTTTGCCGAGCACTGGTAAAGCCTGCAGAACTCCGTACATTTGGCGATGGCTCTACCAGCTTACTCTTCCAGTTGTTCTAGACAATTTTTTCCATTTCCCGACATAACAAATCTATTAGTTTAACAAGGAAAGATATCGATTGAATGGAAACAGGGGAAGAAAGGGAGAAGAAATAAAGAGGAAAAACAAGACATCGAGGCAATCTTGAAGATACCGTGAAAATCAAAATTGGATTAGTATTATGTTGATGCTTTATAATCTCATTGTGATGAGTTAGATGCCAAAACAGAAGATGGGTTTAATAAAATCCAATTTCATTGAATACAATGAAATCTAATTTTTTTAACAGGGAAAAAGGGTTCCAAGTGTGAGTAGTGCAATGTTATATGATAATTGTTGGAGAATAACTGTAATCCAATTCTTAAAGATGATTATTCCTTGTAATTTAGGTATGAAATGGAGAGGCTGCCGTGTGAACTTGGTGGTCAGTCTGCATTGGTAATGTAAACACATAAATGACGATGAATTTTATGTCTGGAAAAAAATCCATTCACTTTCCATACTTTCTTTTTTTATTCTTGTCATAAAAGGGGCACTCAAGTAAATGGGTTTTTGTTTTTGTTTTTGGTTTTTTTAAGGAACAAACATTAAGTTGAATAAATTCAATTTGTGGGATCCGAAGGAGGCAAATTTCAAAATATGAACTAATTAATAAAAAGAAAATTGACTGATCCGTTTCTGAAAACTTTAGTATCATTGATCTTTACTTTTTTGTCATATGAAATACCATCCTTACCACCAATTTTAAAAAGAGGTTGTTTCGTTTACATCTCAGTCGTTCTTATTTGACTGTTTATATCTCCTCTTCTCTTGTTGTCTCTCTTCTTTGACATTTGTCCCAACTTTTTGGTATATTGCTCTTTTCCTCTAATGCATGTTGGTTTTTTCGTTCTATTGAGCATGAGCTTAGGGTTTGTCTTGTTTGTTGAAGTGAATCACCTAATTTTTTTTGAATGATCACCCAACTGCTATTAAATGGCCACTTGTATTTTACTAAGTGATCTTCTACATTTTACTAAGCAATTCCCCCCATTAAATTTTACTATGCGATTTGTAACGACCAGATCGTGACGTAACATAACCAGACTGCAACGACATACTTGTTGCATTATTTCTTAGTATGAGATAAGTTTGGTCAAAATCTTTTGAAAAGAAACTTCAAAACTTCTCTTTACTATGTAGTTAAAACTTTACAAAATTTTCTTTTACCACTAGAATCTATAAATAAAACGTTAGGGGAGCGGGATGCAAATGTGACCAAAACAGAGAGTTTGATGGTTGACCCTTTAAGTTTCTTTCAGTTATACTTCATATGCTGTATCATGACGTGCAAAGTCTGTAGAATAGGATGAACATATAATATACCTACTAAATAACTCGCACAAGGTAGTTTCTTAAATGAGCAATCACATGCAACATGTCATGAAAACATATGGTTGGGATCTAAAATTTGTACTTTCATAATATGAAGTCAGTTACTCTTCCAACATAAACATTTTCGCCCCAATAGAAAGATGTAGACTTAAGCGAAACTAACTCATCTGATGATTAGTGGGTCATACAATCAGTAGAGCTAAAGTCGCATCCAACATCAACCCGTATAACATGAGTTTTTTTTCCCTGATAAAAAAAGGTGGACTTAAGCAAAATTAACTCATCTAATGAGTAGCGAGTAATACAGTTAGTAGAGTCAAAGTCACATCCAACATCAAATCGAATAACATATAGGGGCACTTACAAAGAAGACAAACAAGTTTTAATAATTAAGTCCATAGCACACACCTTATTTATTATTTGCAAAAATGACAAAAACAAAACCCACATATACAAGATGTAAAATGTCACAAATGCCCTCGTTATTGATATACACATTTGATACACTTACACCTGATACACCTAATACCTCTTGATACACCTAATACTCATTGATACACTTAATGCACTTGATACTCTTTGATACACCTGAAACACCTTGATGCACCTAATACTCATTTTTACACTTGATTCTTCTTGATCATTTGATATCCTCTTGATGAACACTTGACACACCTGATACCTTTGAAATGTAATACATGCACTTTTACTCCAAAATAAATTATTGATCGAATATTGTAAGTTGCAAGATATTGTTGATGCATTTGAAATGTTTATTATTGTTATATATAATTGTTGATACTTTCATATATTGTCAATGCACTTGAAATGTTACTTCAAGTATTTACTGATTGATGTCTGATACACTCGAGTATTTAAAATATTAATATGTTTATTGTTTGATGTACGATAGCTTAACTTGTTAATGTATTTAAAATATATTCACTATAATTTTTAGGGCTTCTTGCACGTTTGTTATAATAGGTTCAATAAATTAGACCATAACACACAACTTTGGTTTTGCAAGAATGTCAAAACTCAAACTCAGGTATATTTGAAAATGGAAAATTATAAACTTGCTGTCATGTTGTTTTCACTGATACATTTGATTGGTGTAACGATCCAAGTTTTCTATCTAAGCTGAAGTCATTGATTTAGCACAAAACAATTTGTTTGACACAAGATATAGTAAACTTTATTTGAAACAATAAGAAAATCAAAGAAACCTTATTCAGGCCCTATTTTAATCAAAACAAAAATTCAAATGTATTACTTGAATAATCAATAACAGACAAATAGTCGTTCTAAATATGAAACTCGTCTTATTCAACAAAATTGGAAAACTGAAAAAACATTTAGCGGAAGCAATTTTTGAAAGAAGGTTCCCCTATGGTGATCACGTCTCCTTCTTGTCTCTCGTCGGTTTGTCTCTTATATTACCTTTGCCTGAAAAATTTAAACATAAAAGGGTGTATCCAGTAAGAGACCCACTACTGGTCCCATTAGGAGTAAAAATTATAGACTTTATATTGGTAGGTACTTTATATCCTAATAGTCTCGTGATCCCGTAAGATGCAAATAATCAGTTTAATGTCTCAAAGGATGCACATATCACCCTAGTGCTCTCGAAGGATGCACAACAGGTGGTGATCCCATGGGACATCTGCAAGACACACTACCCCGTAGATAAATCCTAACAAAACTTCGACGGTTCACAACAGGATAAAGGTAGCGGTGCACGAACCTAAACGAAAAAGAGTTTGCAACATAGATTAGAGCGTGGGTCGACTGGCAACTTGCGACTAGAAGAGGGGAATCGCGTGCGACTGCTTCACGGTCGACGAGCGAAAACTGCAGCGACAACACTCCACGATTCACGGCGATTGTACGCGAAGGAAAGAAAATCTGGATTGGTCGACTAAGGGAGACGTGATGACATCTAACTGAAAATGAAGAAGGAGGCGGCTTCTGGGCTTCACAAACGAAGACAGGCGCGGATGAAGCTGAACGTTTTGGCTGAGTTTTAGCTTCAATAAAAAAGCAAAGGCAGTCAACGATGAGGGCTACCGACAGCATGTTCGACTCACGTCGGCTGCAGGTGGATGGTGGGAATGGATGGTAGGCAACGACGGTAGGACACGGGGAAGAGGAAGAAAAAATGGAGATGGGAAACTGCACACAAAACAAGATCTAAATTTTTATAAAAATAAAATAAAATTAATAATAATAATAATATATTATAATTATTATTAGATTTTACTTATATTACTTTTCCACTTTCCCATTTCCAATTCCTTTTTCCTTTTCAATTCTTTTCTTTCCCATGAAAATTAAACTCTCCTTCACACCAAACTATGATAATATAACACCCAAAATCCTTAAAATTTTAATAAAATCTTCAAATAAGTTAAGAGAAATACCTCAAAATTTGGGATGTTACAATTAGTTTGATATATTTAAATGCTTCATTGACAAGTTTGTTACACTTGATACACTGTTGATAAACTTGTTATGCTTCACTAGTACACTCAATGAATTTGAATGCTTGATACATGTGATATATATGTTTGATACACTTGATGTGCTGCATATACACTTAGTATTCTTTGCTGATACACTTGATTGCTGATATATTTAATATTATTGATATACATTTGTAAACTTGATTGATATACTTGATAATGATTCACTTTACTCATATGCTGATATATTTTACTATTTTATTTATCAGGACAAGTTTTAGTGGAAATCTTCGATGCCAAAAGATAGGATGAAAGTAGCGGGTCCGACTATCCACTGAAGAAAGAAGAAGAAGAAGACCAATAAAGAAAGAAGAAAGCTCAAAGCAATGAACAAGGGATCACATTAAGCAACTCCGGACCAAACCGCAATATTCTTTGTGCCTTCTGATTGATAATGATTCACTTTACTCATATGCTGATATATTTTACTAATCTATTGTTGATATACTTGATAATGCATTAGTTTATACAGTTACACTTGATATATAATTTATTATATACTTAACAATAACTACTATGAATTGCAAAAATTTTGCAAAAATTAAAATCATGTAGTAAGTATATCAACCAACTAATCCATATAGTATAAGCACATCACAACATTGATATATAAAACTGATACATATTAAAACCAAAATAGAATCAACGTAAAAAAATAAAATAAAATAATTTGAAGTCAGATTTAACTCCAAAATACACATCAAGGAAAGTATAGAACAATCACAAACGAAGTTAAATTACTCCGATCAACAACTTATCTTTCATATTGCAATTAATGTATCGTTGATTTCCTTAAATCAAGATTAATACTGAAAAATGATACTGTTAAATATTCTTTAGTTATACCACATGCATTTAACTACATGTTTAATTAAAGACAGACAGAAATAAAATGCACAACACTTTGGTAACCCAGTTCGGCAAATGTGCCTACGTTTGGGGAGTCTCTTTGCTTAGATCAGGAATATTATTAAGATTCATCATCAGTAACATGTCTCGCTAATTACATAAACAATAGTTATCACAATAACTAACACAAACTTCAAGCTCCCTCTGAATATCACACGAATCTTGTAGAAGACAATCTTAGTCCCCTAAATTAATGAATTGATCTCTCAACTCAATGTCCTCCATGAATATTTCTTTCTCTTCTCAATATGCTCAACAATCCACAGTAATTTCATAGTCAACGACGTTAAATCATCATAGAAAAATCATCTTGTCAAGCTTTTTCACCTTGCTCGGACGCTTCAATATTTTTCAACAACACGAGTCACTTTTTCGTTAACCTCAATTAGCGTCAAGATGCCCATATATATCTCCTCCAAGAATCTCTCTCAACAAAATTACAGATTCCTTATTTAAAGAAAATAATCTTAACCAAAACAAAACTCCCTATATATTAGAAAGATTTGGTTATTTAGGAAATAAGTTGAAAAAGAATTATTTAATTGACAAAAACACAAACTCAACAAACTGCCCCTTTTTTGTCAACCACCACAAACATTCTTTTTCTGATCAAGCTAACACATACCAACATTTCAACAACGGAAGAATGTAAACACACCCAGGATAAACATACAAGCTAACACCACAACAATGTAGAAGCCACACAAAGCCAGGCAAACAAGCACCCACATTGTCATTGATACACAGAGAGCACAAAACACCAACTGACAAAAAAAAACAAGACAACCATATTTACAGCACAGATAGTCCCAACACCAATGAACCAATGAAAACAAATGAGGCCCAACAAAAAACATGTAGCAATAGCCCAGAAACAATAGCCGTGACCCATACGCCAGAAACAACTATCTACTGTCTTCTACTGTGTCTTCTACTGTCTGATCGGTCCATACTCACCCTTTGAGCAAAAAAAGAATGAGCGAATACTAAGAACCATCCAGATGAGATGAGGGGATCGTTTGCATCTATAAAATCAGAGCAATCTTAACTTTGCGCTCTTTCAACAGAGAAATGGAAGAACCTAAAGCTCGAGACTCAGCCACAAGAGAAGTCACAACGTGAGCAACATCAGAACTCAGAATCTCAGAACCCACAAATGGACCAAGAGGGTTAGAGAAGGGATTAGCTGAACGGGAGGGACACCCGGTGAATTCAGTGTCAGGCACATGTGATCCTTGAAATAGCTTATAACTCAGAGAGAATGTATGCGGACGAGGACCAGGAGCATCCAAAGCTCCAAGTATATCAGGCTATAGATGGAGAATGAGACTGGAAAAGAACCAAGGTAAATCAATAGGAATCTTTATACCGAACGTACCAACATGGCGAAGAAGCTGATTATATATAAACATCCCAACATCAACAACAGCCCCTATGCCAATCTAAAAGAAAAATGTGGCTAATGGAACAGAGACACTGGAGATATGAGAGGAGGGAAACCAGTTAGCAATGCCAATCTTATGCAAGGTGGCATATTTCACACTTAAGGAAGCAGCAGGAATTCTAGTAGTAGGCCAAACCAAAAGAGAACCGTCAGTTAACACAGAAGCTAGAGTAGTCGTAGGAGGAGTAGGCTGGGTAGAATCCTCAGAGGGATGGAGATCAAGAAACTGGTTGATCACAAACGGTGACAGCACAAGACAACGTCCACGAACATGAATCGCTTGATAATCAGGGCTACTTGGATCATCAAAATCAGAAGGAAGATTTGCAATAACTTCCCTGATTAGCTGAGGATAAAAAGGACTAATATTCAGAATGGTGCGTGAGAGACCAACCTGAGAAACCAACTCCACGACACCCACACACAACTGATGCTAATCAGACATATTGACTTTATCTGCCAAACGATGCTGCACTACATACTTCCATCGTTGTGCATTCTCTTCATGATGAAAAGAAATGCCATCAATGGGAACGGAGTGTACATTTCACGATAGACAACGACCAGTCTTAATGGTAACCCCACAAGGTTTAGGAACTTTCGACAATTGAGACGAGGGCACTGAAGCTGCTGGTGAATTAGGAGAAGGCACAATTTGTTCTATGTCAGGAACAGGTTCAGGGGCACACGCCAGTGCAGGAGGAGAAGGTGGACAACCTTGAGTTGATGTAGATGAAGATGAATGAATGCGCAAGCTAGGCTGAGCATAAGGCCTACGGGCATGTACACTTTTCACCCTCGTCCCTCGTATCTGAACACCATGCATGTTGGTCCAGATGTTGGTATCTCAAACAAAAGCAGACGCTTCCTCATAATACCCATGCCTTGTACTCACCATAGTTAGGAAAGATTTCCAAGCCACAAATGAACAGATGATCGACGAAGCAAGAAGAACCAGTCTGAAGAACAAGAACGTCGCTGAACGAAATGACACAACTACTATTTGCTTCACAGAGGAAGAACGACGATAATCTCCTGCCAATTTCACCAGCCAATAACAAGATCCATGAAGAATTAAATTTGTTGGATCAGACTACATTTTGGGCCATATCTAATTCAATTGCTCTAGACTCAACCCAAAACACCTTACTTTATTTGGACAACTGACATACACTCAGTTTGGCCCTTAAATGTTCAAATGAATGTGTATCAAGAGGCTTGGTGAATATATCTGCCAACTGAAGATCAGACGACACATGTAGAAGAGTTATAACTCTCTCGTCCACCAGATCACGAATAAAATGATATCGGATATCAATATGTTCAGTATGACTATGCTGAACTGGATTTTTTGAAATATCAATGACACTCATATTATCATAATAAAGAACCATGATGTCTTGCGTGAGGCTATATTCCCATATCATTTGCTTCATCCAAATAAGTTTAGAGTAAGCACTACCAGCTGCTATGTACTCAACCTCAACTGTCGAAAGAGAAAAAGAATTTTGCTTTTTGCTAAACCATGAAATAAGGTTATTTCCTAGGAAGAAGCACCCTCCGAATGTGGATTGTTTGTCATCTACACAACCAACCCAATCAGTATCACAGTATCCAACAAGAGAAGAATTTGTATCAAATGAGTAGAACAAACCATAATAAGATGTACCACGAATATACTTTATAATTTATTTAGCAGTTTGCATATGAGAATGTCGAGGGGAAGCCTGAAAACGTGCACACATACCTATAACATAGGTAATATCAAGATGACTAGCTGTAAGATACAATAAACTACCAATAATACTCCTGTATATCTTCTAATCAACAGTGTTCGTCTCACAACTTTTGGTAAGTTTTACGTGCAATGCTGCTGGAGTGGGTTTAGAGTGAGAGTTCTCAAGTCCAAACTTTTTAATCATAGTCTGCGCATATTTAGCCTGAGAGATGAAGATGCCATTCGTATCTTGTTTGCTTTACAAGCCAAGAAAAAATGATAATTCTCCAACCATACTTATTTCAAATTCTAATTTCATGACTGGGACAAAACTATTTACACCCTCATCAGAAAATCCTCCAAAGATAATGTCATCCACATATATTTGGTCTACAATGATATCCTGATCATGACGATTTATAAAGAGAGTTCTGTCTGATCCTCCACGAACATATCCATGGCTTATCTGTTGAGCGAAAGACTCATTTGTTGAGCGAAAGACTCATCAGGGGGACTGGTGTCAGTGACATCAGCTGATCCACCAGTCATAACAATACTACCAGCATCTGGATTATTTGCAGAGTTGATTTGCTCATTATCTGTCTGAGTGTGAATAGTGTCCTCCTCATCTTGGCCTGCAGAGATCACCTTTGTGTCCTTCTCATCATCGTTAATGACAACATTGATTGTTTCCATTATGGATCTTGTACAGATGTTAAATAAATGATATGCTCGACTGTTTGGTGAATACCCCAGAAATATCCCTTTGTCTTATTTGACATCAAGCTTCCTATGGTACTCTCTATCAGCAAGAATGTAGCATATACTTCCAGAGATATGGAAGTACTTTACATTTGGTTTTCTACCCTTCCATAGTTCATACAGTATTACGGTAGTTCCCGTGCAAATTGTAACTCTATTGTGAATATGACATGCAGTATGCATTGCTTCAACCCAGAAACTCAAAGGAAGATCTTTGGCGTGCAACATCACTCGAGCTATTTCTTGTAGCCATCAATTTTTCTTTCAACAACTCCATTCTGTTGAGGGGTTAACGGTGCTGAATATTCATGACTAATGCCTTCACTTTCATAGAACCCATCCATTTTAGAAATTTCAAATTCTTTGCCATGATCACTACGTAGTCTTATGATGTTTACCCCTTGCTCACGTTGCAGATTTCGGCACAGTCTTATGAGAATTTTTGGTGTTTCAGATTTGTTTTTCAAGAACCTGACCCACGTGAACCGAGAGTAATCATCCATACAGACTAGAACATACCTCATTTTTTTGAGACTTTTAGTTTGCATTGGTCCTATGAGGTCCACATTTAGTAGTTCAAGAACCCTATTTGTGTAGCACTCTCTGCCACTTTTATATGAAACCCGGGTCTATTTATCTTGATGACAATTCCCACAGAACATCTATCCTTTGACGTTCAGAACTGGAAGGCCTATAATAACATCTTGTTTAAGAACCTTATCAAGAGAGCTTAGACTAACATGACCCAATTTTTTGTGCCACAACTGAGTTTGTTCATCTCTTGAAACTTGACATATTTCAGGTTGATTAGAACACTGGTGATAACAATTATCTGTTGGTCTAATACCTCTCATGACTTTAATGCAGTGTTCATCTGTCACAACACAGGTTTCCTTGCTAAAATTCACAGAATAGCCTTGATCACATAATTGGCTTATGCTGATAAGATTTGCAGTGAGACCTTCAACATAACGAACATCGCTTAAACTAGAAAGATATTGTCCACGCACATCGCCCTTAGCTAGAATTCTTCCCTTGACACCATCCCCAAATATCACATGCCCAGGAGAGTAATCAACAGAGTTAGTGAAGTAGGAGCGATTTCCCGTCATGTGCCTGGAACATCCACTATAATAAATCCAGTCCTCTTGGGATACTTGCACTGATGTGAAAGCTATGTTACTCTTCTCCGGCTGTTGTTTAAATCTCCAAACCTTTGTTTCTATGTATCTTCTTTGATTCCCATAGATTGACTTCTGAGTTTTTACCTGATTATCAACACTTGAAGTTATCCTCCATTCATATATTGTTTTATTTATCATTGTATAGCAAAAAGATTTAATATGTCCTTTTTTGCCACAAAAATGACATACCCATGTTCTTGAAGTTGTTACATCTACTACCCCTTTGAGAACCCCACATCTTTCTAGTTATATCTGTACTTGCTGAAACAAACATAGTCTTAGTGTCTTGTTTCTTCTGATTTACTGAAGCATTGTAACCTAGGCCTTTCCTACTCGAGCCAGTTTTTCCCAGAGATAGTATGTGATCGAGACATCCAGTACCAAAATTTAACATCTTCACTGACTTGTCCAACTGTTCATGTTTCGTTTGAGATTCTTTGAGTTTTTGCTTCAGAGTCGAGATCACTGACAGAAGTCTCTCATTCTCAGCCATTAGTTCTTGAATCTTCTCTTTTTGAATAGACCTGGCCGTAGTATCCTCTTCCCACAATGATTTCATTTTTTTGTATGACATGTTGTCTGTAGAAGAGTGATTTACATCAGCATTCGTCTGAAATTTGAACTCTTCTTCGCAGTTTGAGGCGATATTGATAAAAGCACTGGCAAACTCTTTTTCTTCGACAATACCTTCTGAGTCCTCTTCTGACAATGTTGCCACAAAGCTTTTCTTCTGCCTCCTCAGATAGGTTAGACATTCAGCCTGATAGTGACCGTAACCTCTGCATTCCCTGCATTTAAATGACCTATTATCTCTGCCAGATGAACGTTCTGGTTCTCTGGTGTTAGAACGGTCAAATTCTCTTCTTTTAAAATTATTCTGCGATTGATTATGAGAACCAGAATTGTTAAAGCTATTAATTTTTTTTGATTACATTCAAAAACTGCTTAGTAAGCAGTACAATTGACTCATTTATTTGCTCATTAGAAGCTTTCCCTTTTTTCTACGAACTCATCTTCCTGAATGGATTGGAAAGAAATTCTTTTACCCTTACTTTCTACACGATCAGCCAAGGTAATTTCGTATGTGAGTAGTGAACCAAACAGTTCATCGAGAGAGAGTGTAGACACATCATGTGCTTTCTCAATTGTGATGACTTTCTATCAAATCTCCTGGGAAGAGATCTTAGAATTTTTCTGACTAATGTAGATTCAGGTATTTCTTCACCAAGATTGAATGATCCATTTGTAATTTCGAGAACACTACGTTGTACTTAGTTATGGTCTCTTCTTTGATCATTCTCAACGATTCAAACTTGGTAGTTAACAATAGAAGGCGGGATGTCTTGACTTTGGACATTTTTTCAAACGCTACTTCGGGTCTTTTCCGTGCATCTTGTGCAGAGACACTCAAATTGATCAATTTGAACATATTCAAATCTACTCTATTGTAAATCGCATTTAGAGCTTTAGCATTTCCCAGAGACTCCTGTTCTTTTGCTTCTGTCCAGGTTTTTTCAGCCTTTGGGATAGACTTTCCATCTACAGTCATCATAGGTGGAGTCCACCCCAATTTAACTACTTTCCAGGCCTTTGAGTCCAGGGATTTTAGAAATGATATCATTAGAATCTTCCAATACAAGTAATTCTTTCCATCCAAGATTGGAGGTTGAGTAGTAGGAGTACCTTCTCTTTGTGTGTCCATGAGTATCGAACCCGCTCTGATACCAATTGAAAAATGATACTGTTAAATATTCTTTAGTTATACCACATGCATTTAACTACAAGTTTAACTAAAGACACACATAAATAAAATGCACAACACTTTGATAACGCATTTCGGCAAATGTGGCTACGTCTGGAGAGCCTCTTTGCTCAGATCAGGAATATTATTAAGATTCATCATCAGTAACATGTCTCACTAATTACATAAATAATAGTTATCACAATAACTAACACAAACTTCAGGCTCCCCCTGAATATCGCACGAATCTTGTAGAAGACGATCTCAGGCTCCCCCTAAATTAGTGAATTGATCCTTCAACTCAATGTCCTCCATGAATATTCCTTCTCTTCTCAATATGGTCAACAATCCACAATAATTTCACAGTCAATGACGTTAAATAATCAGAGAAAAATCACCTTGTCAAGCTTTTTCACCTTGCTCGGACGCTTCAATATTTTTTAACAACACGAGTCACTTTTTCGTCAACCTCAATTAGCATCAAGATGCCCATATATATCTTCTCCAAGAATCTCTCTCAACAAAACCATAGATTCCTTATTTAAAGAAAACAATCTTAACGAAAACAAAACTTCCTATATATTAGGAAGATTTTGTTATTTAGCAAATAGGTTGAAAAAGAATTATTTAATTGACAAAAACACAAACTCAACAAATAAAATATAAAAGAGATGAGGAATAACAAATCGTATCCTTGATTTCAATAAATAATAAATTTAAGCCATTAATAAAAAAAAAGAAGAAGGAAAAGATGATGATCGAAACTCCCTCACCAATTTCAGACACCAATTGTAATCTACGAATTAGGAAGAATAAATCGTTTTTTCCGTATAAGAAAGAATGATTAGGTCTTTAAAAAAGAGGAGAAGAAATATATACGTTATTGAAGAAACTAATTATTTTTCTCGTAAGATAAAGAATAAAGGAAGATAATAAGAGAAGTAGAGAAGAAGAGAAGCAGAGGAAGAGGAGAAACCTAAAGAAACAAACAGAAGAGCAGAAAGGTGGAGAAGAAGGGAAGTTTTGGAATAATTAAAAGCTTAAAGTAGAAAACATCAACTGATATTTAAAACTCGCTTATTTGCAAAATTGAAAAAGTTGGTGTTACTATTGCTAAACCATATTCTCATAGTGTCACTCAATACAAATTTCCTAACATATAAGGGAACAAGAGAGGTGCAACCATACATACTACATACTAGCCCCAAACATAAGCATATGATATAATGGGTCTAGAGGGGAGCAACCATACATACCATACTAGCCCTAGGTCTAGAGGGTCCCTGCCTAGCCCCGAAAGTGTAGCCTATATATGAAAAGAAACTTGATCATGAACATACATAATAATGCATGGTTCGATCCCCTATCAAGAAACATGTTTGTGTATCCAATACAACATAACAAATATACAATCATAACGAATTACAATATATTGAAGACACTGTAGAACTGGTATGGCTACCATAGAGGGGTCGTTGAATAGAGTTTTTACAAATTAATGAGACTTTTTAACTAAATGTGCCAATTAAACAGATTAACAAACTTTTTACTAATAAGTATTGTAATCAATGTGACGTACACAAATTCAAGCATCCACTTTATTTTTCATAATAAAATTGGAAACACAAATATGCATAGGTAAATTTAACCAACTTAAATAGACAAGTGAACAATTATCTCAAGAACAAAAATTGCAATTAATTTCAAGCAATAAAATTTAACAAAAAATTAATTGTAAAATTAAATAGTTGAGAGATTGAGAAATTGAGATCGAAAAATTTATAGTGTTCCTTATGCACCAAGTTTTTTTATCAAACTTTATTTGGAAGAATTGGAGAGAATTGCTTGAAGAATAAGAGCCTTGGTTGCCATGGAGTGATCTGATCTGGAAGCTGAAGAAGATTAGAAAAACATCAAGCTGGGCAGATTTTTGGGTAAATGTGTAGCAATATGGTATTTTGAAGATTCTGAAGTGCAGAAAACGAATTAGAGGCTGAAATTTGGAGGTTAGTAGGATAAAAGACTTCTCTACATTTTTCATGATAGAGGGGAGAACTAATTTTTTCTCTAAATGTATGGAATTATAAGAAACTTAATATCGTGTAAGATTTTGGTTGAATGTGAGCCTGGGTATTTTTGAGGTTGATTTTTGACAAGTTCAAGTAATTTTACCTCCAAATTCACTGGTTAGTTAGTTAACAGATTCCTTATGAGTTTTATGAATGACATTTGAGATCATTTGGTAAAGAAATGAGGAAGATAAGCATGCTTCTGTGGGTGTTTGCTTTTGCCAAGAAAAATAGACACTACTATAAATTTGGGTTTTAAAAAATGTGTCATTAAAGATGCTTAGATGACGCCAAGATTGTGTCATTAATACCCTTACCTTAATGCAATAAATATGTCACCATTATCTATAACTCGATACTAGTATATTGTTATCACACTATTGTTGTTTTAGCACCTCAACTAATCTCACAAGACAACAACCCGCCTGACTCAACAACATTTGGGTATCAAGGAAACTTGTAGGAAATTAATTTCTAGATTTGTGGCCACTATCGATCGAACCCATAGCCTCTAAGTTAATTTTTTAGCTTTTTACCACTAGACCAACCCACGATGGTTACAACACCGTTTCTTTTTAATAATGACTTATATGTCGATATTTGTTTGGCGTCGTTATTTTCCAAGTCACAATATATTTTTTGACATATAAATGATGGATATATAAATAAATTAAATATATTATTCAACTTACCCACATATGTTTAGAAAGATTTTTTTATTGATAACAAAAAAAATGTAAATTACATTCTTGGTAAAGGTTATAAAATAATCCAAAAGATAAATTAATAATCTAATCAAACTAACTCATAAATGAACTTTGATCGATCTCATGATCCATGGATTCTTTAACTACCTGAAAATTTGGTGAGCTCCTTCAAACGGCAGGCTAAGAGCTTGTGAGAGAGAAGGAAAGTCGTGAAGAACGCTTGCGAAAAAGGGAGAAACATCATCGGAGAGCATTTTCGAGAGAGAAAGACAACGACGACGTGAGATGGAGTAAGATTTTTTTTAGTCGTGGTTCGCAAGAGGGATGAAAGCATCGAATTATTTTTTTAAAATAAAAAAACGTACAAATGAAGGAACACATTGATTTTTTATTAGGTAATTTTTAATGACACATAATTTATGTTGTAAATTAACAACAGGAAAATTTTGTCAAGAAAACAAAATTTGTGTCGAGAAAATGTATCACGAAAAATTTCACATTTTTATTTTTAACGACACATTTTATTTTCCCCACCATTTTTTCTTTATTTTTCAAGTGCCATTAAAATTCATATTTCTAAATAAATTTATTTGACAACAGTGGCTAGATTAGTGGGTTTGTTGGCGAAAGCTTGTTGTGGCAGCAACGATGACAATGGCTGGAGTGTGGAATTGATGACGGTGAGTGGCAAAAATTGGAGGACAAGGGTTCTTCACAACAACGCGGTAGTCTACTTAGTTTTAATTGCGTGAGGGAGGAGAAATTAAAAAATTTTGTAATTTGAGGTTTTTTCATTTGGAAACTTTTTTAATGACACAAAAAAATTGTCATTAATTAACGACGCAAATATTGTATCAAAATAAATTAAATTATGTCAATAGATTTGTGTCAAGAAATAATCCCTATTTTTATTTTCAACGACATAATTTACCTTACCCCACCCTTTTTTTTTATTTTCAATGACATAATGTCTTGATTAGTAGTGTCATTAAAACCCGTTTTTCTAATAGTGAGATTATACACGGTGGAATATTTAGTTGATTCGAGGTGTTCAAAAGCGTTTTGGATGCCCAAACTTTGAGGTAAACTTGTTCTTATTATGAGTGAGTGGTTTACCTAGGTTAATTTAATTAATTTTGATTGGAAGTAAGGTTTTTGGATTACCGGAGTGACATAAAAAGGTTAGTCGAAATATAAATTTTTTTTTAAGGCTAGAGGTTATCTCTAAATGTCAAATAACTATTCAAATATGATTTGATTTTCAAAGTCAAAAAGACAAATCTAAACTCAAGAGTTCTAACTTCAATCCATGAGTAACAAAATGCATTTAAATGTTGGTTCAAACATGATTTTCATGCTAGATTATTTTCGTATGCTTTGAGTTAACTAGATTATTTCAGTATGCTTTGAGTTAACTAAGTATGATTTGTTTACGAATTTTATCAAGTTATTTACGAGCATGAGTTTAAAAGCAAGCTTGAGATCTATTTTACAAGTATGAGCTGAATTAAGTTCAAGTAAACAAGTATATAATATAATTTAAGCAAAACATGATTTGATCAAAGGTTCTCCGGAAAGCAAGATAATTTGTAATCTTTGAAAGCCAGAGCAATGAGTTAGTTGTAAGCCTAGATTAGCATGAGAATATAGCAAGTATATTTAAAGCAAAGCATGTTTTAAAAGCTTTCGTGAGTTTATGAGATTTTCACTAGCAAACATATTAATTGAGTTATCTTAGTCTGAGGCAAGTATATTATGTGTGCACACAAATTATTTCGTTATGGTTGAGTTTACACCAACGTTGTTTTTGGAGTGTGGGACGTGGCCCACTATGACAAAGACGTTGGGAGTACTGGACGTGCTCTACTACAAAGTATAAAGTTCTAGATAGTTAAAGATATTGAGAGTATTGGACTATTGGATTTTATGTCCTAAATCTCGAAGTTTGTAATCATATTATATTTTTCTATAAAGTGGTTATTGAAGAATATATTATTAGTGAAATTGTATATTCTTGAATCTAATACATTAAGGTCTCGAGTTTCTCTTGTGTAAACTTGAACTATCATGCCTTGTCCCAAAAATCACTCTATGCAACCAAGTGGAGACATGACCGCCTAGATATGCTATGCTAAACCTCTCCACTAGATAGCACGCATGATGCCTAGTACGTGGAATGAACACCACATCAAACTTAATGCGAAATAAGAACTCAATTGTAATGACAACGACTTCATTTATATTTAACCAAGAGTACATTTAACAAATACAGTAGTTCCGTCTCTGAATATATATACAAGTCTTAAAAACATTAACTTGACTCCACTCGCCTAACTCTACATGTCATACGAGATAACAGTGGTTACTACGAAGATAATGCGGTTTCAGTATGACACCTCAGGTGATCAAGTCGACAAGTTAAACACTGGTTGTTCTTCACTACCTTGGGGGGGGGGGGGGAGAGGGAGAGAGAATAAATCAAAACATTTGAAAAGTTAGACGAATATGCCTAGTAAGTGGGGTCTTTTACCAACACATTTAATAAGTCTAACTTTGCCATAACATGTTGTAATTCATTTCGCCAAATCATATGATGCAAACAATATGTGTTTCAATAATAAAACATTGACTTAAAACCAAAAAATTTCAACGCATTAGGTGTTCAACACCATTCAAACCTCATCTTCGAATATTTATAAATTGCATGGAAATCATTTTCTTTCAAATTATGCATAAAGGCTGATATTGCATAGAAACACATTCTTCATAACTCATCATATATTCATATCATAGAATCATTCTATATATTTAATTAAGTCTTTGTACCCACTATAAGAATTTTGGCCTTTAATGTCAAGTAGAAAAAATGAGAAATGGACAATAATGTCGTTTTTGAAAATGTGGATGATTAATGTCGGTTTTAAATCGACATTAATGAGAAAGGTTTAATGTCAGTTTAAAACCGACATTAATCATTCGCATTTTCAAAAACAACATTATTTCCCATTTTGTTATTTAGTTTATTAGTTATTATTATTTTATAGCTTATTTTTATTTTATAAAAAATAAAATAACCTCTCTCTTACTTTACTCTTTTTCATCCCCTTTCCTCTCAAAATTTCACACCACTTATCTCTGTCAAAATTTCACACTACTTTTTCCTCTCAAAATTTCACACTACTATTCCTTCTCTTCTTCAAACAGCCGCCGCCGCCACCACCATAGCGTTCGTCGGCCCCATCCCATGCCCACCGTGCCCGTCGTTCCCAACCCTCGTCCACCACAATCGACAACCTTCATCCACCTTCGTGCCCTACTCTCACCACCACCGCGCACAACCCGTTCGTGCCTAGCTCTCACCACTACCGTCAGTCGAAACCTTCTTCTCCACCTTGTGTCCAGTCGTCGCCACCATCGCGTGCCCAGTCGACCACCACCATGTGCAAGCTTGGATCTGGTATATAATTTCTTTTTTGTTTTGAAATCACTTATGTAAGCTCGAATCTAGCATATAAGGTTAGATCTGGTAGATATTTACCCTTGCAAAGCGTGGCAAGATCTGCATTCAAAGTGTCGTCCGTTGAACGCCTTGAACTATTCCAAAGTCGAAAATGTAAGTTTGACTTGCTCTTGTTTTGTTTGGAAATGAGTTATCTAAATTTACTTTGATTTTTTATGATTCTTATGCATGTCTGTTGGATTTGTAGAACTGGTGAAAAATGTTGGATTCTTATTTAAGCTTTGTGTAAGAGTGTGATCATCTTCTTTAATCGGCATTGGAGAAAAATGTTGCAATCTTCGATCTGGCGAGGTAACATTCTAACTGTTCTTATTTCTGATTTTTTTTTTTAATGGAAGTTGCTTCTTGATTATAAAAGGAACTAAAATATATTGTTTAATATTTATCCCCGCGGTTGGACCTGGGGAACATTGTTCAATTGGTTAATCAATAGAGCGAGGGGGAGTGAAGCATTTTATGTGGACTGCAAACTTGGGCCATTTTATGGGCAACCTGAGAAAAGAAACTCCAACCTATATATCTGTTTGGAAATGCTGGAGACTACTTAGAACTAGAAGTACCCCAATGTCAATTACAAATACATACCAACTCAAATATTATAATGTATTTTGTATTTTTCTTTTTCAATATTTTAATGTCATTTATTTTAGTCTAACTTCAATATGGTACTCACTGGTTTAAATCACTTCATTTATTACATTTTGTGATACATGCTTCTTTGTTACTCAATTTACTTTAACCCTACTCATGTTTTGTTTTATGTATTTTATTCCATCTTTGTTTTTATGTATTTTATTCCATCTTTAATTCTACTCAATTTACTTCATATTTGTATGGTTAGCCAATGCCTATACTTTGTTTTATTCTTATGATATTAGATTGACATTTTCTTTGGATAATCCTCTGCAGATGCTCTCAATTGTTGTTACATGTGGAAATACTTTTGTTTTGAAGCCTTCAGAAAAAGATCATGGTGATCATTGTTTTTAATTATTCCCCAAATCACTTTAATGCAAACTTATTTTTAATGGTTTTTAGATTCTATCAATAATAGACATTGATAGTTATTAGTGATAGAAGTCTATCAATAACTATCATTGATAGAACTTAGAATTTTGTTATAGCTTGTAAATATTTTAACTTATTTTGCTATTTAGGGTTTAGGGTTTTTGCTATCTGAATCATCTGTGAAAGAGTATTCGAATGTTTTCCTAGAAGAGTTTCTAAGATTTCTACCTCATAGAGAAATTTACTTTTCCATTGAGTTGGAACTAGACATTGTTCCTATATCGAACGCTTCATACAGAATGACCCCAACAGAGTTGGAAGATCTGAAAGTGCAGTTGCAGGAAATGCTTGACGAAAACTTCAAACGACCAAGTGTGTCATCTTGAGGCACACCAGTCTTGTTTGTTAAGAGGAAAATGAGTCGATATGCTTTATGTATTGATTATAGAGAGTTGAATAAGGTGACTGTTAAGAACAAAAATATCTTTTACCAAGTATTGAGGATTTGTTTGATCAGCTGCAATAATTTTGTGTATCCTCTAAAAGATTGAATTACTTACAGGCTGTCACTTGTTGAGGATTAGAGGCAGTGACATTCCTAAGGCAGTTTTTTTTTGTTTGAGGTATGTGTATCATGGGTTCATTGTGTTATATTTCGGGTTGTCGAATGCTCCAACAACGTTTATGAACTTGATGAACAAAGTGCTTAATGATTTCTCATACACTTTTATGATTGTAATTATTGACGATATCATAAATTATTCCAAGATAGAGATAGATCATGAGGAGCATTTACACATGGGTTTAGAGGCTCTTCCAGTTGACAAATTGTATGCACAGTTTTTAGAATGTGAGTTTTTGGAGGAGGTCAAGTATCTTTTCTAGACCATGTGACATTTAGAGATGGCATTTATGTGGATCTCACAAAAAAAAAATGAAGTCGTTACCAGTTGGCCTTGACCTTTCATAGTTAGTGAGATTCGTAACTTTTTAAGTTTAGTAGGTTATTACCAACGGTTTGTATAAGATTCTTCTCGCCTAACTACGCCATTGATTCAGTTAACTAGAGAAGGGATTTCATTTGTTTGGAACAAAGCCTATGAGGATAGTGTTCAAAATCTTAAGCAGAAGCTTGTGTTACATCGGTGCTTACCGAACATGATGGTTAAGAAAGTTTCATAGTTTACAGTGATGCTTCTAGAAAAGTTTAGATGGTGTTTTGATTTAACAAGGTAAAATAGGTTCTTGTGCTTCTCGTCAATTGAAGAGTCATGAGCAAAATTATCCAACTTATGATTTAGAATTGACAGTTATGGTATTTTTTTTTGGCATTAAAGGTTTGAAGGCAATATTTGTATGGTGAAAAGATATAGATATTTTCTAACCAAAAGAGTTTGAAATAGTTCTTCACTCAGAAGAAGCTAAATATGAGATAACAAAGATAGTTTGAGTTAGTAAATGACTATGAATGTGAGATATTGCATCTTCCAAGTAAGGTGAGTGTGGTAGTTGATGCTCTTAGTAGAAAAGTATCACATTCAACAACGCTTATTACTAGACAGGCCCCTTTATACCGAGATTTTGAGAGAGCTGGGTTTGTAGTATCAGTAGGGGAAGTTACTTCTCTGTTAGCACAGTTGACAGTGCAACCAACTTTGAGACAAATGATTATTGATGCTCAAAATGATGATCCTTATTTGGTTGAAAAGCGTCGCCTTATTGGGACGGGGCAAGCTGATGGCTTCTCCATATCCTCTGATGGTGGATTGTTGTTTGTGAGGCGTATGTGTATGCCAGCATACACTGCAGTTAAGACTGACTTACTGAATGAAGCCTATAGTTCTCCATTTTCCATGCATCCTGGTAGTACAAAGATGTATTAGAATCTGAAACGAGTGTATTGGTGGCGTAATATGAAGAGAGAAGTAGCAGAGTTTGTCAGTATGTGCTTAGTGTGTCAGCAGGTTAAAGCACCTAGACAGAAACCAACAAGGTTGTTGCAACCTTTGAATATACCTGAGTGGAAGTGGGAGAATGTGTCCATGGATTTTATTACAAGACTTCCTAGAACCCTGAAGGGTTATATAGTGATTTGGGTTGATGTAGACAAGCTTACGAAGTCAGCACACTTTATGCCAGGAAAATCTACTTATACTGCTAGTAAGTGGGTATAGCTGTACTTGACTGAGATTGTGAGACTGCATGGAATGCCCGCATCGATTGTTTCTGACAGAGATGCACGTTTTACTTCCATGTTTTGGAAGGGACTTCAGATTGCTATGGGTACGAGATTAGATTTCAGTATAACTTTTCACCCATAGACTGATGGTCAAACTGAACGTTTGAACCAAGTTTTAGAGGATATGCTATGAGCTTGTGCGTTAGAGTTTCCAAGTAGTTTGGACTTTCACTGCATTTGATGGAGTTTTCCTATAATAACAGCGCAGAGTAGACAGAAAAGTTATGCAGATGTGAGGCGAAAAGATCTTGAGTTTGATGTGGGAGATAAGGTGTTCTTGAAGGTAGCACCTATGAAGGGTGTTATGCGTTTTAAAAAGAAAGGGAAGTTGAGTCCTCATTTTGTTGGATCGTTTGAGATTTTAGAAAGAATTGGTGTTGTGGCATATCGTTTGGCATTGCCACCATCTCTCTCTGCAATTCATAATGTCTTCCATGTTTCGATCTTGAGGAAGTAAGTGGCATATCCATCCCATATAGTGAACTATGAACCACTAGATATTGATGAGAATTCGAGCTATGTAGAGCAACAAGTTCAGATTCTGGCTAAAGAGGTGAAGGTGCTTTGTAATAGAGGAATTTCGTTAGTAAAGGTTTTGTGGCAGAACCATCAAGTTGAAGAGGCAACATGGAAGAGAGAAGATGATACGAGAGCTCGTTATCCAGAGTTATTTGAGGATTTGAACTTTCAAGGATGAAAGTTTCTTAAGGAGGGAAGAATGTAACGCCCTGAATTCTAAGGTATTTGATTTAATTAAATTACCTGATTATTAGAGTTTTTGAAATTTTTGGGAGTTATTTTATTATACTTGGATGGAAGAGAAAATTTTCTAATGGAAAAGAAAAGAAGTGAAGGAGGAAAAAAAATAGTATTTAAAAGGTAATAATAATGATAATAATATATTATTATTATTATTAATATTAATTATTATTATTATTCAAAAAAAAAAAAAGAAATAAAAAAAATTCCCTTCCTTCTTCACTCGTGAAAGCCCCTCCCCCTCTTTTTTCTCTTTTCTTCTTACTCTGTAGTGACCTACCGGCCATCTCCACCCTCCATCTCATGCAAGCCTCGCCAGTGAGGGTTTGTTCCATCCATCGATGATTTCCCTAGCCTCGTCGACCTCCTTTGTACTCCTTTCTTTTCTGTTCACTGTTCGCTCGAGCATCTTCGCGCCATGCATAACCCATCGATTCGTTCGGTTCTCTTCGTCGGATGTCTCTTCACCATCGTGACCAGTCGTCGTCCACCCTCTGTGCACTGTCGTGACCTTCATCCGTCGACCGTGAAGCCCCATCGTGCGTGTTCTCTGTACAGCTGTGAGTTACGAATCGACCCACGCCAAATTGATTTCACATAATTCTCTGTGATAACTTCAAATGCTGCTACTGCCATCTGCCTTGCTGTGATTTATCCAGTGAAAAGATTTGAGTAAGTTTAAATGGTGGCCCTTGTGCTTCGCATTGTGAAAGAAAATAATAGTTATTTATTTTAGTGTAATGTCGTTTGATAGGTTAAAGTGACACTCTTGAAGATATCGTTGAAGCGTGCAAACCCTTGATGCTTCCATTTGGTTGGATTTGGCCTCGTCTTTCCATTAGTGGGGATTGGACTATTGGAATTGGCTCGATTGAAGAACTTGTATAAAAACGAGGTAAGGGATCTCTACTACTGGACTCATCTATAGTTTTAAGTTGTTTTGACTGTATGGTTATATTGAACTAAGAAGGGATGTCAATTATAACCCATGGATGGATAAGGACTTGATGTTGAATTTATACTGTGATTGACCGGAATATATATATATATATATATACACATACATGGATGAATGTGGATTTGATGTTGAATGTATACTGTGATTGACTGGAACTATATATA
>JBBPDI010000015.1:9360385-9379897 GCA_037974545.1 Cucumis variabilis | reverse complement strand
CATCTTATCATAAAACTATCATAACACTACCTAAATAACCCTTCCCCCAAACACATCTTATCATAATACTATCATAATACTACCCACATAGCCCTTCTCCCAAACACATGTTATCATAACACTATCATAACACTATCTACATAACCCTTCCCCCAAACACATCTTATCATAACACTATCATAATACTACTCACATAACCCTTCCCCCAAACACATTTGATCATAAAACTAGTTTTATCATAACACTAGTTTTATCATAACTCTAACCCCTCATAACTCAACCCTTACCCCAAACACACCCGAAGTTTTTCCTCCAATTTTTTCCCTCTTCTCCCATTTTCTCCCATAACCAAACGACCACCTCCCCGTTTGTCTTCCCCGTTACTCTCCTCATTCGTGTGCCAACACCTTCAACCGCGAGTTAATAGTTTTTGTTCGTCTTCCCCATTTATGCGCACCACCTCCTCGTTCGTCAGCTTCCATCTGAGTCATATTCATGTTCAATAAAAATACAGAGTGACCGAAGATAAGGAGATTTGAATTTCATCCTCTCCTAAGAGAAATAAGAGCCTATAAGTTTACCCATGGCTTCCCTTTGGCGAAGATGGAGAATTTAACCTTCGTCTGCGACACCGTACTTCCTCCTCTGCCGTTTGATTCACCAACCACCACTATCGCTGCTGTCGAGAAGGCATTTTATGAAGTATCCGGTTTGTAATCCAAATTCCTGACGAGGTAAGTTGATTTATCAACTGAATGAACAATTCCTTCATTTTTCTCCTTCTTCAATTTGATGTTGATTTCAAGAAATTGAAATTAGGTTACAAAGATGGCGAGGAAGAGAGGATTGATTGAAATTGTGTTCATGGTGAGAGTTGTGTTATGAATTCTGGCTATGAGGTTAGGGACGTTGTTGCTTTGTCGATTGCTTTATTTTTGTGAGAAATGGTTTTTTGTTTACAAATTCTCAAAGATGATGTTGAAGAACAGAGAGGAAGCTTTGAGGAGATGTTTTAAGAATAAGGTCTTCACGCCTATTACAGTTGTCGTTGCACTACTTAAATTTGTTTCTCTCAACATCTTTTCTCGAGTAATCTCACTTTCTCCTATCTTTACAACTTATTTTAATCTTTTTGTCATGAAATTTGGAAATTGGGACTTTAGAGTCAATAACTTAGCTTATTTACAACGGTGACTATAACATATAATATTTTATTGGGAGATATAATACTTTATTCACTTAAAATAACTATAGTAATGTGATTCTAACATCTTCATTTATTTTGTCTTTTTATTATTTTAAGATAACAGGTTAGTTTATCCTCAAATTTATGGAAATCAATGTTAAGTAGTTTTAATATAAATTTTATGTTTATCGTTGGTCTCATATGAATAATTTGTCCATCTGTGGCATTATGTTGAAAACGTGAGGTTGCCCAAATTGTTGTGATAGTTTCTAGGCATTTCATGTTTGATAGTTTTGATCTGGCCAGTTAGTGATTCCAGAAATTATCTAAATACCTTGAAAGCACTTAAGTTAGGGATTAAATGATTATTATTATAGCTTCTATTTTTAGTCTTCAATTAAAGGTCAGACTGCTCGGGATCTTTCATCTGATTCTAATGATGATTATATTCATGGAGTATTCTACTATTTACCATTTTTCACCTTTCAAATTTTCTCTATTAAAAAGTTACAACTTGTTAATAAGCATTTAATGCTACTTTTAATCCTATTATTTGTGTTTTAGTTAAAGGATCAACTGGAGATATCAACAGAAAGATTGAAAGAACTTAGAAAAGAGGTTTGTTTCCTTGATGATTCTTTTTTCCCATGTAGAAAAGAGGGACTTGTTTAGAAATGATCTGCGTTTTCCTGTGGATTAGCATAATTTAGTACTCTTGATTTTCTAGATATGTCCATTTTTTGAAGCTTTTTGATTTATTTGTTTGGTATATTTGTCAGGCATTCTGTGATTTGGAACTAATATATATGTACAAAGGTACATACGACATCAACATGTTGGTAACTATGGGAGCGAAATAATTGGTGTTACCAGTTTCAACACATTACTCTGCCTATTTATGTTGTACTACCCTGCCTTTTGACTTGCCTAACGGTCTTATCTGAGTGAGTTGCAATTACTATAACTCTTCAACCCTTTTTCTTGTTTGTTTTTCAATTATAACAATGAATTTGAGGTAGATATCACTTTTGAAACCTATTTATGCTATGCTTTTTATATCACCATTTTGTATACTTTGATATTCTCTCCAATTCTTTCCCTCTGTTTTTCTTTTCAAAGTTCTTTAACACCAACTTTATGTAGCTTGGTTTTTATGATTTCTTATTCCCCTATCTTAGTTATAAATAGGCCAAGTTTCTTGAATTTTATCGCAGGGGCAAATATCCTACTAGATAATAAGGGATGCATTAAGCTTGCTGATTTTGAGCTTTGAAATAGGTTGTCGAGCTGGTAATCACTTTATTGATCGTAAGTACATATTTCTTTTCTTGTTTTAGTCTGGTATAGGTTTGATTTCCTCTTGAAACTATTGATGCGCTTAGATAGAAGTGAATTTTTGTTTTTAGGTTCATATGTAACACTGATAGGAAGGGAAAAGGAGAATTTTAGTTGTAAAGAATTTGGCAACAACTAACTCTTTTTTTTTTTTATGTAAGTCTCAGTCTACCCAATTGAAGGTAGCCGTGCTTTATTTATAGAGGAAGGTAGTTTTATTACAGTTGTGATTTAACTGATTACTAACTAATTGATGGTTAGTTAGTTAAAACTAACTCTAGGGCCATTGGCCTTACATCAAATCCCTTCCTCCCAAAATCAGCTCGTCCCGAGTTGATGTAGCTACTGTAAGGAGAAGTCATCTGGTGCATAGTATGGTTTGAGATCAACGATATTGAAGACGGGATTGATGTAAAGATCATCTGGAAGTTCAATGTTATAGGCATTATTTCTGTATTTTTCTAGGACTCTGCAGGGTCCCATCTGTCTATTTTTCAATTTGTTGTAGTTCCTGTTGGGAACCTGTTTTTCTTCAGGTGTATCATCACAAGATCTCCTTCTTGAAAACTTACTTCTCTTCTCTTCTTTTCTTGTCTTTGCTTAGCTTATAAGAATTTGTTGTTTTCTAGAGCTGGTCCTATACTTCTTTGTATACCTTTTGAACTCTTTCTATCATTTCTTCAGCTTCGTTGCTAATGTCGATCAGTGAAGGTAGTTTGGTTAGATCAGTGAGTTTGGAAGTTTTTGTATACACAATTTCGAACGAACATCTTTCTATAGCTCTGTTTTGCATATTGTTGAATGCAAATTCTTTCTGGGCTAGGTTGAGATCCCATTGTTTTGGTTTGGAATCGCTTAGGCATCTGATTAGATTGCCTAATGTTCTGTTTGTCACTTCAGTCTGTCCGTCAATTTGGAGGGGTCGTTGTACTATATTTCAAGGTTGTGTCTAGTTTTTTCCATAGAGTCCGCCAAAAGTGACTGAGAAATTTCACATCTCTATCGAATACTATTGATTTTGGCACACCATGTAGTCTCACAATCTCCCTGAAGAATATATTAGCTATGTGAACAACATCATTGGTCTTCTTACAAGCTAGGAAGTGTGCCATTTTGCTGTAGTGGTTTACTACAACCATTACGGAATCATACCCTCGTTGTGTCTTTGGTAATCCAAGTACAAAATCTATTGATAGGTCTTCCCAAATGGTCGTTGGGATAGGTAGTGGTGTATAGAGGCTAGCATTGGTTGATGTTCCCTTTGCTGTTTGGCAAATGCTGCATCTTTTAACATAGTTAAAGGTGTCCTTTCTGATTTGAGGCCAATAGAATCGTTTGGCAAGGATTTCATAGGTTTTCTGTTGAGCAAAGTATCCAGCCAAGCCTCCTGAGTGTGCTTCTTTTATCAATTCTTCTCTTAATGATGTATGTGGTATGTAGAGGAGATCCTTTTTGAATAGGAAACCATCAAATTTGTGGAAATCTCCAGCATATGTATGGTTAGAGCACTTCTCCCATATACTTTCAAATCATGGTCTTTCATATATAATTCAGTTAAGTGATTAAAGGCAGTGATTTCTGAGGATAGAATAGATAATAAATTGCTCTTTCTACTCAATGCATCAGCAACTTTATTCTCCTTTCCAGCTTGGTGTTTAATGACAAAATTGAATCTTTGGATATAGGAAATCCATCTAGCATGCATCCTGCTGATTGATTTTTGAGAGTATAGGTATTTCAATGAGAAGTGATCTGTCAACAGTATACACTCTCTACAGAGAAGATAGTGCTCCCATTGTTTGAGAGCCCTCACGAACGCGTACAGTTCTTGTTCATAAATACTACATAACTGTCTCGACTTGCTTAGTTTCTCACTGAAATATTCGATTGGGTGTCCTTGTTGAGAAAGGATGGATCCAATACCAATGCCACAGACGTCTACTGCTACTTTAAAAGCTTGAGAAAAATCTGGTAGTTTAAGAACTGGGTTGTTACTTAGACTTTCTTTTAATAGGTTGAAACTGTCTTGCTGTTTAGGGCTCCATTGGAATGATCCTTTCTTTAAACAATTTGTTATAGGTGCAGCAATGGAACTGAAGTTTTGAATAAACTTCCTATAGAATGAGGCCAATCTCAAGAATGCTTGTACTTGTTTGATAGTAGTTGGAGTTGACCAGTTTTTAATTGCCTCTACCTTCTTCTCATCCATTAAAATATGGTCTTTTCTGATTATCAACCCCAAGAAGGCTATTTCATTGGAGCAGAACATACACTTCTTGAGATTTAGATATAGTTCATTGTGGTCAAGTACTTGGAACAGCTGGTCAATGTGTTGGAGGTGTTGATCATAGGTTTTGCTAAAGACAAGAATGTCATCAAAGTAGACTATAGTGAACTTGTTTAAGAAAGGATGCAGTACCTTGTTCATCAACCTCATGAAAGTGCTAGGAGCATTAGAAAGGCCAAATGGCATTACAAGCCACTCAAAAAGTCCTTTATTGGTCTTGAAGGCTATCTTCCATTCATCTCCAGGTCTAATATGTATTTGATGATAACCACTCCTTAGATCAATCTTTGAAAAAATACAAGCACCTCCGAATTGATCTAATAAATCACTGACCCTCGAGATTGGAAATCTATATTTTACTGTGATTTTGTTGATAGATCTACTGTCCACACATGTCCTCTAAGTTCCATCTTTTTTGGGAGTTAGTAGTGTTGGTACTGCACAAGGGCTGAAGCTTGGCTTAATGTGCCCCTTTTTCAGTAGTTCTTCAATGGTATCATGTAAAATTTTATATTCATTTGGGCTCATGCGATAGTGAGGTAAGTGAATAAGAGATACACCTGGAAGTAATTCAATATTGTGTTGTATATCACGCAAAGGGGAAGGCCTGCAGGTTCTTTACCGATCTTAGGGTACTTCTTGAACAATTCTTTAATGGTTTAGGGATTTGTTCATCTCCTGTTGTATCTTTAGTCCCGGACATGACAATGCCCAAGATTTCATTCTCTCTTTCTCTGAGAAATTTCTTTTCACTGATAGTTACAAATAGGCTGCCTTTCTTCTGATTTTTCTCAATATTATCGTCTTTTCTTTTCTGTAAAGGAAGGAGAATTACTTTTTTATTCATCCATATGAACTCATAGGTATTCTCTTGGCCTCTGTGCATACTTTGGACATCAAACTGCCAAGGTTTCCCCAATAGAATGTGGCAAACGTCCATTTTAATTACATCACATACTATTTGATCCTTGTAGCTATTCCCAATAGATAGAGGGACAGAACAAATTTTAGAGATCAATGTTTCTCCTCCTTTCTTTATCCAGCCGATTTTGTAAGGTTTTCCATGCGGTTGAGCTTTGAGGTTGAGGGTTGTAACTAGTTTTTTGGACACAAAGTTTTTGTTGCTTCCACTATCGATGATTACATTGCAGACTTTGCCTTAAATTGTGCATCTTGTCTTGAATAAACTATGTCGCTGCAATTGATTTTCTTCTTTTGGAGAAATTAGAACTCTCTGTAAGATGCAAGATAGGCTATACCCTTCATCAGCTTCAATTACTTCAGTCTCTTCATCGAATTCTCCCAGGCTTCTATTACTTTCGTCATCATTATCTTCTGCTACTGCTATAGTCTTCCTTTGTGGACATTAGTTTGAAGGATGTCCCATCTGCCCGCATCCATAGCAGTTACCTGAGAAGGGATGTTGATAAGGATTTTTGCCTTTCTTTGCTCCTTCTGGAACTTCTTTCTTTCCACTGCTCTCTTCTTGTTCAGATGTTAAGTTCTTTAATTTGGAATTTCTTGCAGTGGTTTTCTTTGAGGCCGAAGGTTCCCAGGGTCCTTTTCTTGCTGATTTTGCTCTGTTTTCAATCATCTCTTCTACAGTTTCAGCATAAGCAATGGCTTCTGATAGATGTTGAAATGGTTGGAGCTTAACCTTCTCTTTTAAATCAAATCGTAGGCCTCTCACAAATCGTGAGATTAAGTGTTGTTCTCCTTCCATCAGATTTGTTCTGGCCCCCAACCAATGAAATTCTTCGATATATACAACCATTTTCCGCATTCCTTATCTATAATTCTGGTATTGTGTGTAAAGTGTCTGCTCATAATTAGGAGGTAAAAACCTCTGTTTCATCAGTTTCTTCATCTTTTCCCACGACCGAATAGAGAGCTTTCCTTGTTTTTGATGATTCACTGTGATTTGATCCTACCACGCTGAAGCACCACCTTTTAGTTTCAACGCTACTAAGTGAACTTTTTTGTTATTGGTTGTCCCCATATAAGCAAAAAAATTCTTTGTGTTCTTTAACCAATCTAAAAAACTTTCAATGTTGCGTTTGTCGTCGTAGCTCGAGAGGTCAATCTTCATTTTATATTCAGAATTTTCTCGTTGTTGTCTTTTGTTTTGGGTATATCGGTGTCGTCTGAATTCATTAATATCATTGCTGTCACTTTCTTCTAGAGAAGAGGAGTTTTGAATTTCTTCTTCGCGCGCTCGCCACTCAATCCTTTGATCGCGTCTGCCCTGCAAAAGTGGCCACTGATCTTCTGGTATTATTATTTCTTGAATATTTCATTGAGGTCTGAAATATTCAGGACCTCTTCTACCTCTCCTTCCTCAATTTTGTAATGTTGAGGGTTCTACATCTCTATCATTTCGCCGTGCATTTTCTTCATCTAATCGCTGCACAATGCCATTCAATAGTTGCCAAATTTCTTCGATAGAAGCTTTCACTGACCGCAAGCGTCTTGAGGAAGTCCTCGAAGAAAGGACGGGGGTTTCTCTCTCCTCTTGTTGTTCCTTAACTTCCAGAGCTCTGCTGCACTGATTGATCATCGATCCCAAGTCCAAAAATGCTCTGATACCAAGTTTGGCAACAACTAACTCTTTTTTTTATGTAATTCTCAGTCTACCCCAATTGAAGGTAGTTGTGCTTTATTTATAGAGGAAGGTAGTTTTATTACAGCTGTGATTTAACTAATTACTAATTAATTGATGGTTAGTTAGTTAAAACTAACTCTATGGCCATTGGCCTTACATCAGAATTTTTCTTCTCCGAATCTTTTTTTCTCTAAGCTTCTTGAACAGAACTGATCATATGATTTTTCATGACTATAATTTTTTTTGTTGAATTTAATGGTACGTAAAAGATGATGTAGAAGAATCAAGGTGTCATTCTTTATCATTATTCTTTATGTCAATCTAATTTTTATTCTGTCAACAAGAGAAGAGTACTAAATGGACCTGATCCAATCCATAACAGGTACTCAATCTTGTTTCTTCTAATTTACTACATTTATATATATGTTTATCTAATTTGTCATTTTCTCCTGCTCATTGAAAGCATTGTCTTCAACCTTTTTCTAAGTGTCTCTTTTTCTTTCTTTTAATCTTTAATCTACTAAAGTTGGTTGGTGGATTTTACGATTTCTCTACAATTCTACAAATTTGTAACATCTTGAGGATAAAACTTAGACCATATAATCTTCTCCTCAAAAAAGGAAAATTAACACAAGGAACTTGAAGAATTAATTAGTAAATTTATGAACTGTTACATCGTTGCTTTTATCATTTCCAATAATCATTATTAGTTTCCTCGCTATTAGTCGTATTAGTACTGATCTAGTTATTTATAGTGTGAATTTTAACTGTTCCAATGTTTTTGTTATCTGTCACTATAAAGTTTCTGATTTCTTTTGTTCAACATATTGGATAGCTATATTCTTGGCCTATATTTTTTACTTTACATAGATAGAGGATAACATGAGATATACACCATTGACCCATATTCAAGCTTGAACGAAAGTCATCCCTTCAATGAAACTTCAAGCTTGACATCCTTTAATGAGGAGGAGGGATTTGGTCTAGTAGCTGACTGTCTTTCTACTTCTATCAAGGTTTATTAATATTATTTGCACTTTATTTTTTTTCCAGTATTCTTACACATTTGTTCTTATTTGGTTTTTGAAGTTTAATGTCCAAGGCAGTTATTGAGTTGAATACGTTATGTTTGGATCCCAATAATAAAATTTATTTGCTTGTATTGATTACTTTTTACTAAGTGATCAATTTATATTAACAACACATATGGGCTAAGATTTGTCCTTTGAGGAGTAAGATTCGCCTTAATCTTAAATCTATGAAAAATTTTCTACTCCTAAGATTTGAATGATGTTTTATAGTTATTTTGTGTTAATTTTTCCCATCACACTCTATCATTTGTTTTTAGGTTTCGATGAACTTGACCAATGAGGGTCATGTTGGTTGTCAACAAATTGCTTCGTGTGGAGGACTAGAAACATGTGTTCATTGATTGCCAACCATTTTCCTTCATTCTACTCCACTTTATCCACCTTACATGGATTAAAAGTGCAAACATTGAGTCTCGAATTTGAGTTTCAAAATGAAAAACATCTAACTGATAAAGAGCTTAATTTTCTTGTTGTAATTTTGGGCCTGCTTGTGAACTTGGTAGAGAAGGATGGTCATAATAGGTCAATGTTACTTTATTTTTTAATAAAATAGTTTGTTGTTTTGATACATAAGGTTTTAAGAAAAATTCATTTGGTTCTCAATCACTTTTCCATTTTTAACTACTTTTGTCTTATGTTGAAATTTATCCTACATTACTATGTAACTAGGACAACTTCAATTTCTTTCATCATAAGCACTTGTGTTGAATTGCTTGATTGTTCCTATATTTAGCCATCAACAAAATGAAAAAGAATTTAATTGCTTGCTAATGCATTTGCTTGATCTCGTTAATTGATTTTTATCACAAGCGTCGTCTCTTTATTTCCTCCCATACTTGCTGTAACTTTAATTATACAAGATTGATAATGGGAAGGATTATTATCGTTACAACACCAAGGGAAAGATCCCACATTGAGTAGCATTAGCGAACTTTGCAACAATGGAGGAGACTTTATTTTCGGGTATTATTCCTTGTTGCTTTGGATGTTTCTTTAGCTTGTTTTTCTTTTGATATTTAATTTGGGCCTCCTCCACCTGTTTTCAAATTTGTGGTTGGGTTCTATATATTTTTGGATATCACTTTCTATCTTAATGATGAAAAAAATATCATTCTTATAAAATAAATGTTTCTTCTACAAGTTGTCAAGTAAAAAACTGGGAGTTATGATGTGGAAGTATCTTCTTTGAGGCATGGAATAAAGGAGCTAAAGGGGAGGTTGGAACCGCAAATACAATAGCTCAATTGTTTGAGAAAGAAGCAAGAATTTTGCAACAAGAAAAGGTTCATATTGTAGCTTAGACATATATATTTTGTTGATATGGTACACCTTTGGATTGCACATATATTTTTTTTATATTTAGACATAGATGGAAAGTTTGGGATATTGTTAGAAGTTTGGGATATTGTAATTAAGTATGTAATGACCAACTATATGTATGGTTCATTGATATATGCAATTTGTTAAAGTTATTAGTTCTTTGATAGAAAATTTGGGTTGATTCAATTGTTTAATTAATATACATAGTTTAGCAACTTTATGTAATCTCAAAGGCTCTATTTATATTGTGTGTGAATGGACTTCAAAACATGTGCAATATAATTATATGAATATTTCAAATTGTACTATTTCTTATTTGAAAAAAAAAATTCTTGACATGCAAAACGTGTCAAGAATAAATAAATTCTTGACGCGTAAAAGCTGACAAACAAAAAGCCCATTTATTCTTGACACTGAATTACTTGACGCGTAAAAGCTGTCAAACAAAAAAAAATCTTTATTCTTGACAGTGAATTACTTGACGCATAAAAAGCATCAAGTAATCTCATATACTTGACAATTTTTACCTTACAAGTATAATTGTACTTACGCTTAAAAACTCTCAAGTAAACTTCTCTTATTCATGACACTGGATTACTTGACGCATTGAAAAGCGTCAAGTAAACAAATACTTGACAGGCAAAAAGTGTCAAGTATTGTGAATTTTGTAGTAATGGTTGTTCCCTTAAGGAATGAATCTAAGTCCTGAACAAGAGATCCCCTCTCTCATTGACCTGAAAGGGATTCAACATATAGTTTGGACTTGAAACCAATTATTCAATAGTGGATCAATGAGACTTAATAAGCAAGATGTAGTCTAAAGGGTAGAATGATATTTTGACCCAATCGAGGTTAGGAACAACCTGTGAAGGATTAACTTATTAATCATGGTTATATCAAATAAATACAAATACATTTATAGTGAAGGGAGTGCAACTATAAGACTTTAGTAGAATGAATGAACGTTTATTAGCATGGTCTAAAAGGGTTTAGCAAGTTAATCTTAGATCGCTGAAGCTCGTGATCTATCTCAAACTGATAACTGACGTTTACATCAAATATATTTGTCGATTTCTCTCTCTTTACTTAATTCAAAGAATTTGAATTTTTCCAACATATTGTTCTAAGTTAATTCCGTATGAGCTAGTAGGGGAACCTAATGGACTTATAGATCATGGGCTCCAACGATTCGAGACCGACTGGCTAAACGTTTTTAGACCGAGCTAACTAATTAACATTGGTTAACTAAAGGATCATTCCACTAAAGTTCCATAGTTGCACTCCCCTCATTATGGATATATTTTTGTCCATTTGATATGACCATAATTATTAAGTTAATCATTCACGAGTTGTCCGTAACCTTGACTGGGTCAAAATATCGTTTTACCCCCGAAACTACATCTTGCTCCTTAAGTCCCACTGATCCACTATGGAACAATTGGTTTAAGGTCCAACCTATAAACTAAATCCTTCTCGAGCCAATGTGAGGGTGAGACCTCTTGTTGAACACTTGAATTCAATCTTTAAGGGAACAATCGATCTCTTACCCTAAAGCGAGTATGAGTGAATTCCCTAGCAATCCACTCGATCTTATCCTTGAAATGGTAGGCTTATTAGGCCAATGTTTTTTAGCTGCCCTCATCTACGTAGATCTAACGTAATTCCATTTGAACAGAAGTTCATAGTTAGCTTAAGATTAAGTTTAAGTTAATTTGGTCATCAATAATTGAAATAGTTAGTTAACTATATTATAATGTAAAAGTAACTATTTCATTGTTCCAGTCTTATGTAAATTCTTTACATAGGACACCCTCACTTTCATCTCTCTACGTGAACATTTCAAGATCACGTCGTTTATACTAATTACAAAGCAGGTTGCATCCATAGTGTTCCCATAATAAGGCGTCCAACCTTATTCATACATTATAAACTGTTTGGGCTATATACTTGAACTTAGCCCACACTTATGTCCTACATAAAGTTCAAGTTTACACTAGATAGCCTCTGGAACTTGGTTTATTAGATTCAAGATTATAGTATTCAATTTTCACTAATACGTCCTCAATAACCAATTTATTGAATAGAATATAATTTTAAACTACAAACTACGAAATTTAGGACATAAATTACAACACACTTTGTTGGTTAATCCCACTAACTCTTAGTGGGCTATATGGATGCTCATGGTGATGGCACCAAGCCCACTAAAATAAAGTACAATTTTGCATAATTTCACTAACTCATTAGTATGCTAAGTGGAAGTTCATTGTGATGACACCAACCTCACTAAGAGTTAATGAAATGTGAGGTGTTGGGCTTTGGTGAGTTTACACATGCAATTGTTGCATGTCCTTTGTCTATTTAAATGTCCAATTTCAAAATTTGAAAGACTTTTTGTCATTTTCTTTTATTTACTTAAAATAAATTCTCACCAAAGGTTTAATTTAAATGCTTTATCATCCTAAAAATTTATCATCTCTCTCTCAAATCCTTCACCCATTGAGTCCCACAACCTGGTTCTACTTTTAGAAAATAGCAGGTAAATACTAGTGGCGGTCTGAGTTTGTGATCCTAAGAAGACGAGTAATACAGTAGCTATGAAGCTATGTATTCAATAAACTGTAATTTCTAATTAATTTAAGAAAGGTTATGCATGTTAACTAGGAGAAATTAGGGTAAAATCTCGATCTTAATTTTGATACGCATGTTTAAATTCAGTCAGTCTATATGTTTATTATTTGATGTATGATAACTTAACTTGTCAATGTATTTAAAATACACACTCACTCTAATTTGTAGGGCTTCTTGCACATTTATCATAATATGTTTAATAAATTAGGCCTATAGCACACATCTTTTGATTTTGCAAAAATATCAAAACCCAAACCCAATCTAGATTATATTTGAAAATGGAAAATTACAAACTTTGCTCCACTCATACACTTTATTAGTTTGATACACTTAAATCCTTCATTAATAAGTTTGTTACACTTGATGCACTGTTGATAAACATGTTATAATTCATTGGTACACTCAACGAATTTGATAGACTTGGTACAAGTGATATGTTTCATACATTTGATCTGCAAATACACTTCAGTATTCTTCAATGGTACACTCAATTGATTAAATACACTTGATATACTTGAAGTCTTACCGATACATTTGAGTCTTGTCAATACACTTGTTACACTAATGATATACATTTGTAAACTTGATTGAAGTACTTGATAACGATTCACTTTACTGATATGCTGATATACTTTACTAATATATTGTTGATATACTTGATAACGATACCATTGACTTATATCGTTCATATACTTAATAATGCATTAGTTTATACAATTGATGCACTTTATACAAAATTTATTATATACTTAACTGTAACTACAATGAACTGCAAAAATTTTGAAAAAAATGAAAATCACGTAGTAAGTATATCAACCAACTAATACATATAATATAAGTACATCACAATACTGATATACAAAGTAAAACATAAAGCAAACCAACGTAAAAAGACAAAACAAAACAATTTAAAATCGAATTTAACTCTAAAATTCACATCGAAGAAAAAAGAGAACAATTACAGGTGAAGTTAAATTCCTCATATTAACAACCATTGTATATCATATTGCAATTAGTGTACTATTGATATCCTAAAATCAAGATTAATATTGTCTCCCCCCACCCCAAATGCCACTTCCTGCAATCAGATGGGGAGTTGTTTCACCTAAACACTTGTCGCGTATCTCATCGTGAGATGACGTGATGAACGTTTAGTAAGCAGAACAACTCTTTTCAACTTGTCTCATCGCGGAGCCTTCACCGCAAATCTTAGAGACTTACTTATTGGAGTGAAAAAACATATAACCTTTAGACTTTCTTCATCGCTTAGCACTCTTGTGAAAACAAAATATATAATTACTAAGCGGTAAGTACAATTGATAAGCAATGGGATAAACATAACTCCTTTTATTAACTTAACACTTTACACAGAGTTCATACTTAACAGTTACATTCCTTTTCTCATAAGGCATATAAATGAAACCTAATTTTTGATCCACACGCCATCATCCATCAAAATGTTGCTCCTTATGACAAGGTAATAAAATGTATAAAGACCCTTTTCTTATCCTTCTCCTTGGCCACCCAACAACCATTTCAAGGACAAGCTTTAGGGCTTCCTTTCCCTGACTCAAACCCTTCACACTCATCGTCTTTGACCTTACCAATCTTGAAGTGTTAGACAACCTTTCTTCGATTTGAGCTAGAGCCTCTAGCATTAAGGAGTGAAGTTCCCACCCACTAACTCCTTAAACGCAAAATATAGGGTGACACGACTTGCATGCCACACAAGTTTACATAACCACCCAACTTTTCCTCCTTTACTTGGCTTCTACGCTTGACTTCCATTCCTTACTTGGCTTCAATTCCTGACAACCTGGACAGAAGAAACTTAAAACATAAGTCAAAGACTTAGTGAGCAATGAGTTTAAGAAATACCCTTTCAGAAATACAACAGGTTAATAACAACAAACTTAAATCCATGAAGACAAGTATTCCACCACATCAACACATAGGAAAAAGTTTAAAACGCGTGGCTTGTATTGTAAATTCATAAGTATAAAAAAATATATCTTGTATAAGTATTATGCCTGTTTTACGCAATTTGCAGTGTCTAAACACAGGATAATAAACAAAAGAAGAAGACCAGAGAAAAAAACCAAGTAGTTATACGAGAAGAACTCGTCTAACAAGTATAATTTCTAGGTGAGGATCCACGTCATCACACGAGAAAGATTTGCTAGAAGACAAGAAGGATAGTTGGAGATGATGTCATGTACAGCGAGCTACTTTCAGCGTGGCAGAATTAGAGGAATAGAAGTTTTCTGCCTAAAGTTGCCTATAAAAGTACTGCATCCTCACCAAGAGAAAGGGAGGGCCTGCATGGGCCAACTGGACGCCTGTATGGGATAAAGGCCATAATAGGTCAATCCCTAGAGAGAGAGTGATGTAAAGGCTGGAAAGGAGTAGCCTTTCTGCTGTCTGTAAATGTCTACTTCTTCTCCTTCGTCGATCAGTTGTAAAAGCGAGAGCTTGGCTCCTAAGAAGGGAAGAATCCATACTTTCGCTGTCCCGTAACTTGAAACATTTTTTTACTCTCTTTTCTCTCCATTTTTGTACTTCTTTGTAATGTATGTTGTTCAAATTTTACAATGGACCAAGGCTTACATTCTTTAGGTATATTACATGTTTATACCACTTCAATCTATCATTTCTTGACTTCTCACTTGTCAATGTGTTATTAGTAATTAGACCTGTGATGAGTTCTTGATAAGGAGTTTAGCTTATAATTCTTATCGTATTAGTTGAGCTATATTCATCACTTGGCCAGTGTAAATCGCCAACTACTTGAGAGAGAAAGTAGCAAGGATAAAGCTAATACGTGCAAAGAAGAATTTGGCAACAAACTCCACCTTGGTGAGATAACTTCCAGCATTGGTATCTCGAAAAGCAAACAAGTGTGGACATTAGACACCGAGTGGTTGTTGTCCTTAAATGAAAAGTTCTATAAGTATTATAAGTGAAGTCTTCTAGATATATTTTGCTTAATCAAACACAGTCATTTGCATCCCGAAAGGTGAGCAAGTGTGGTGTCTAAACACTTCGAGAAAAGGTCGCCTTAATCATGAGCTGATTACGCAAGTTATATCGCATCAAAGCTCTCACATTGCTTAATAGCCTAATAATGCATAGACCTTTCTTCATCTTTTTCTCGCATACAAGTTAGTCTGCAATTTTATCTTGCATCCTCTTTACAGATTCTCTCGGCGTGCATAAGTAGTTTTATCCCTCATTTTGATTCTTTTATACTTTATTTCATTAATTGTTTTATAGAACCTAAAGGATAAGTAGACCCTAGAACTAATGTCTTGGACCAATTCCCTATGTTCAACCCTAAATCATCCAGGTAAACCGTTGTTCACCTATACTTGGGTGAATGGTAGGAAAATTGGTACTCAATGGGACTTAGCTATTACGCGATGAAGAGGTACATAGTGAGCATTTCACATGCTATGATCATGATCCATGACTTATCGCATGAAATAATTGCACAATATAGAAAGATAAGGTGAGCATCTTACGCGCGATGAACCTGCTTTGTTACGTATTACAATTACATTACACAAAGGCAAAATTACTAAGTCCTAGTTGTCCCAAACCCAACCAATGAACAATCGTTTATAAGGATCAATCGTTTATAAGGATCACTTTACAAATAAGCATTTATTTATAAGGATGACTCACAACAATACTTAGCCTCAACTTTTCCTTCCTTTGGCTTTCATCTTCCTCTTCTTGTCAAGCGGTTTCCCTCAACTAACTTCTTAACACTCTAAAATCTCTTCTTACAACTCAATAAACATTTAGCATTTTTCCTTTCCTTTTCTTTCGATCTTTGGTCCTATTTCTAGTGATCTTTTACATCCAAGGGCCACTTCCTTGCTTTACACCGTCAACTTTCCTTTTTTCCACACTATGCAGCTAACTCTAACTCGGCATGTAAGCTAAACATCATTTACAAATGGACATTTTCCTTGAGACACCAACCTTATCTCCTTGGAAAACTAAACTTCTTTAATTCATCTGACTCTTTTCTCGAGCAAATCATCAATAAAACACCTACCTCATGCTACAATTTTAGGCGTAGGTACTTCTTCCGGCATTGATATCCAAATCACTTAGTCCTTAGCGTTGAATGCAAGCTTCTTCATCGCCAACAACCTTAACGCGTTACCTACTTCCATGCAATGGCTCTTAGACTCAAAACTCCTCACATCACCTTTTCTCCAATTGTATCCTTCTTCACAAAATGCCTCCTTAATTGAAAATAGCCTACCTCAATGGAGTTTCTCTTCATCTAGACTCCCTTTTGGGTAAGGGCCTCTCAAATACAACAGAAAAAGAAGAATTTGTGGGTGCCTAATTTGTACATTTTCAAAACTAGAAAAAAATGAAGCAAAACCAAAAGTAAAAAAGTCTAACTCCTAAAACCACAAGAATGAAATTGAATCATAAATCCATCTTCATATGAGTTTTGAGTGACTTGACAAATAATTCACAAATGAAGACGCCATTACCAATTTCAGAAACCAATTAAAATTTACTGATGAGGAAGAACTAATTGTAGAGACGTAAGAAAAGGAATGACTAGGGTTTAAAAAATGAGAGAACAAATACCTTGAAGGGTAGTTTGGGAATAATAGCAAATTTAAGATTGAAAATATTTTCGAGAATAAATTTTTTTGCCATATTTGCAAAATTTTAAAACTATGTGCCATATTTGCTATATACTATTCTAAAAAACTACCAAATACAATTATCCTTTAAAAAGTGGGAGAATAAATATATTACTGAAGGGTAGTTTGAGAATAATAACAAATTTAAGATTGGAAACATTTTAAAAAGTGAGAATTTTGTCATATTTGCAAAATTCTAGCTGTCACACCCCGCCTCGGGCACCTGCTTGCTCGTCCTGAGATGTGGCATGATGTCATCCGAAGACGTTCACCTTCAAAACAACCACTACTGACACATGACTTGAAAACATGAAATATTCATCAATGAAAGTCTTTAAACTTGAAATACTTAAAACCGCAGTGTGACCCATTTGAAATTCTTTTTATAAAATGTAAAATGGACAAAGAACAATAATGAATAAATAAGTATTTGAACAATCACATAACTATTTTGAAACAAAAACAATATCCTTGTTTAATGAAAACTAAGTCGGCCTGACAGTCGTATGTTCAGCACGCGGAGATCGAAAATTTATACCTGAAAAGTGGAAAAACATTTTTGAAAGGGTAAGTCCAAAGACTTAGTGAGCAGCAGTTTTATAAAACAGATTTTCGTAAACATTTAGTATAAAATCGAAGCTTAAATTCATGTATCAGTAAACAGTCATATTTAACATGAAACTTGAATCATTTGCATATCTCTTCAAAGACAATCCTTTATAGCCAAGAGCGGTATTTACCCCTACGTCCAAAGATGAAACAATCGATGGGCAACCAACCCTCCTTCTTTAAGGCATACAATATACCCTACCTGATGGCCCATAGTTAAAAATAGGTTCATCAATCGTACCATCAATATCAAGTTAACCACACGTATACAATAGGTCTCGTGGAATATTCGACCATGAAATAAAAACATTTGAAATTATGAAATATTTCCTTGAATTCATAAAACAATAATGTAACATGAAATATAATTTCAATAAACATTTATCAATAGTATGGCTTGTATAAGAACTTGAGATCATGTTTAACAAAACATTTTACTTGTAAAGCTTGAAATCATGTTCAATAAATACTTTGGAAATCCTGATGTTACTCACAAGCTATTGCTTGTAGAGCCTGAAATCATGTTTAATAATATCATTTAGAAATCGTGGTGTTACTCATAAGGAGTGTAAGAATATAGGTTGAACTCGAATAACTCGGACTATCCAACCCATATTATAAGGGTTGGGTTGGGTTAAAAAAATTAGATTTTTTTGGGTTGGATTAGGTCTCGGATTGAAGGGTTGAAAAATTCGATTCAACCCAACCCAACCCGAATTAATATATATATATATATATATTAGGCGAATTTTCAAAAATAGCAATTTTATAAAATATTTACAACCTATAGCAAATTCTATCATTGATAGTCATTGATATGCTATAGTGATAGAATACTATCATTGATAGAATCCATAATTTTGCTATACCTCCCTCCCCCATTCGATATTCCTCTTTTCTCAGTCTTCCTTTGCACGCCGCTTCCCTTCCATTTTGACATCTCCTTCGTCTCTCCATCTCCGACTCTTCTCTGTCTCTGACTCTCATTCGTCTTTACGCGTGCTTTCTTCTTTTCTCCATTCTCTTTCACGCGCCATATTTCATCTCCTCCTTCTCAGCTCTCAAATCCTCACATTTCATCTCCTTCTCAAATCTGAGTCTTCGCGCATCTTATCTCATCCTCTTCTCAGATCTCAAATCTGCATCGCATCTCATCTCCTCTTCTTCTTAGATCTCAAATCCGCACTACACCGCATCTCATCTCTTCATCTCAGATCTCATATTTGCACTGCATCTCATCTCCTCCTCTTTTCAAATCTCAAATCCGCATGGCCGCACCATACCTCTTTTTATATCTCAAATCAATTTTGCGCTTTCATCCATCTGTCTCTTCATTTCTCATTTGGTGTTCTTAGTCAGTACAATTTAAAAATTCAACCCAACCCAACCCATATTTTACGGGTTGGGTTAGGTTGGGTTGAAAACTTAATTTGAGTTATTCGAATTCCTAACCTGAATAATCTGAAAATATGGGTTGGGTTAAAAATGTCTCTCAACCCAACCCAACCCAACCCAACCTGTTTACACCTCTATTAGTCACAATACTTGAATAGCCTTGGTCTTGAGAATTCCTTTTAATTCTCTTTGTTCTGAAAAATTCATCTTTTAACCTTAATTAATTCCTTGAACATGAAAGTATTCAAAAGATTCTTTAAAAAATCCTAAAAATTATTCAAAAATAGCCCAACACAGCTTAAAAACAACCAAACGAAGTCCATTGACATAGTGCATGGTCTGGAGGCCTAGTGCATGCTAACCTTATAGTGGGGCACGTG
>JBBPDI010000015.1:9343621-9360285 GCA_037974545.1 Cucumis variabilis | reverse complement strand
ATCAAAATATTAATTGATGAAGAAATCAAGAAAATGACACGAATTCTTGTAAGAAGATAATCCCTCAAAAGAATTTTCAACCCTAATCTCTTACCTCAATTTGAAGTTTACTCCTCCATGAGAATTGAAGATTAAATTCAAAATCCTTTGGGTGAAAAAATGGAAGAAATGAGATGGAGAATTCTGGAAATTGTTGGACTTTGAAATTGCATCGACATTCAAATTTGCATGTAATTTTCTTATAATAGGGTTTTTAAATTCATTTGATGGGTTGGATTATTTGGGATCTCTTAAAATATTAGATTTCTATTTCTTCTTCGTCACTTAATTATGAAATGAATAATAAGGGATATAACAACGTTTTTAGGGACCATTTTGAAAATGACAAAACCACTTTCTTTTGATTTTTTAGCAAATGACTTATTTTGCACGTGCATGATATTTTATAAAATACCAAAATATCCATACTTTCCAACTGTAACTATTTCATCTCTAGATTGTAATAAATTTGTGTTATACATTTATGCGTCTTTAGTTATTTTTTACCTGGTAAAGATATAGCAACCCATATCATAATTTCTTCCTAATATCTCGGGACTCAACTAATTGATTTAACATTTTGACAACTTTATTCAATCTTACTATTTTAAAATAACCATTTTGAATTTGAATTTCAAAATAACATTAATTGAATTTCAAATTAACAAAATTATTATTCTTCAAAATTGGAGAATTTCAAAAATAGATTTTATATCAATAACCTTAATTGAATTACAAAATAAAAAAGGAATAGTTGCAAATTTAGCAATTAAATTCAAAATAATTGAGTATATAGCAATATTTTAAAAAAAATTACAAATATAGCAAAATTTGTCAATTTCTATCAATAATAGAAATCTATCACCGATAGACCATGTTGTAAATATTGGTCTATCATTGATAGACCCATACGAGTCTATCAGCGATACAAGTCTATCAACGATAGTTTTGCTATATTTGTATTTTTTTTAAAATGTTGCTATATCCTTAATTATTATTGCTAAAATGGCCATCAATTATAATTACCCAATAAAAAACTTATTATTTTTCAAAATTAGATAATCTCAACGATAATTTTTGTATCAAAATAACATTAATTGAATTTAAAAATAACAAAATTATTATTTTTCAAAATTGGAGAATCTAACTTGTTTGCTATTTTATCTCAATTTTAGATTAATTGTTTTAATATCAAAATAACCAAATTATTAATTATTTTGAAATTTAAAGAATCTCAACTATTAATTTTATTTTAAAATAACCTTAATTGAATTTTTAAATAAAAAATTATTATTTTTCAAAATTTGAGAATCTAACTTGTTTGCTATTTTATCTCAAAATAAGATTAATTGTTTGAATATCAAGATAATCAAATTATTAATTATTTTGAAATTAGGAGAATCTCAACCATTAATTTTATTTTAAAATAACCTTAATTGAATTTTTAAATAAAAAATTATTATTTTTCAAAATTTGAGAATCTAACTTGTTTGCTATTTTATCTCAAAATAAGATTAATTGTTTGAATATCAAGATAATCAAATTATTAATTATTTTGAAATTAGGAGAATCTCAACCATTAATTTTATTTTAAAATAACCTTAATTGAATTTCAAAACAACTAAATTATTATTTTTTGAATTGGAGAAGCTCAAATTTTAAAACGCAATACCTTTAATTGTTAGAATTTTGAAATAACCAAATTATTATTTTGGGAGAAGCTCAACCATTGATTTTTTTTTATAAAAAAAACGTTTTCATCTCAACCCTTAATAATTAGCAAATAAAAACTAGTTTCCATATCATAACTTTTTTTATTTTTGAAATTTGAAGTTTAAAAAAGTAATCAACATGTCTTCATCCTGTCCACTAAAGTAATTGCATGTCATGAACCCTAAACAAAAGAGTCTTGTTCAATGGTATATGAGATGAAAACAACCGTTATCATAACTTCCATTTGGGTGAAGTGCATGTCTCATTGAACACATCTTTCAACCACTTTGTATCTTGATGGTTGCAGCAATCCTAATGTCATTACTATTGTTGAAGACAAGAATGTGTTATGGTTATTGTCCCTCATTTCTAATTCCTCTTCTGATTATGTTTATGTGTTGTTGTCAATCATGTTCCATCTTGTTCATCAAAATTTTCTATTTCGGAGTCCTTATCAAAAACTTCGAATGGCACGTCTAATGTCACTAATTTAGAAGATTTGGATTTGTATGTTGTAGACTTCTACATGAAAGAATGTTCAATTTTTAGCAACAAAGATGCCTTGAAGAAAGGTATTTATTTGTTTGGTATTCAACATAGTTTGAGTTTAGGATTGACCATTCCAATGAAACTTCTCTTGAACTTTTTTGCAAAGACACTTCATGTCAATGGTTTCTTAGATCTTCTATTTATAAGAAGAGTTCTTTATGGATTGTTCAAAAATTTTCCAATGTTTATAAATGTGCCATTGACATTGTAAAGAATTTTCATAGACAGGCAACTTCATGGATAGAATCTGAGTGTCTGAAAACATTATTCAATATGAATTCCATGACTACGTGCATCCCTCATATATGTAATAAGCTTTATGAAAAAGAAATATAGGGTTGATGCCAGTTATGATAAAGCTTGGAGAGCTCGTGAGCTTCCATTAAACTCAGTGCGTAGGTCTCCAGAGTCATCATATGTTGTTCCCTGCATTCTCCAATGCTTTGATTGAAAATAATCCAGGTATGATTTACTTTATTATTACAGTATCATTAAATCATATTTAAAAAGTCTATCATAAGGTAGGTCTTACTTTATAATTACAGTGTCATTAAACCATATTTATAGACATATTTTTACTTTTTTATTTAGGTACATATACAACATAAGATGTAAATGATGATGGCACATTCAAATACTATTTTCTGACTCTTGTTGCTTCAATTCATGCATGGAAGTATTGTTTTCCGATCATTTCAGTTGATGATGCAACATTGAAGGAAAAAATTTTGTGGTTTTATACTAGCTGCATGCATATTGGATGGTAACTTGAAAATTGTTCCCCTTGCATTTGGTATAGTTGATTCAGAGAATGATGATTCATGGTGTTGGTTTTTCCAAAATTTAAAAGTTGCATTTCGTGAGTGTAATGATCTTGTAATTGTGTTTGATAGCCATAGGAGTATTTTGAAGGCTACATGTGTTGTCCACAATTTAGTTGAACATGGGTTAGGTTGTTTTCATATATTTAAGAATCTTAAAAAAACTTATAAATCAACTCCAATTGAAGGACCGTTCTATTGTTGTGCTAGGGCCTAGAAAACTATCAAGTATGAATATTACATGAGATAATTGGATGATATTTCATCCTTCAGTAGGATTGAATTAGAAGGATTAGACAAACATAAGTGGTGCAAGACATTTTGTACAAAAAAAAGGTACAATTTGATGACAACAAATATATCTGAAAGTTTGAATAACATTCTTAAGGATGCGCGTGAACTACCTGTTATTGGCCTTCTTGAATTTATTCAAAGTTTGGTTCAATGATGGTTTTATGAATGTCGTAGTGATTCTAGTTTCCAACGTTTAGAATTAACCTCTTATTCAGAAGGTGTGATACCAAGGCATTAAGGGATAGTAGGTCAATAGATGCAATTGATTCATTCGTTTTTTATATACTTAGTTAATTCATCATACTTATATTTCACTAGTTTAAATGTTTGGTATTTTCATTACAGAGGTACCCATTAACCAACATGAGTTTGAAGTCCATAGTGGTACCAAGCAATATTTGGCCAACATTCTTACATAGAATTGTTCATGTCGTCATTGGGATCTTGATGATATATCGTGTTCTCATGCTTGTAGTGTCTTATCTTTTCGAAGTCTTGGATTGGAATCACATAATTTTTATCACATTTCCAATTCAATTTTATTGTATAGAAAGGAGATCGGGCCTATTGGTAATATGTAATAAATTTTCAATCTATATAGTTTGAATAATGACCCTATACATCCTCCTGAAGTGAAATGTCCATTTGGGAGACCAAGAAAAAAGAGGATCAAAAGGCATTGAATGTCCTCGTGGATCTACAAAAGCTACCTAAAAGAGTGACTCAAGAAGAGAGAAACTATGGAGAATGCAGCCTATAGTGCCATAGTTTTAAACCTAAGTGACTATGTTCTTAGGGAAGTCATTGGTGAAGAAACAACTTATGGAATGTGGACAAAACTAGATGAGATTTATAAGTCCAAAAATCTAACTAACCGTGCATACGTAAGGAAAAGGTACTTTACCTTCAAGATGGATGACAACAAATCTTTGACAGAGAATCTTGGAGAATTCAAGAAGCTGTCTTCAGATTTCAAAGAATTGGGAGACAAGATTAGTGATGAAACGAATCGTTTATCTACTCAATTCACTTCCAAAAGCATACAAAGAATTAAAGATGACTCTCAAATATGGAAGACAAAAAATCACCATAGAGGATGTAATTTCAGCAATAAAAATCAGAGAATTGGAATTTAATTCACAGAAAGGAGATCAACCAAATGGTGAAGGTTTGTTCTCAAAAGGGAAGAGAAAAAGCTACTCAAAAGAACACAAAAATCACAAAAATAAATCAAAGGTTAAATGCAAATTTTTGCCACAAGAAGGGACATCTTAAATAAGATTGTTTCTTCCTAAAGAAAAAGCAAAATCAAAAGAAACAAAAAGAAAAACAGCAAGAAGAACCCAAGGCAGAAGCATCAGTAGTAAAACAAGCCCCATTTGCGTACTCGAATGCCTTAACTATCTCAGAAAATTGTTTCTAATGATATACTAACTGAAGGGGATTTATGGCATAGAAGACTCTCTCGTATTAGTGGAAAGGGATTAAAAATGTTGTCAGAACAGGGGATCCTTCCTAAAGGAGTGGTTGAAAAGCTTTCTTTCTATGAGCATTGTGTAGTTGGCAAATCTACAAGACAAAGTTTTCAAAAGGTTGATCACAACACTAAAGCTATCCTAGGCTACATTATTCTGACCTATGGGGACCCTCAGAAATACCATCTTTAAATAATTCTAGGTATTTTCTAACCTTTACTGATGATTACTCTAGAAAGAGTTGGGTTTATTTCTTAAAGTCAAAGACCAAATTCTTGGAAAATTTAAAGAATGGAAAACCATGGTAGCAAAACAAACTTCTAAACAAGTTAAATGCTTAAGAACTGATAATGGTTTAGAATTTTGTAATGAGAAATTCAATAACTTTTGTAAAGAACATGGTATAATGAGGCATAGGACTGCGAGATATACCCCTGAACAAAATGGTATTGCTGAAAGGTTAAATATAACCATAATAGATAGATGTCAAATGTCTAATGGTTTAATTCTAGAAAAATTTTGGGCAGAAGTTGTTTCTTATACTGTTTACACCCCTAAATAGGTGCCCTTATCACTCTACAAATTTCCTAACAACTGAAGAAAAATGGTCTAAACATCCTCTTAATTTACAAAACCTTAGAATCTTTGGTTGTATAGGATTTGTCCATCAAAGTCAGGGAAAATTTAAACCTATAGCTATAAAATGTATGCTCCTAGGTTTCACAGAGGGAGTTAACGGGTTTAGAATGTGACATCCTATAGAAAAAAGGTGTATAACTAGTAGGGATGTGGTTTTTAAGGAAGATATCATGTTTATGCTTGATAAAACTAATGAAACGCTTGATTCAAATTATAAACCAAATAAGATTGAGGTGGAGCACCCATTAAACCATGAATCAAATAAACTTCCTAGTACCATTGAGAAAGAAACAGAATCTAGTATCAATCTACCACCTACTCTAGAAGAAGCTACACAAGAAGAAGAAGATTTATCAAACTATTCTTTGGCTAAAGATAGACAAAGAAGGATTATTGTTCCTCTTTCTAGATATAGTGAAGCAGATTGTGTAAACTTTCCTTTAAATGATATGAATCAACTAAATGATGATGAACCAAAAATATTTGATGAGGCAGTGAGCTGCCCTAATGCTAGACACTGGATAAATGCCATGAATGATGAAATGGAATCACTCGCTATCAATAATACATGGACCTTAGTAACACTACCTAGAAATTGTAAGACCATATCTTACAAATGGATCTATAAACTTAAAGAAGGAGTTTCCGATCTTCAACCTCTTAGATATAAAGCAAGGCTTGTAGCCAAAGGCTTTACACAAAGGGAAGGAATTGACTAGAATGAAATATTCTCACCTGTTGTAAAACAAGCCTCCATAAGAATACTCTTTCCATTAGTTGTTCAAGAAGATTTAGAACTTGAACAACTTGATGTTAAAACAACATTCTTACATTGTGACTTGACAGAAGACACATACATGAATCAACCACAAGGATACATTGAAAAAGGTAAAGAAGATTACGTATGTTATCTTAAAAAATTCATCTATGGTTTAAAACAATCACCAAGATGTTGGTACAAAGGTTTGACGATTTCATCTCTAAAATTAGTTTTAATAAAAGTTCCTATGACAGCTGTGCATTTATAGATTAAAATTTCTATTATTTTAAAGTTTACTAACTCTTGCATGTAGATGATATGCTGCTTGCAGGAAAATAAAATTTTGATATTAAAAAAGTAAAGATAGCTTTAAGGGAAGAATTTGATATGAAGGAACTTGGAGAATCTAAGAGAATTTTAGGCATTGACATCACAAGAGAAAGAACAAAGAAGATTCTAACAATTGACCTAAGTAATTATTGTTATAAGGTACTTAAAAGATTTAATATGTTAGATGCTAAGCAAGTGGTAATTCCTCTTGCACAACGCTTCAAACTATCAGCTGCTAACTGTCGAAACCCAGAAGATTCCAACCATGTTAAATACATGGAAAACATCCCTTACGCACAAGTTATAGGGAGCATAATGTACCTAATGATTTCTAATAGACCTGATTTATCTTATTTTTCTAGTTTAATTAGCAAGTACATGGCTAACTCAGGCAAAATGCATTCGGAAGCAGCCAAATGGGTCCTTAGGTACCTAAGGGATCTATCAATGCTAAATTAATCTTGAAAATATGTCCTAAAGAACTATTTGAGCTTTATGGTTTTGTAGATTCTGACTATGCAGGGGATTTAAATAAGTGAAGGTCACTAACGGGATATTGTTTCCTAATTGAGGCAACCTACTAAGCTGGAAATCTTCACTACAACCTGAGGTTGTCCTCTTATCTACTAAAGTTGAATATATAGCTCTTTCAGAAGCTATTAAGGAAGCTATTTGACTAAAAGGACTACTTAAGGACTTTGGCTTATCACAAAAATTTGTAAAGATCTACTGTGATAACCAAAGCACCATTCATGTGTCCAAGAACCAACAATATCACTGTAGAACAAAGCACATAGATATTAAATTTCACTTCATAAGAGAACAAACTGAAAAACAGGAAGTGGAATTGCTCAAGGTTCATACCAGTGAAAACATAGTTGATATGTTGACGAAGGTAGTCCCACGAATGAAGTTCCTCAAGTGTCTTCAAACAATCGAGTTCTTGAAACTCGAGAACGAGTGACTGCATCAAACGCTTGGGAGTCAAGACATGCATAATTTTTCACACTATATCTTTTAAGGTGGAGATTTGTGGGAAACTCTTACTAAATTAATTATCTCTTTTTTTGTAAAAGACATATAGCTAAATTTGTTAGTTTTAACTTCTGATTTAACTAGAATTTTAACTAAGAGACATAGGGAAGTCTATAAATACCTTGTATTACTTTGATATTTCATACACAACAAAACTTAATAGAAATAGTACCTTGCTCCCAAAGCATAGTTGACGTAGGCATTTGTCGAACCACTTTAAAACACTGTGTATTAATCTTCTTCTTCTTCCGCTCTTCATCTTCTATTTGTCTCACCATCTTTTAAAGAAGAAATCCTAAGAACAAAACCCAGAAAACATAGAAAAGTAAGAAGAAAGTCTTTGAGAGAACTTTTCTTTAATCTTCTCTAATACAGATCTACATGCAAACTGAAAGGAAAGGAACGTAAAAGACAACAGAGAAAGGACTCACGTTTACATGCAATTATATGGCTTCCTCGTGTCCACACACGTGACTTCCACTACAATTGTTATTATTTTTTGCACTTCCAGCTACCGTTATTCATTTGGAACATTTATTAAGTAATTTTTTTTTTACTTTCAGCTATTGTTATTCATTGAAACATTTATTAAGTACTATTTTTTTGTTACTTTCAACTGTTGTTATTCGTTTGAAACATTTATTAAGTACTTACGAAAAAAAAATTCTTATGGATTTTATTGTGTTGATTATATATATAAACTTGAAATTTTATTTTCTTATATATTTGCAATAATAGTTACAGTGTAATTACCTTGAAATAATGTTTTGTGTGTTTACTTTTTGTGTAGCTTTGGGTAATAATGGTTCTTTAAATATGTAGTGCTTTGTCAATGTTATTTTTTTCATGCCTAATCTGTTTCTTAACATTTTTTATTAATATCAAATTAATTTATAGTAGAAAGTTGCCATTGTGTACATTTATGAAAGTTTAATTAGGGATATACCATTAATTGATACCAATGTTTCAAAGGAATTAAAATTAAAAATTTGTTGCATTAATTGTATACAAAGGTTTTAGAGATAAACATGTTCATTTGACTGAATAACATTTAATTAAATTATAATTTCCATCAATATTTGTTTGGTGTCTATAATTACATACTCATTTGATTGAACAAATAAACTACTAACTAACATGATTTCAAAAGTATGTATTTCCAAATCAGTATATCCAATTCCAAAAAGACTACATAAAAAAGAAACAAGTTATGTGATACGATAAAGAAGTAAAACACTAATATGGTTTATAGAGTGGTAACGAAAATCAGAAAAAAAAAACAAAAAAAACAAATCAATGTTTTCAATTTCAAACCAACTTCATCATAAAGAAAATATGTGTTAATTTACTAATCAGATCCCTATATGCTTGACTCAAGGGAAGATCAAACAATAGTTCGTTCATGTCTACATTTTCTTTCAATTCTTCAGGCAACTTCCCCCTTAACGCATTGATCCATATACCTCCCTTGATGTGTTAGGTACTTTCCCTAATTGTTCTGACCTTTTTGCTTCAAGTTGATCCTTTTGTTCTCTCGTACTCTCTAATTCTTCTATAGTTGTACCTAACTATTAAAAAGCAATAATAAAATTTTCTTAGTACAAGTTTTAAATTATGTGAAGTGCATAAAAAAATTATAATTATGCTTTAATTTATTTAGACTTACGTGTCCTAGGATAATTGACCATTTTCTTTTATTTGTTTGGTTCTTTGCCCTCAGTTGGGGAAGTCCACTGGCTTCATATTTTACTTATTCAACAATGGAATCCTAATAGTCCATAAATTAAGAAAATTTACTAGGTATACATTCATTAACTACTTCAATAATATATTTTAGAATCAAGATAATTTTCATACATTTTCCCAATAGTGTTGGATGTTGCTTGTTTCGATAAACTTTTAACTCCTCCTCATTGATTGAGTTAGTGACATTGTCAATTATATCGTCTAGATATTTGATATTTTATTTCATGACATAAGATTATCAAATATCATTAACTGGTTTATTTAAACAAGATCATGTTGTATTTTATTACCTCGTGGCTTGTGTTTCTTCCTCATCTTTTTTATTCTTTATCTTCATTAGGTTGTTCTATTTGTCGGTTGACTAGATTAGAAGTTGTTGTTTGGTGTTGTTTATTTTCATCTCCTTCATTTCCATCATATTATTTTGGTTGAAATTTGCCCACCTCACAAGATGTATCAGCATGTAGGTTTTCTTCCATCTCGTCTTCTTCTATACTATCAAGCCTCCTTTGAAATTTAGTAGCCGCCTATTTAGATTTTAAAGGCTATATGTAATCATTTTTATTGAGTAATTATGTAATTGAACATGTAATTAACATGTAATTATACTACATACCATAAATTGATGGTTGTTAACTTGTTCCTATACATGTCATTCTATTTTTTCTATCTTATTCACCATTAGATTCATTTTCTCCATCAGTAGTTCCATTTTCTCTTTCAATAAGGCTTGGTTCCTCATCAGAACTTGTTGATTTTCATTCAACATTTCATTTATCGCTTGACTATTCCTTCTAGCCTTTCAAATATAAGATCATTATCAACTGAGTAGTGCCCCCCCTATTAATTGTTAGGTCCACTACATGTGACTCTAATCTACTTTTCTGGAGTTCTGCTTTAACTTCAAGGATGAATTTTTTTTCTTTTTCCAAGAATGTTTCAAACTATGGTATAGTCATTTCTTATTTTGTTGTAGAAGTGGACATATTTCAAGCTATAGGATAACAAACATACAAAAAATTCAAATTATTGTGTAATATTTAAAGGATATGGATTATTAAAAATAATTATCGTGTAGTACTTAAAAGATATAATCTCGAGTGATTCAAATACTTTCTTCTGCAAGTCTGTCCATTTTGGTTGACTATCAGCTACCCAGTTTATTATTTTTGGTATCTTTATTCCGACTCTTTTTGCAAAACAATTTTGTCGTGAGGTCAAAGTGGGGATTACTTCATAATCCCATGCAAGGATTGGGAAGACAAAACCACCCAATGTCATGCCTATAGCACAATTGTTAGATGGGCTGCTTTATGCATTGCATCAACTAAAAGATCAAAGGCTAACCTACCTCAAGGATATGTTCTAAAAAGTTCTTCATCATCAAACATCCACACATGGTCAATGTCTACATATAACGCTATCTTGTTTAGGTAAAAAGGAAACTTTCCAATAAATATAGTTGAGCCATTTTAATTTTAACCTATCACTATCAGTCCCAGTCTTACTAACCTTGAACCCTACATTGATATACATCCTCATTATTTTGCTTTCACCATCAACATACATATCTTTTATATGACCCCCTCCCTTGATATCATCCTTGGTTATCTTTGGTAAAGGTCCATAATTAAGGCCCATTATTAAAGCAAATTCTCTATGACCAAATCATATGACTCTTTCTCCTGTTAAGAAATTTAATTCTTTGGAAGATTTTTGTTTGCATTGTTTTTGTATCAGATGCATCAAAAATTGTGAGGATTCATTGGTAATCGAAAAGTCAAGGAAGTGTCCAAAAGATGTTTTCCTAAATTTTTCTAAGAGATTATCACCTATTTTTCCTTGATTTTTTCAATTACTTCTAACATAGTTTCAAGGTTTATTCTAAATGGTTCATTTCTCTTTTGAATTGGCATCATGTATAATCCATCATAAGACAACAAAAGACATAATGAATATGCAGCTAGTCACAACACAAATATATGCACTTCGAATAATTAATCTGTAATTATATGCTGCCAGTCACAACACAAACAATATATTCAATTCGTATGCAACTAGTCATAACACAAATATATGCAGTTCTTCTATTTACGCAACTAGTCACAACATAAACAACATGTTCAATTTTTTATTCAGCTAACACAAACACATGCAGTTAAAGAATAATTAATCTATAACTATTTAGCTTGTCACAACACAAATATATGTAGTCTTCTATTTATGCAACCAGTCACAAACACAAAACTTGGATATTCAGCTAGCCAACCTCAATACAATAAACGAAAAATTATTATTTATAATAGAGGGCATTGTATGTATTACAAACCTCACTTCTTTCTCCAATACTGACAACTTTTTCTAAATCATGTTTAGTCTTCCTTGATTTTGCCTTCAAGGTTGAACATCATATTAATTTTTACACACATCCATTTTGTAAAGAATAGAAAGAAAGGCTACCTTTTTTTATTTCTTCTTCAACAATTGGTGTCTTCTTTTGTTTTGAAGTAATTTCTTCGTGGCTTCTGACTGTTCACCAATATCTTCCCTTTCTTTTCACTACTATAAATTTGGTCTTTCTTGACACATGGAAATTTGATTTCTTGATGGTCATGGCAAATAATCATCAAAAAAATATTTTTCTTAATATAATGTTTATCTTGATGGTCACGTACGTCAAGAAAAGTTCTCTCATTTTGTTGAAGAAATAAGAAAAAGCGTAAGAAAATGTGGATTCCATTTCCTTGATGGGCAAAGTTCCCTCAGTTTTGTTGATGGTCCAGAAACATTAAGAAAACTATTTCTTGATGGACAATAAACATCAAGGATAATATATTAGTTGACTCACAATGCCCATCAAGTTAATTAGATTTTCTTGATGGACGAACCCATCAAGGGATGAATTTTCTTGATTTTCAATGATCATCATAAAAAAAAAATAATATACTTATTTTGGATTTATTGATGGGTCTAGGGTTTCTTGATGGACAAAGACCAAAAAAGATCATGAGCAAGGTCCACCAAGAAAAATGATATCTTGATGGACATTGTCTATCAAGAAAAAAATCTATAGTTTTGGGTTCATGATAAGATCATGGGCAGACCCATCAAGAAAAATGATATCTTGATGGACAATGCCCATCAATAAAAAACTATTTTTCACCAAGCACAAAATTCGGATCCTCGTTAATGGGTTTCAGAAAAGACGATATTCATCAATAATATTCTAAAATCTTTACTATTTTTTTTCAATTATTACTTTATGTTCATCAATAATACAATTCTATTTTTTTTTTAGAAGATAACTGTTGTAATTATAATTAGATTGAAATAAGTGACTTTATCAAAATCAAATTAGTTATTGTGTTCAACCTTTAATGGTTGAATTGAAAATTTGTAATTTAGGGTTTATAAAATTTGTAGAAGCTGTAGAAGTTGGACAACATGAGCTTAGCTCAGCTGGCACCTATATATATTTTTTAAAAGATGACTGTTGTAATTATAATTAAATTGAAATAAGTGACTTTATCAAAATCAAATTAGTTATTGTGTTCAACCTTTAATGAGTTGAATTGCAAGTTTGTAATTTAGGGTTTTTAAAATTTGTAGAAGCTGTAGAAGATGGACAACATAAGCTTAGCTCAACTGGCACTTGTATATACCAGTGGACAAGAGGTCCCATGTTCAAATCTTCACCCATGTGTTGTTTATAAATTTGGATTTCAATGTTACAATTCTTAGTACAAGAATCATTGAGGAGGGAAGATGTTAGTTCGCACGGAGCTAAGGTGGGGCCAAATTTGTAGTAGTATTTTGTTCTTTCTCTTCTGTATTATCTTCAGTATATTCTACCTTGTTACTATGATCCTGCATTTTACATAATTGAATGTAAACTATATTATACTGACAAAATATAAACCTTTTGGTCAAAGTTCTCAAGGTATAATTACAACATAGTAAGAAATTGGGGCTTTTGCAAAAATAGCAAGAAAATTTATGAAAATGGAGTCCATATCACAACATTTTGTAAATTTGTAAAAGTAGCAAATTTAAAAGTAATGATCATCTGACGGCCTTATAATTACCGTCTGATTGCCCTTTGATAGCTCTATGATTATCATCTGATATCACTAATTTTGCCATATTCGCAATATGCAAAAAAAAAAATTGGTGCCATGAGCTATTTTTTTTTTCAAAATACTTTTTTCATTTGATGCAATTTTCCTAAGAAATTTTAGTATTTTCTTTTCTCAATCCAAAACTTCTTTTTCCTTTTTTTTAACTTCTTCTTGTTGCTTAATACTCTGTATAACAGTGTATATATATTATATTGTATAGTATATTACTTTCTATGTGATATATGTGATTTGATTTAAATTCATAATTTGTTTACCTTCAATTTTTGTTTTTTTGTTATTACAGTCATACCACCTTTTACTTGAGAACTTTCTCTCGTCTTCATTTCTTAAAATTTTAATCTTTCAACTGACGGTGCTTGAATTTGAGTGTTTGTTTCATGTATCAACAACCATATTCAATTAATATGATGAAATTCATAACTATTTTTTAAGAAAAAATGGAATACTTATTCAGAACTACTTAAAATTTCAATCATGTCAGATTGTTTGATCCCTCTTCCAGTCATCCCTGAAGCTCTCAATCGATTACTTTGTCTAGCACTCAGCATAGTATTATTCTCTTTCATCCCTCTTAATTATAAAAAAGAAATCGATTTAAAAAGAAAAAATTGTATTTGGGTTTTTTCGAACAAAAGAGGCTAAATTAAATTATTATTTGGTAGATGGAATATTCCATAAATTTAGTTTATTTTATTTATTAAATAATACAAATTATTTTTAAAAAAAATGGGACCAAAATCTTTGTCCAACAAAATAGGCTAAATTAAATTATTATTTTTGAAATGAAATATCCCATAAATCTACTTCATTTAATTTGTATTAAAATACAAATTATTAATAAAGGAAACAAAATATTTTTCCAATAAAATAGGCTAAATTAAATTATTGTTTTTTAAATAGAAATATTTCGTAAATATTGTGCATTGTATTTATTTACTTTTCATTTATTGGTTCGTATTAATGGGAAATGTGAACGGTAGAGAAGATGAGGAATAGGAATGACAGAGAAGATGAGAATGGTAACCCCATTCGAGGCTGAAGAAGAAGATGAAAGAGTAGGTGACTGATTTGTTCGTACGAGATTTCTGGAGAAATTTGATTCGTGGTGTTGAACTTGAGTTGATGTTGTATTTGTGTTAAGTTGATGCGATGTGGTTGGATCTCTAAAATTTAATCCTCTGATTCTCTCTCGATTGGATGTTTATGCTTGATTTGAGGAAGTGGAGTACGCGATGTTCTTGAAGTTGGAGTCTTGGAAGAATGCTTGTGTCTTCAAAGGAGCTTCAATCTTCAATGATGGTCGATTTTAAGAGTTAGGGAGTCCTCTAGCTTTTAGGGAGAATTCTCTCTAGACCTTCTAGAGTAAAAAAATTTTAACCTTTACAAACGAGTAGAACTCCTCTATTTATAGAGTTCTCTGGTGGGCTTTATGGGCTTGAGTCTAGTTGGTCCATGGACTAGACCCTTGGGCTATATGGATTTGGGTTATATTTAGTCTTTGGCCTTAATTAAGCTTATTTTGGGGCTCAATTGAACTTAGCCCAAGTAAATAATATTTAACTGAAACAAAATAATTAACTTGATCCAACGATTATGATAAAAACATGTGGCATTATTAGAATTGGCCAATTTATGTTTTTTAATTTTAATTTGGGACAGATGTCAATTTTTTAATTAGTTCCAAATTCAATTATGTATACTTTTCATCATTAATTTAGTAAATGACGTGGCCATTTGTGATTGGTCTAAAAATTTCCTATTCAACCAATGCCTCTTTTTCGAGATTTATTTACGATATGGGTGAATAAATCTCGAAAAGAAATAAATCTAAAGTCAAAATACGAGCTTTTTTTTTCTTTGCTCAATTAATATATTAATCAAACTATGATTTTAGTACATGAGTTTGATTTAAATTTGAAATAGGGGTTGAAATATGGCCAAACCTTAATTAATTTGAGAAAAGATCAAGATTTTATTCGGAATTTAATTTGATTTGAAGATAAAAATTTAAACTTAATTTTTTTTTCTTTTTTAATAGAATTTGGAACATAACCAAAATTTTAATTTGAAATAAGGATGAGGTTTCTACCATACCTTAATTTGTCATGAGCATGCACAAGAATATAGAATGGCGAATTTTAAATTTAAGATAAAAAAGAGGCCCTCAATCTTGAGACAAAGTTGAATTTATGGCTCCTATTTAATTTGAGATAAAAGGAATGTCATACATGCATGTTTATTTGACTTGGATTTTGAACCCGAATTTTAATTTTAAAATTGGGAATAATTTTTTTTTGAAAATTTTGAAAAATTTAAATATTTTAATTATATCAAAAAAATAAATTCGAGACTTATCCCAAAAATTAAATAATTAAAATAAGATAAGATAATTGGATTATCTTTTTTTTTATTATAAAAAAAGTAAATATCATTCCCAATCCTTTTAGCAATTAGATTTGTTATAAAAAAAATGATTGAATATCATTCCTAATCTTTTTAGGAATTGGATTTTCTGGCATTATAAATAGACCCACACGCATGTTGATCATTTATTCCTCATTCAGTAAAAGAAAGGTATGAAAAACTTATCTTCTCCCTTTCTCTCTTCGTCTTTTTTTTTTCTTTCTTTTTTTTTTTAAGCTAAAGGTAAGAACTTCTTCATCTTCTTCCTTCTCTCTCTCTCTCTCTGTTTTTTTTTAATCGTTTGCAAGGGTGACTCTGTCGTCAGCCATCCAACTTTTACTAGGAGACGTTCGGATATTTGTCGTCAGATCCAACTTTCTAGTAGAAGTGATCGGTCATTTTTTTCGTTAATGATCCAACTTTTTCTAAGGGATGATCGGGTATTTTTTGTTAGATTCAACTTTCTAAGAGAAGTGATCAGGCATTTTTGCTATCAGCAATCCAACTTCTTCTAAGGGACAATCGAGCTTTTGCCGTTAGATCCACCTCCCTAGTAAGAACCATCGGGCATCTTTACCATGAGCGATCCAACTTCTTCAAGGGGACGATCTGGCTTTTTGTTGAGATTTACGTCCTAAAACTAGTAGATTGTAAATATAATACATTGATCGTTATTAATAAAGTGTTATTATTGTAATAATTGTTATTGATTATAATATTA
>JBBPDI010000015.1:9330646-9343521 GCA_037974545.1 Cucumis variabilis | reverse complement strand
GCAATGTTCACGTGTCCTAGTCTACTATGCCATAGAGCAATAGATTCAATTATGTAGGTAGAACTAGAAGCATTCGCATTCATAAAAGCAGTATTGAGTACAAAAAAACCATTAGATAGATACCCCTTACTAATAAATTCTTCGTTTTTGGTGAAGACTACTTTGTCACCTTCCAATATAATCTTAAGACTCACCTGATTCAATAGACTCCCAAACACCAAGTTCCTACATAGGGAAGGAACATACAAAACATTACTTAAGGATAATGTTTTTCCAGAAGTTAATTTTAAAATAACCTTCCCTTTCTTGATTACTTCTATGGTGGCTGAGTTTCACATGAACACGTATTCTTGATCAGCAGCGTCCTCATAGTCATGAATAAGATCTCTGTTGGTGCAGAAATGTCTTGATGCACCAATATCCAGGATCCATTCAGTCTTGTTTTCAATTATGTTCACTTCCACAACTGCAGCTATGACTTTATCTTGTTTAGCAATGCTGGCTTGAGATGCTGGTTTTTGGTTGTTTGATTTCCCCTTCCTTTAATTGAAGTGATAGGATTTGTGTCCTTCCTTTCTGCAAACATAGCAGATGAGTTTCCTTTTCTTGATTTTTCCTCCAAGAGCCTGGAACTGAATCTTTTCTGGGATTCTTCCATTCTGTCTTTTATCCTGTTTTGTCTTGTCTTTGTTTACAGAGGAAGACTCAACCAAGTTAGCATTAACAGAATTTAAATTTTTTGGAAGCTAACTTATCTTTTAATCTGTTGGCCTCTTCTGTACGCATGTGGCTGATCAGATCTTGGAGTTTCAGATCTTTCTTTTTGTGCTTCAGGTGATTTTGATAGTCACTCTAGGAGGCAGGGGATTTTTCCAGCAGAACGTTAGCTTGAAGTATCTTACACATCTTCATACCTTCAGATAGGACATTTGCCATTAGATTTTCATACTCATGTATCTGTTCCACGGCTAGCTTATCATCTATCATCTGGAACTGCAACCATTTTTCCACAACATACTTCTTTCGCTCAGCGTCGTCTCCACCATAGCGAGACTCCAGAATGCATCAGATGTCCTTGGCAAATTTTTGGATTACGAACAAGTCAAACATTGGATCTGACATATGGTTCAACAATGCCCACGACCTGTCTTGTTGTTCTTCTTGTACTTCTCAGGATCAATTGTACATGCTTTCTTTACCTGGTCGGGAATGATGGCAAAGGATCCAGCGGATGATTCTGGATCAGAGGGTGCTGGAGGATCGGTTGGTGGTTCGACGGTGAGGATGTAGTTGACTTCGAGCTGTTCGAAAAAGATTAATAACTTTTGGGACCAACGACAGTAGTTTGCTCCATCGAGTGGCTTCAGTTTGGACAGGTTAGGTAGAACTTTGTTGTGTTTTATCGACATTGTAATTTGCTTACAAATTGTTGTAAAAATTTCATTGATGACGATCAAAGTAACTTGTTGTACCATGATGAATCACTGCCCTGAAAGCAAAGTTGGAAAAACCGTGGTGCTAATCTTAATGCCGTTTGCTCCCAAGGTTAACACAGCTCCCTATTTCTGACGTTTACTCGCCAAAAATAGGAATAGAAAAATTACTCAGAACTTAATTGGAGGAGGACTCTATTTATAATGGAGTCCTCCTCAACTGCCATATGAAATTTGGTCAAAAGAAAGGTTTAGAGGAAAGATTGACAACAAAACGTGCGTGATGACAAGGTCATACTATCACCATCAACATAATTTGTATACCCATAGTGACACTTAACTATTTATACCCATTTGCCTCTTCTAACTTTATCAATGTGGGACAAATATAGAGATAATTTTGCATTGGGCCATAGGCCCACAAGCTTTTCCAATAGGTGGTACAAAAGTTGTGGGGCTAGAGATAAGTCTGTTTAGTTACATCAAAGCATTAATATTTAGAGATATTACAGAGGGTGAATAATTTGCAAAAAAGTTAGTTTTTGATGTCCATAGTTCTGTGTAGTTGTATGTATCCTCCCATAACTTGATATGGCTTTGAATACAATCTTTGGAAATCTTTTTGTTACTTTCTAACTAAATAACCTATAAGACATCAACCATGAAGTTGAACCGAATAACACCTATTTTTGTCCTTGGGTTGATAGATGCAAGTTTATTGGAGAGATTGCTGGGTGGCACTTTGATACTATGTAAATCTTGTATGATTTCAAGCTTGTTCCATAGGTATGGGGCTATCGGGCATTGTAAAAAGAGATGATCAATGGATTTTGTCTCAGATTTGCACATCACACACTAGTTTGGACTTGGACAACTTGTCTATTCCTCTGTGATTCGATATTACACTGTGATTAGATATTATAGGAAAAGATGCTTTGGTTGAATTCCATTTGTTGCTTTCTCTGTCATTTAATGGCCCTCTGCCTTAATGTCCCAATCACCGAGCTCTTCTCTTCATGCATCTATAATTTTTCCATTTTGTATCATTAATTGTTAGTGCAAAGAGTCTAAGAGCTTTCTTCTTCCGATGAATTTCAGTATTCCATATGCTATGCCAGAAGAAGATATATTTTCCATCATTAACTTTCCATTTCATGTGGCTATTATACCATTCAACCCCTTTGCATATGGATCTCCATGGGACATTTGTGTTTCTGTATTTTCCTATCTGAGGAATATCTCCCTGTCTATTGTTGGCATATTTGGCATCTATAAAGGTTCTCTATAGAGTCTTTGGTTTCCAGTGTTATCTCCAAAGCCACATGGTCAACGGAGTGAAATTCGTGTTTGTCAGAGATGTAATGCCAAGGCCACCTTTGTCTCTTGAATTTATCATAATGGTCCATTTAACCGGTATTAGCTCTGTTTTGTTTTTCCATTGATACAAACGTTGTCATAGTTGCCTTTCCAAAGGAAATCCTTCCATAATTTTTCAATCTTATTGCAGACACCAACTGAGGCTTTGAAAATAGAGAGCTGGTAGGTTGGTAAGCTAGATAGAGTTGAGTTGATAAGTGTAAGTCTACCCCCTTTGATATATGTGCATATTTCCAATTGTTTAGCTTTTTATGCACTTTGTCTGTAATATTATTCCAAAAAGAGTGTGTTCTAGGCTTACCTCCCATATTTAACGCTTTACTTCCTAAATGAATCTGAACATTTCAAATTTATTCATCACATTGTTCTAAGGTTTTTTCTGATATGAGCCTAACAAGAACCTAATGGATTTATAAATCGTAAGCTCCAACGATCCAAGTTTAACCGACTAAACTCTTTAACATAGTTAACCAACATTCATTAACTATAGCGACATTTCACTAAACCCAGTAGTTGCATTCACTTCATTGTAAATATATTTATATTCATTTGATATAACCATGATTAGTAAGTCGATCCATCACAGGTTGATATAATCGAGTTCCTCTTGGACTAATGAGAGAGAGTGGACCCCTTGTTCAAGACTCGAACTAGTAAACACAAGGAAACAATATCTAGAAGTAAGTAGAAGTGAATTCCACGATATTGACAACCTATGTCCCCAACTATCTACCTGGCCTTACCCTAGAAAATGAAGGGCTTATTGAGTTACTCTCACCCATGTAGATCTAAGGATAATCCTAAACAAACAAATGTTTAAAGTTAGCTCAGGAATAAGATCGAGTTACTTAGGTTATTGAATTTGAATTAGTCAATTTTAAACAATAAACAGGATAACAAAATTAATAAAAGTGACTATTTTATTGTTCAACCTTATACAATATCTCATTGTACAAGACACTCCACTCGCATGTCTTCACATGGTCGATTCATTATCATATCATTTGAAATATGAAAAAGCAAAAAGAGGGTAGAAAAAAATAGTTTTTAGAACACAGTTAAAAACTTCTTTAGATTAAAAAATTACTATTTTCTATGAGAGATCTTAGGGAGGTGTAGTATTATTTCTTAAGGTGAAGAACGTCAGATCTTGTTTGGAAATGGGTAAAAGAAGATTTTTCTATATGTGTAGTTGTATTACATGAAAAAACTGAAAAAAAAAATATGCTAACATTACCATTATATATAAAAAAGAAGTTTATAGGACGACTTATGTATAGGGGCATACAACAAATGGAAAAATAAAGGAAAAGAATGTAAATGCAAATACAAATATAACTAAAAAGAAGTCGAAAATATGAAAGGGACATTTTTTTATAGCTGTAAGAAGTGGAAAAGCTGATCGATAATAAAATACAAATGCAAGTACAAATATATAGATCTTCGATAGTTCGATTGTTATTAAGAATGAGAAGAGTTCTTTTTTTCTATAGTAGTAGAAAATGAAGAAGTTTCAAAACTTTTGAGATTCTAAAACATTATTTAATGTTCAATAATTAAATGGTTTCTTGCGAAAAATTTGAGAGATTATAAATGTTTTTTTTGTCCCGTTTCGTCATTGTCACAGGAGTTCTTCGCCACTCATCGTCCTCCCCCGTCGTTCTATTTGATCGCCACCACTCTCGATCAAGGTTTGTCTTTTATTTGTTTTTTATTAAAGTTGTATTTTAATGAATGTATATTCAAATTGTTTGTTTGGATAAGAGTTATTGAAATTGTTTAAAATTCTTTATTGTTTTAGTTTTAGTTCAGGTTTAGTTAATTAGTTTTAGAATTTAGGTTTCGAAATAGTTTTAGGATTTAAATTTTGAATTAGTTTTATATTTTATTATTGAATTTGAATTTGAAGTGTTTTTAGGATTTAAGATTGACATTTAGATTGATAAATAATTTGAATGTCTTAATATTTGTGAGGTTATGAATTTGAGGGGTGTTTATTGAATTTGAGCTTGTGATTTAATTTGAATTTGAGATTTAATTTGAATATTTGAAAATTTGAAAATTTGTTGGATTATTTGCCACTAGTTTATTTGTTGGAAATGTTAGATAGCTGTTTGCATGAGATTTTTGGAAGAAATTTAATTCGTGGAGTTGAACTTAAGTTGATGTTGTATTTTTGTTGATTTGATACGATGTGGTTCGATCTCTAGAATTTGATCATCTGATTCTCTCTCGATTGAATGTTTACGTTTGATTTAGGGAAGCATAGCACACAATCTTCTTGAAGTTGGAATCTTTGCAAGAAAACTTATAGAAGTTGGAGTCTTGGAAGAAAGTTTATAGAAGTTGGAGTCTTGGAAGAAAGCTTGTATCTTTAAAGGAGCCTCAATCTTCGAGTGTGATCGACTTCAAGAGTTAAGGAGTCTTCTAGCTCTTGAGAGAATTTTTTTCAGACCTTTTGAAGTAAAAAATCTTCAAGCCTTACAAATGAAGAGAACTCCTCTATTTATAGAGTTCTCTGGTGGGCTTTATGAGCTCGAGCCTGGTTGGTCAATGGACCAGACACATGGGCTCAACCACATGGATTTTGGTCATATTTTGCCTTTGGGCTTAATTAAGCTTATTTGTTGGCTCAATTGAACTTAGCCTAAGTAAATAATATTCAATTGAACAAAAATAATTAACTTGATCCAACGGTTAGGACGAAAACATGTGGCATTATCAGAATTGACATTTAATTTGGAACACATGTCAATTATTTTGATTAGTCCCAAATTCAATTATTTGTATTTTTTTTCTCATTAATTTAATAAATGATGTGACAATTTGTAATTAGTCTAAAAATTTCCAATAAAACAAATTCCCCATTTTTTGAAATTTATGCACATATATGGGTGAATGAATCTCGAAAAAAAAAATAAATTTGAAGTCAAAATACAAGCATTTGTTTTGCTCAATTCAACATATTAAATTAATCAAACTATGAATTTAGTATATGAGTTTGATTTAAATTTGAAATAAGGGTTGGAATATGGCCAAACCTTAATTAATTTAAGAAAAGTTCAAGGTTTTATTCACAATTTAATTTGATTTGAGAATAAAAATTTAAATTTGATTTTTTTATAAAAAATAAATAAAATTTGGAACATAACCAAAATTTTAATTTGAAATAAGGATAAAGTTTCTACCATACTTTAATTTCTCTTGAGAATGCACAAGAATTTGGAATGACCAATTTTAATTTGAGATAAAAAAGGAGACCCTCAATCTTGAGATAAAGTTGGATTTATACCTCCGATTTAAATTTGAAATAAAAAAGGAGGTTATGTATGCAAGTTAATTTGACTTGGATTTTGAACCCAAATTTTAATTTTAAAATTGGGAATAAGATTAAATTTTTTTAAAAAAAAATTGGAAATGTTGAAATATTTTAATTATCTCAAAAAATTAAATTTGAGATTTATCCTAAAAATGAATTAATTTAAAATAAAATAAGATAATTTGATTATCTTTTCTTTATTATTAAAAAAAAAGCATTCCGATCGGACTTTTGTTGTCAGATCCACCTCCCTAGTTGGAACGATTGGGCATCTTGGCTCTGCTTCGCTGTCAGCCATTCAACTTCTATTAGGGGACGATTAGGCTTTTTCCGTCAGATCCACCTTTCTAGTAGAAGTGATCGAATATCTCGATTCTTCTTCGCCGTCAACGATTCAATTGCTACTAGAAGATGATCGGGCTTTTACCGTCAGATTTTCACCTTCCTAGTAGGAATGATCGGGCATCTCAGTTCTGCTTCGCCGTCAACGATCAAACTTCTACTAGGGGACAATTGAGCTTTTTTCGTCAGATCCATCCCCAGTAGGAACGATCAGACATCTTGGTTCTTCTTTGCCGTCAGTGATCCAACTTCTACTAGAGGACGATCGGACTTTTGTCGCTAGATCCACCTCCCTAGTAGGAGCGATCAGACATCTTGGCTCTTTTTCACCGCAACCGATTTAACTTTTACTAGTGGACGATTGGACTTTTGCCGTCAGATCCACCTCTCTAGTAGGAACGATCGTGCTTCTTCGTTTTTCTTCTTCTTTTTTTATTTCTTCTTTTTTCTTTTCTCTTCTTTTCTTCTTTTGGTTTTCCTTTTCTTTTCTTTTTTTTCATTTTTCTTTCCTTTTTTTTTTCATTTTTCATTTTTCTTCTTTTCATTCATTTTTCTTCTTTTTCTTTTTGTTTTTTTTGTTTTTTTTACTTGTATTCTTCTTCTTTCTGGCTTTTGTAGTGGCATTCTTCAATCTCGTAAATATTCGTTTAAGATTTGTACGGTTCAATAGTATTCCAACTTATATCCATATACAAACCCGACTACCTTGACAAACTGTTTTGTTCCAATAAGGTTTTGTATAATGTCTCGTCACAGGTTTTATGCAGGCTTGGTTGAATGTGAATAATGATTTTCATGTTCAGGAGATACATGATCAACTTCATAGAGGCCAAGCAGCCTATGCATTCCAGTAAACCTTAAATTGTATCATTGAAATATTGATGTTTTATTGTGTACTCTTGACGATAAACTTGTGAACAAGAGTCTAGTTTGGCGAGGTTGCTTTCGAGAGTACCTCATTGAACTATTTGATAGTTTTTTTTGTGAGATTATTGCACATCGTACTTCTTCTAATTCAACAAAACCTCAATCAGATTGAAGCATTATGCTTCGATATAGGCTTTAGATGGTTGTGATTTTGGAGAGATTAAAATCGTAGGTTGGGTAAGGTTATCTCATCTCTTCGAGTGAAACAACACAAGTTTTAAGTAGTTTGAGAAGAAATTTTAGAATCGATGTTACAATATGTGATGCATGAGATTACCAATTTTACGACATCACCTTATGACTAGGGATGAAGATCTTGAATTTAGAGATTTGTCTCCAATTTGTTATGATTTTGTAGTAGAGATAAACATCCTTTGAGGAAAAGGATCAAGTCGTAAAGTAGTCCAAGTTGTTGTTGTAGCCTTTTTTTTACTGGACTAGACTTAAGGTTTTCCTTGAGCTGCCTATGTACTCTTTATAATATAGGGATCAAGTCATAATGTAGTTCAACTTGTTTTTTTTTTGTTGGAATGGACTTAAGGTTTTCCTTAAGCTGCTTACGTACCCTTTATAATATTGGGATCAAGTTATAACGTAGTTCAACTTTTTTTTCTTTTTGTTTTACATAAAAAAATTAAGCATAATTTTTTAAAGAAATTTGTCGTTGATTGAGCCAATTCGTAGTCCGTCTTGATCAACGATCTTGTATGCACCATTTGTATAAACTTCTTTAACAATGTAGGGTCCATCCCATTTAGGTGTGAACTTATTTCTTGTATGCCTTGTTATGATGATCAGTCTTCTTACAACAAGTACTAAATCATCAACCTGAAAGGAGTGAGGTTTAACATGTTTCACAAAAGCCTTGGACATTCTCGCTTGATAACATTCCAATGCTTGCTAAGTCTCTAATCGCTTTTCATCAAGTGCTTCTAACTCTTGAAGACATAACTTGATATTATCTTCAGTAGTCAATCTCTCTTATACTGCCATTCTCAATGACAAAATTTTCCTTTCAAGGGGAAGGACAACCTTTACAACGTAAACAAGTGAATATAGTGTAACCCCTGTAGGAGTGCGATGAGTAGTTCGATAAGTCCACAATGCCTCACCGATCTTTTCTTGCCAATCCCTTTTTGACTTGGAGACAATTTTCTTCAAAAGATTGCACAACGTTTTGTTGAATGCTTCTGCTAGCCAATTCACAACTGCGTTGTACATGGATGACTTGTATTGCTTGAACTTGAATTTTTCACACAATTTTTCTATCATGCTATTGGACAATTGCCTTCCATTATCCGTCACGATTCGATGAGGAATACTGTATTGATAGATAATGTGCGTTCAAATAAAGTCCACCACGTTCTCCTTCTTGGCCCCTCTCAAAGGAATGGCCTCAACCCACCTTGCTTTGTGCTTTCCAAGAACGAGATGTATATTGGAAATGGTTATTTGAGTGATGGTCTCTTTAAATTAAATGTACTCATAGTTGTACCCAAAAGTATATTGATAAAGTATCTACTTTTGCTTATACTCTTGAGTCATTTGCTTGACATGGCAGACTAAGATATGTTAATTTCAATTCTTTGCGAAGGCTAATTAATATGAACTTGATTCCAAAATTCACTTTTGACACAAATCATAGATGTGAGGTGTGTGTGGAATAAAAAAATAACTAAAACACATTTTCATTCAACTGAGAGAATTATCAAACCTTTAGAGTTAATTCACAGTGATATTTGTGACTTGAAATTTGTGTAAACTAGAAGTGAAAAAAGTACTTTATTACTTTTATTGATGATAGCACAAGATATTGTTATGTTTATCTGCTGAAAAGCAAAGATGAGGCAATTGAAGTGTTTAACCTTTATAAAAAAAAAGGTTGAAAATCAACTTAGCACGAAAATAAGGAAATAAGAAGTGATCGAGGTGATGAATATGGTCCTTCTTTTGAACAATTTTATTCAGAACATGGCATTATTCATCAAACTACTGTTCCTTACTTACCTCAATCCAATGGAATTGTTTAACGAAAAAACCAAACACTTAAGAAAATGATGAACGCAATGCTTATAAGTTCAAGTTTACTCCAAAATTTGTAGGGAGAAGCTTTATTGACAACAAATTATTTATTAAATAGAATTCCTCATAAGAAGTTGCAAAATATTCCTTATGAAAAGTGGAAAGGAAGAAAACCTTCATACAAATTATTAAAAGTGTGGGGGTACCTACCAAAGGTTGCCATGCCTAAACTTAAAATGATTAAAATCAGACCAAAAATTGTTGATCATTTTCATTGGTTATGCTAGTAACAATTGTGCATATCGATTTATAGTTCATAAATCAGATATTTCAGATATACATGTTAATACAATCATGGAATCAAGGAATGCAACATTCTTTGAGAATGTTTTTCCTCATAAAATATCTTGTGAAGCAATGTTACATAAACGTTCATTTGATGTTATAACGAGTGAATCTCATAATAGATCAAATGTTGAGTTAACGAAGGATGAGGAATTCAGACATAGTAAAAGGATGAGGATCTCAAAACCATTTGGACCTGATTTTTTAACTTATTTGTTAGAAAATGAACATCAAACATTTGAATAGGCCATGTCCTCTCCTGAAGCTCCATATTGAAAAGTAGGATGTGAATAATGATATTGAGTCCATTATGCATAACCATACTTGGGAGCTAGTTGATCTTTCATTACGAAGTAAACCACTTGGTTGCAAATAGATTTTCAAACAAAAAATGAAGACCAATGGGTCAATAAATAAATAAAAGGTAAGACTTGTCCCCAAAGGTTACAAGCAACAAGAAGCACTTGACTATTTTGATAGATACTCACAAGTTACTCGAATTACTTCCATTCCCATGCTCATAGCAATACTAGCCTTTCATGGATTTGAGATACATCAGATGGATGTCAAGACAATATTTTTAAACGGTGAGTTAGATGAAGAGATCTATATGCAACAACCTGAAGGGTGTGTTTCTCCTGGTCAAGAAAAGAAAGTTTGTAAATTAATTTGGTCTCTTTATAGACTAAAACAATCACCAAAACAATGGCATGAAAAATTTGACAGTATAATGATGGCCAATGGGTTTAAAATCAATGAATGTGACAAATGTGTTATGTCAAAAATGATGAGAATGACCATGTCATTGTCTGCCTATATGTTGATGCTATGCTAATTATAGGTATCAATATCAACGTTATTAATGCAACCAATCAAACATTGACCAATAAATTTGAGATGAAAGACATTGGTGTCACAGATGTTATTCTAGGTATTAAAATTTCTAGAACCTCACAAGGATTAGTGTTGTCTCATTCAAATTATGTTGATAAAATATTGAAGCACTATACAAAACATGATATTGTGATTGCAAAGACCCCAATTGATGTTAATGTCCATTTATGTAAAAATAATGGAGATAGTATAGCACAGTTAGAATACTCTCGCATTATTCATAGTTTGATGTACATCATGAGTTGTACAAGTCTTGATATAGCGTATGCTGTAAGCAAGTTAATTCGCTATACAAGTAATCCAGGTTATGATCATTGAAAAGCTATCTTGAGAATTTTGGGATACTTAAAACATAGTAAAAGTTATGGATTCTACATTATACTTGATATCCTGTTGTACTATAATCCTGTTGTACTTGAAGGTTATAGTGATTCCAACTGGATATCGAGCACTAAAAACTCTAAATCCATAAGTGCTTATATTTTTACCCTTGGAGGTAGGGTTGTATCTTGGAAATCTTCCAAACAAACATGTATAGCACGATCCACAATGAAATCTGAATTTATAGTCTTAGACAAGGCTGGAGAAGAACTAGAATGGCTTTAAAAAAATTTGGAAGATATTCCCAACTGGTCTAAACTAGTACCTGCAATATGTATACATAGTGATAGCTAGGCAGCTGTTGGAAGGGCACATAATATTGTGTATAATGGTAAGTCTCGACATATACGACGGAGACATAAAACAATCAGGAAACTACTCTCAAGTGGAATTATCACAGCTGACTTTGTGAGGTAAAAGATAATATAACGGATTCACTTACTAAAGGCCTAACTAGGGAGTTGGTTGAAAATTCATAAAAAAGAATGGGATTCAAACCTATAATATGAACTTATCCAGAGAGACAACCCAACCTAGTTGACTGGAGATCTCAAGATCTAGGTTCAAAGAAAAAACCGATCTCTAAATAACACAACGAGCACTACATTAAAAGATTTTAATCATTCTACGAATGATGAGGTAGTGCTAGTATGGTTTTAGGGTAAGCTTTATGCTTTTAATGATTTCTGTAAGTGATATTTATTAATAAAAAGAACATATACGATGTTTTATACAGGAATAATCTATGTGAGTGTGAAGGGGCCGCTTTTGTGAGAATTTTACGGTGAAATTCTCTAAAACATGGCGGTGTTCAAGGCCAAAACGAACACAACCATGAGAACAAACTTTGTAATAATGAGAAGTTGTGTGATATGTATTGTTTTAGTTTACTCTAGAGTGGTTGACAGTTCATCATGTCCACTGATTAACCAAGTAAACTCAATGAATTTTCACTAAGGGAAGTTCAAAGGTTATACTACTTATCCTCATGCAGTTTCTCTATTGGAAAATACTAAACGCTTATTTTCTCCCATTTGTCAATTTACCATTTATGGGGGACATTGTTAGAATAAATGGTTATTATTTATAATTCTTCATGAATGGATGCATCATTTCATGAAAAGTGTTAATAACTAAAGGACATGACTTTTCAAATGGCCACGAATAAGTCTATAAATAAGTCCTTTTTGTTGAGAAAAGATTAGGATTATAATCCTTTATCTTATATAAATAAATTTCTCTCCATATCCACAAATCTTGACGTTCGGTAGATTCACAAAGTTTCGTTCGTAGATCTTCTATACAGGGTACTACACTTAGAAGGTAGTTGATATGTTCTATCTTGGGAGGCAATTACTTTAAATACTCAACCACTAAGGTAAGTAAATTTGTCTTAAGGAGACAACGTGATTTCGTTGGACTTAGATCTATATTTATGTATTATTTCCTGTTCATTGTGATAATAATCTTCATAACAATTTGAAAAACATCCTAAACCAAAACAAGGAATAGGAAACAAAATGAACTCTATAAAAAAGTGCAAAGGAAGGCATGAAGATATAAGTCTAAATTTTCATGTTTCTAATTTTTAACTATTTATATATATATATATATATATATATATATATATATATATATATTAAAATTTTCACCATAAAGCTACATAAAAAGAGGTTTCCTAAAGAATAATAAAGAAAAACAAATTATTTACACTCCATGATAAAAATTGGTCGAATACTCACTATAATTTTATCATGAAGTGTAAATATTTTGTCAGTTTATCATTTTTGACAATGTCTCTAAAAAATACTTTGTATTCTTACACAAATAATACT
>JBBPDI010000015.1:9318425-9330546 GCA_037974545.1 Cucumis variabilis | reverse complement strand
ACTAGTTAACGGAGTTACATCTAGTGGTTACTATTTTGCGGTCTGGTCTTATGCAAACTCATTGCATAGGATACCCTTACTCGCATGTCAACTACACGAATGCATTGGATCATTGCGTTTGTATCAAATACAAAGTGAGTCATATCCATAGTGTTACCAGGATAAGGTATCCAGCCTTATCCCTATACTATAGACCCTTTAAACTGATCTCAAACATTGATCCCTGTATGTCTCTACATACTGTTCAAGACTCATTAAACAGCTTAGAATATTAGTTTATTGGATTTGAGTTATTAAGACAAAACTAATATTATAATCAATAACAATTATTACAATCCCAACATTGACTTCATCGTTTTATATTCACAATCTACGAGTTTTAGGACATAAATCTATGAGTTTTAGGACATAAATCCCAACATTGGATTGTATTCTCATTTATATATAGCATACGCCAGACCAATCACTTCCCAAAGGGTATTAGCCATCGTATTATTTTAAGGAAAGAGACTGATAGCCAAGTCATATGATTGCACTCCTCATAGCTTAAGGTTGATCGGATCCAACATACTGAGCAAACGGAGAATAGAAGTCAGACTCTGGCTTGCAACTTCAATCTAACTCTTCTCATTCAACTTTTGGTTGAGCAGTAACTGTAGAGTGGGCTTAGAGAGATTTCCCGAATGCCTCCTAAGACTGTTCAAAAATACAAAATTGATGACACTTCTTTCAAAACTAGGACTGAGTTTGCGCTTGAAGTTACCAATATTCCTACTTCAAGACATCAAAGAAATCATGCATAATCCTAGTACCAAACCAGACAAGCAGCTTCCAATCGAGGTCACGATAGCAACATGGATTCCGACAAGACTTATGACTATGACAATACTTGTGACTATTAAACATCTCATTTACAGGGTCAAATACAGGATTTTTTTAATTAGAAAACTCTTTTCTTGGGACAATCGCAGTTTTGTCAATGAGTGAGTACTAATTTGATGAGGTTGAAGCCATCTTTGAACATTGAACAACAATTCCTCTTTCTTTTACTCCTCTCTAAAAGATATGATATAATACAAGAATGACTCATCAGTTACGATATGAAAATAGTGAGATTGACGCTTTCTGGATGCCCTACTCTCATTCTGTTATAGGAAAACACACTTGTTCGCATGAGATTTTTAAAGATATTTGATTCATGGAGTTGAACTAGTATTGATGTTGTATTCTTGTTGATTTGATGTGATGTGGTTCGATCTCTAGAATTTGATCCTCTGATTCTCTCTCGACTGGTTTCTTACGCTTGATTTGGAGGAAGCGAAGCACGTGATATTCTTGAAATTTGTTGAACGTCTACACTTGATTTGGAGAAGTAGAGCATGCAATGTTTTTCAAGTTGGTTGATTACCTATGCTTATTTTGAGGAAGCGGAGCACGTGATGTTCTTGAAGTTGGAATCTTGTTAGATAGTTTATATCTTCAAAGGAGCTTCAATCTTCGAGGGAAATTGGAGTCTTGGAAGAAAGTTTGTATCTTCAAACGAGCTTCAATTTTTGAGGATGGTCGACTTGATCCAACAGTTAGGATGAAAACAGGTGGCATTATCAGAATTGGCCAATTTATGTTTTCAATTTTTAATCTGGGACACATGTCAATTTTAATTAGTCCAAAATTTAATTATTTGCACTTTTCATCATTAATTTAATAAATGGTGTGACGATTTGTGATTGGTCTCAAAATTTCTTAATCAACAAATGCCCCCTTTTCGAGATTTATACACGTATATGGGTGAATGAATCTCGAAAAAGATAAATTTGAAGTTAAAATATGAGCTTTTATTTTATTTTATTTTTTTCTGCTTAATTCAACATATCAAATTAATCAAACCATGAATTTAGTACATTAGTTTGATATACATTTGAAATAAGGATTGGAAAATGGTCAAACCTTAATTAATTTGAGAAAAATTCACGGTTTTATTCACTATTTAATTTGATATGAGGATAAAAATTTTAATTTGACTTCTTTTTTTTTTTTTAAATAAATTTTGGAACATAACCAAAAATTTAATTTGACATAAGAATAAGGTTTTTATCGTACCTTAATTTGTATTGAAAATGCACAAAAATTTGGAATCGCCAATTTTAATTTGAGATAAAATGAGTCCCTCAATCTTGAGGTAAAGTTGGGTTTAGGGTTCTGATTTAAATTTAAGATAAACAGGAGGCCATATATGCAAGTTAATTTGACTTGAATTTTGAACCCAAATTTTAATTTTTAAAATTAGGAATAATTTTTTTTGAAAATGTTGAAATATTTAAATATTTTAAAAGAAACTAAATTCGAGATTTATCCCAAAAATAAAATAATTTAAAATAAGATAAGATAATTGGATTGTCTTTTCTTTATTTTAAAAACTCATTCCTCTTCCTTTTAGGAATTGGGTTTGTTTTTTAAAAAGTCATTAAAATATCATTCCTAATCCTTTTATGAATTGGATTTGTTGGCCTTATCAATAGACCTACACCATGATCATTTATTCCACATCCAGCAACAAAAAGGTATAGAAAACTTTTCTTCTTCCTTTCTCCCTTTCTCTTTTCTCTTTTTTTTGTTTCATTGTTTTTTTTTTGTTGCTTTTTTTTTGTAATCGAGTTTCTTCTAGGAATGATTGGGTTTTTTCATCAAATCTATCGTCCTAGTAGAAGCGATCAGACTTCTTCGTCATCGGGCTTTTTCTAGAAACGATCAAACTTTTGACGTCAGATCTACCACCTAGTAGAAGCGATCGAACTTCTTCATCGTCAAGCTCCTTCTAGAGATGATCGAACTTTTACCGTCAAATCTATTGCCTTAGTAGGAGAGATCAGACTTCTTCATCATCGGGCTTTCTCATCGTGGAGCTTCTTCTAGGGACGATTGGACTTTTGCCGTTAGATCTACTGTCTTAGTAGGAACGATCAGACTTCTTCATTGTCTGCCTTCTTCATTGTCGAGCTTCTTCTAGGGACGATCAGACTTTTGTCTTCAGATCTATCACCCGAGTATAAACGATTGGACTTCTTCATCGTCGAGTTTCTTCTAGAGACGATCGAGCTTTTGCCGTCAGATTTATTGCCTTAGTAGGAGCGATCGAACTTCTTCGTCGTCAAGCTTCTTCTAGGGACGATCAGACTTTTGCCATCAGATCTATCACCCTAGTAGGAGCGATTGAACTTCTTCGTCGTCAAGCTTCTTCGTCATCGAGCTTCTTCTAGGAACGATTGAGCTTTTACTGTCAGATTTACCGCCCTAGTTGGAGAGATCGGACTTCTTCGTCGTCGATCTTCTTCTTTCTCTTCTTCTTCTTTCTTTTTTTTTATTTTTTTATTTTTTTCTTTTCTTCTTAATTATTAAAAACCCCTATTCTTTTTTTTTCAACAACTTTTTTTTTTGTAGGAACTCTACTTTTCACCATGGTGCACTTCACCAAGTATTCTGATTCGACCAAAAGGTGTTTAATTATCCTAAAGGATGAAAATCAATCTTTAGAGAGTAGGGTCATTTTTCGTGTGAGAGAAGGGACATTTGAGAATATTACAAACCCCCAAATACCCAAGGACAATTTTATTTTTTTACCTAAATGGTTTAAGGAAGGGTTCATAAACCCAAATTCATCTGTAACATCTTAGTTTTTGGAATCCTCAATTCACAACAAGCCTCCAAATGAGAATCCAAAATCAACGTTAGGTCGTCGAAATATAAATGATCGAAATCTTTGGGACAATGTGCTCAAAGTCCATGGAAAATTTTACTATCTTTCTCATTATTGGGAATGGTTAGAGCTTGCCGTTGCTAGAAATACGGTGGTGCTCAAGCGAGCTTCCCTATTTAATGTTGTGATGGCCTCCCTATACACATATGATCGAAATAGTGACATCATTCGGGCTTTTCGTGAGGCATGGTGTCCTTCAACAAACACTCTTCACACCTCAGCTGGTGAGATGTCCATCTCCTTATGGGACCTATGGATGCTAAGAAGACTCCCTATTAAAGGTAGATTTTATGAAGAAAGTATTTCTTGCCCTTAAGACTTGTTAGGCTCACCTTACGCATGTCCAAAAAGTTGCGAGCATTTATTTGCAGCCTATTATCATATTGCCTCTCAACGCATGGATCACTCTCAAATCCCTGTAAGCGAATGGATCTCTTTCTGAGTTACATGATCTGAGGTAAAGTATCTAAAGTCGCCACCTCGAAAACCAAAAAAAACTTCTCGTCCTCGCTCAACTCATAATCCAGATGGAATTTCCATCAGACGTCCTGACTGGTCTGAAGCTAAACTTAACGTGTTCCTTGACTTAAGTGTCACTGATGATCATAGGGACAAAACTTATCTAGCGGCATTTCTCTCTTGTTGGCTATGTGTGTTTGTGTTCCCTCACAAGCAACTTTCCCTTCGTCCAAAGGTCTTTAAGGTTGCTAGCCTCATGGTGGAAGGCTACACCTTTAGCCTTGTCATCCCTGTTTTAGCTAATATTTATAGCGGCCTACGCCAGATTCATGATTCCACTTCATCACTTGGTCATTCCAATGCCTGTTTTCCTCTTTACTATATCCATAGGTGGCTTGCTCTTTACTTCAACACTCATTATAAAGCCTCTAGGAGTCTTAAGGGTTCCCGCATGGTTGAATTTTCTGGTGAAGGTGGGGCAAAATATTATACTAATATTGGGCTCAAACACATATCCACAAGGAAAAGTACATGTCATGGCACGTGTGTCTTCAGATAAAGATAAAAGACGAACTCTTAATGGATGATGGAGAGTTAATTCATTGGAGTACTTCATTTTTTATAAGCATTCACTCTTCTTTTCTATCCTCGCAATGTGGATCCTCCACAGTTATTGAACCTTATAGTCCTTGTCGCTTTAGCCGACAATTTGGGTTTTATCAAGACGTGTCATATGACTTAGGCAAAAAAATTCCCAAAGCCAATTTTGCCAATGTACAATATTATTGGATGATTTGTGTTCACGAGAACACACTTTCCCAAGTATACCTTCCTGCATTTGCCCTTAACCCAAACACACATATTACTTCTCATTATAAGGTCTAGTGGCTTACGAAACACAGTGATTACCTCCAAGAAGGAGTACAACATTTGATAGATCGTCCCACTCCCCCTCTCATCAAATCGAAAACTACAAAAAAAATTGAGATTAATTTTGGTAGTGGGAGTCAGAAGATATGCTCCAATGAAACTGAGGAACGACCTGTGGAGAAAACTAAGGAAGGGACAAAATGCTTGGTGGATAATTCATCTTCTTCCACACAATTTAAACTTCTTATTAAAGGTGGTATTGACGATGTGGGTAAGGACAGTCGCTTATTGATAGTTGTCAAGTGTCCTTCTGAACGTACTAAGGACAGCCAGAGCAGCAATGATTATCGTCATTGGAAGAGACCCAAGAAGCCCAATAAACAGTCAATTGATGATGAAGAATATCCTATTGAGGTCTTCGATGCTGCACAATTTTTTGTTGTCCTCTCCCCCATGGTTTCTTTTCGTCTCTCTTTTTTACTTATTTATTTATTGTATTTTCTCTCCTTTACTCCCACTCTTATTTCTTATTGTTAATATTATTGCAGTCCTCTTTAGGTGATCATGATCTACACATCGAAGGAACCTCAAAGCCTATGGCGAATCTAGAAGGCCACAACGATGTACTTACTTGTAGTGAGAACTCTAAGACAACTATAGGTGCAACTATTGGGTCAGCTCATCCTCTTGAGATCAAGGGGTCCTCTTAACAAGTGGAAGGAACGAAGTCTATTGCAGCTTCTGAGATTTCTCATTTTTGTGTCGACAGCTTAATTTCTGACCTTCGACGACAGACTGTCATAACCTTGTGGGAAAACCTATGACAGAAGATCATTCGTACCCTTTTTAAACGAGTAAGTAGTCTTGAACCAGAAATGCGTAAGATATTTGATGCAATCGCGACTAGAGGTAGCAACAACCTTATCGTTTTGAGGGAGCTTGTGGATGGTTACTTTCGAGATGTCGAGAACCATAATCAAATGCATTCCTCATTCATACTCCAATCAACTAAGGATGCTCAGTTAATGGAGGCAAAAGATTTTGTGAAGACTCTACGAGTTGATGAGAATCGTATATTAGCAGAGACCAGTACTGTCAAACGTCACCTTACACGACTATCTGCTAAGGAGGCTAAACTAGAAGCAAAGCTAAAGGTAGTACGGATCGAGTTGCTAAACTTTATGGCATAATTTCCAGGAACGACCTAGAGCTGAAATGGAAGCAGCATGAGATTTCAAAGACTTGCGAGGAAATTGATAAACTCGAACGTGTCCCAATCGTTGGAGATGTTGATGCTACTATGCTATTAGCACTTCGTGAATCTTTAGAGAGCACACTGAAGGAGCTAAAGAACCTTAAATGGACTTAATGATTCACTGCCTCTTATTTATGTATGTTTGCTATTTTAATTTTAATTTTTTTTTGTCAGAAGTTTATAATAAAAATTTTGTTCTTTGATTTTCGACTTCTCTTTTTTTTTTATTGAATGCAATTTGTCATTTTTTTTACTGGACTAAACTTAAAGTTTCCTTTAAGCTGCCTACGTACCCTTTATAATATAGAGATCAAGTCATAACGTAGTTCAACTTTTTTTTTCTTGTTGGGCTAGACTTAAAGTTTCCTTTAAGCTACCTATGTACCCTTTATAATATAGGGATCAAGTCATAACATAGTTCAACTGAGTTTTTTTTTTTTTTAGCATTCACCTTTTAAGCTCTTGTGGACTATGAGCATCATGCAGTTTAGGCTCTTGCGATAAAGAGCTTCGCATATTTAGCAGCTCATATTCCCATCAAAGATTTATTCACTTTCTTTATTTGTAGAATTGGTGAATATAATAAGTCTTGGTTTTACGATTAAGGGACCTTCTATGTTAATGTCGACAAACAACTTCCTCTTCATGCGTGATGGAATAGGACTGTGAATCTTCTCATCATAGTTTTCTTCATGAAGTGAAACCTTTAAAGTTTTCATCTCATTTTCATGTTGATCGCTTGTCATCTTTAGTCAATCAAAAATAGATGTTGAAGGTTAATCTTTCTTCGACGTGGAAATACTTAGCCTTTTGAAACCTAAAGTTCGAGTGAAAGTAGACGTTGGATATTGGTTTTCTTCTTCTTTCGTGGCCATACTCAATCTTTCAAATACTGAAGATCGAGTAGTTGAAGGCTTGATATAATCAAAGACAGAGGTCCTTTGCTTAATTTCATTTGAATTATCGATTTCTTCGGAAGATGCATAATTGTTGTCAACTTCTTTTATGCTGACAGCATGACATGCAGTGACTTCTAATACTTCCTTTGGATGGTCATCAAGGAAGCTTCTTGGGAGGAATTCTGTCAAAGTTATCGATCGTCGAGGTCGAAAGAAGTCCTCGTCTTTTCCTTTGATAGGCTTAGGCTTCCATATCTGCTTATTTCTTTTCTCCTTTTTATGAGAGCTTCCTCCTTTTCCATGCTTCTGATGGAAGTGCGACTTCATTTGAATGAAATTTGGTTGTCTTCCTGTTTTACAAATCACGGCTATCCATCCTTCACAATCATCTTCAACAAGCTTTTCTTTGTTTTGAGATTTCGTCGTCACGATCTTTTGTTGGAATCGAACAAGTATAGGTTCGAAAGTTCTAAATTGAATTAAGTTTTTCCTTTGATCATAAGGCAACATTGATGGCGGAAAACTTAAAGTCATCTCAACTGCAACATGATTTGTCTGAGCTACTTCATCCATATCCAACTCGATCTTCTTTTCACGAGCCAACTTTAGAATCAGCTGCTTCAAAACAAAATATTTTTCAAGATGACTAATTATCTGATGGTACTTACAGTAGTTAGGATCATCTATTTTTTCTGCTTGTTCCGATCATTTGCATTCTGGCAGCTTAATAAGTTGTTTGTCTAGTAGCTGCTCTAACATGTCTGCAACATTAGAGTCGGAGAATGGATAAACCTTTTTCTGTCTTTCTTTAAGAGTTGGACGATGCTTCTCTTTGTTATCACACTTTCTTTCAATTTTTGTTTCTTTTCTTTTCGATAAAGATTTCAATGGAGACTCATGAACAACCATAGACTCATTAATGATACTATTTGTGATCTTTCTAGTGTTATTGATTTCATTTTTCCCATTTGTTACTTCAGAGATTAAGAAATATTTAGTTCCTCTATTAGTGATGCTCAATTCTATGTCATGAGCACAAGTTGCTAATTCTTCAAATGTATGGGGTTTTATTCCTTGCAAAATATAGGAAAGTTCTCAGTGCATGCCTTGGGTGCACATCTCCACTTTAGACAGTTCTGTGAGCTTGTCTTTGCAGTCTAAGCTTAGGGCTCTCCATCAATTTATGTAGTCAATGACTGACTCTCCCTTTCGTTGTCTTATGTTTATAAGCTCCATCATGCTTACAGTGCGCCTGGTGTTGTAGAAGCAGTTGAGGAACTCCTTTTTCAGTTGTTCCTAACTGTCAATGACTTTTGGCTCTAGATCAGTATATTACTCGAAAGCATTTTCTTTCAAGCTTCGAACAAACTACCTGACTTGTTGGTCTCCTCTTGATCCTGCGTTCTCATATGTTTCAACTATGTAAGCAATGTGTTGCTTTGGATTGCCCTTTCCTTCGAATTGTTGAAACTTTGGAGGTTGATACCCAACAGGCATTAGTAGATCATTGATTCTCTTGGTATATGGCTTAGAGTACGGAAAAGAAGTTTGTGGCGGTCCTCCATACTGAGCTCTTATGGAGCTTGTGATCATATCTTGCAATTGTTGAACTGATAGGGATGTGACAGAGATGGACTGTTGCGTTTGATTTTCCTGCAACACAAATTTTCCTTTATCATCAGCTTTGATAGTAGAAGTTTTGCTCGACTCAACAGTTTCACAAGCTTTCATTTGGTCTTTCAAGGCAGAAATTTCATGCTCTCGCTCCTCGATAGCTTTCATTAGGAAATTTATTTTTCTCTCCATCTCCGCCATGGCAGCCTCAACAGTTACATCAGTTGTCATGACGTACACTACTTCAATTCTGATTCTTGCTTTAATAGATCAAAAGTAGAGTAGAGTTGTCAAACATAGGGTTTTCTCTGATGGTGATTTCGCCTTTAGAAGATTCCATCAGTTGCTTAAGAATGCTTTGTGCGATGGTAGAACCTTGATCTTTCTCTTGGATGATCCCCTTAGAATGACTACCGATGACAGATCTCATGTGGGTGTCGCTTGCAACTGAAGATTTGGATGCAGCTTTCTTTGATGTTATTTATTTACTTGTAGATCTAGATGACGAGAGTTAGATAAGAGGTAAAGATGGTTCCACTGGGTGTGCCAATTTGTTGGCACGAGATTTTCGAAGAAATTTGATTCGTGGAGTTGAACTAGTATTGATGTTGTATTCTTGTTGATTTGATGCGATGTGGTTCGATCTCTAGAATTTGATCCTCTGATTCTCTCTCGATTGGATGTTCTTGAAGTTTGTTGAACGTCTACAATTGATTTGGGGAAGCAGGGCATGGACTTAATCACATGGATTTGGGTTATATTTAGTCTTTGGGCTTAATTAAGCTTATTGTTTGGACTTAATTAAACCTAGCCTACATAAATAATATTTAATTGAACCAAAATAATTAACTGAATCCAACAGTTAGGATGAAAACAGATGACATTATCATAATTGGCCAATTTATGTTTTCAATTTTTAATCTGGGACACATGTCAATTTTAATTAGTCCCAAATTTAATTATTTGCACTTTTCATCATTAATTTAATAAATGATGTGGCAATTTGTAATTGGTCTCAAAATTTCTTATTTAACAACACTCTATGTCGAGCATATTCTATTAAGTCTTATTCTAAAGGGATAGCTTCTTCTATTAAAACCTCTCTTCCCTTTCGCACCTAACTCTTCATTCTTAGTTATTGCATTACTTTTGGTTATTCATAAAACTACCAATGCGTGACAAATGGAGTGGTAAATCAGGGTTAGCTCATACCGAAAGAGAGAATTCCCTTTATTTTGGCCTACTAACCTACTAAATTCTAGTTAATAGTGAGAGCTTGAGTTATCTGATCCAACCTATGACGTACATCTTTCAATTGAGAGAATGCATGAGGGCAGTCTAGTTGCTTTGTTTGTTCCTATCTGATACAGTAGCTCTTCGGAGAGAGAGAAACCTTATAAAGAAACAAGATCCTAGGGTCAAGCCCTTATTTTTTTTGCTTAGGGATGTGGCTCTACAAGAGTGCTTAGACCTCAACTCCTTTCTATGGGATAAAACATATGGAGAGGAAGAGAAGAACCAAATCATAGACAAATAACTTGAAGAAAATGTTATGTGAAACTTCTTTTCGAGGACTATAGCAATATAACTATAGCCAATATCACCAAATGGATACACAACTCTATGTTTTACCCTCACAAGGGTGGTCTTTTTGTCACTATGACCCATTTAAAAAAATCAAAAAGTGTAGAGGTGCGAAGTGAAGAGACTTACAAGGAGCGCAAGGATAGGAGTCAACCTTAAAAAGGGCCAGAAATTTGTTCTTGAAACAACCAGACCCACCACCACTCACTGCATTGGTCCCAAACTTCTTTTTTCATTTAAGGAATGGTCCACATCTTTGAATTTGAGACTAGATATCTTAGTCAATTGAAGAAGTAATGGGCTCAGACTTAGATGGGATCAATTTTCCATGGAGTCTGCTTCATTTTCACAAGAAAAACAAACAAACAAACATCACTCTTCTGCTGAGAAGTCGTATGAGAACCTGAAACTCTTTCTCTGAGAACCTCTCCTATGTTGTTAAGCGTCTAAGAATGAGACTTGGCCCTTCGATAGAGGCATAAAAGGGGTGAGACTTCTGACTCTTTATTGAAGAACTTAGCTCTGAGACTAAGTGCCTTTTCCCATCCTAATAATCAAACTGACGACTCAACTCATTGAGGATAGCTGAGGTTTCTAGTCCCTACCACTACATGTTACCGGAAATACTACTTTTTGGCACAATAGATCCTAGGGGCTTTGTTTCGATTTGAAACCTCAAATTACCTTGCAAGTGAGACAGCCATAGGCACTAGAACAAATAGAATAAGAATATGAATCGTCGGACTTTAATCAAATCCTTTTATTTAATAGAATTTCTATCTTTTATTCAATGGGATATCAAAGAAAGGCTCAAAAGCCTTAGGTCGAAGCTCGTGTGTGCCACTTTAAAAGTGGAGATCCAAATGCTTATTATGACTAAGGACAAGCATTTAAGTCGCACGTTTCGTGAAATTAGGAGTAGAGCATTAAGCAAGGCACGAAGAGGTAAACATTATACTTTTGTATAATAGGTTGAGTTTGATTGTAGGAAAGAAATGAGTCTCCAGCCTCTTTGGAAAAGTAAAAGCCATCTAGGGATGTCTTTCTTGTGCCTGTACTAGAGAGCCAAGAGAAGAATATTTGTCATCGCGATAACTATCTTGACAAGAGATTGCTCCAACTGGTGCATCAACGATTAGCAGTCTTAAGAACTATCTCTAACTATAGATGGAACTTTTTACCAAACGCACTTCAATTAAGAAAGAAAGAAAAAAGAAAAGAGTCTATTTTCTGTCAATGTCACCAACCGACACTCATAGAAATCTATCCATATGTATGATTGATAGAATCTAAAATTCTATATTTTATAAATATTTTAGTTCATTTTGTTATATTTGAAAATGGCACACAAAAATGTTAAAATGTATTTGGTAAATTAATCATTCCAAAAACAAAATGATTATAAATTATAAGACATGCATGTCACATGGCTCATTCAAACATCACAAAGACATTCGTAATCTCTTGATCTGATCTTTACAAGTCATAAGTTTCAATATTGATTAAAACTTAATGGTCATAAACTTGAATTTCGGCCCTTAATAAAATTGTAATATTAATTGAAAAGGCATGCAGATGCGTAAAACATAAAATAATATAGCATTAATATTACCTAATTAATGTCAAATTAGCTCATTTTATTTTATTTATTTCTCAAAGATGGAGATAATAATATTATAAGGATAA
>JBBPDI010000015.1:9284775-9318325 GCA_037974545.1 Cucumis variabilis | reverse complement strand
ATAGGTATCCCTCGAGATCACCACCTATTTATGCTTGTGTGGCTTAAGCCTGTGTGGCTAATTTTTATGAATGATTCCACGGGATCACTTACAGTTAAACTCTTTTAGGGTGTTTCCTTCAGCTTCATCGAGAGCCCATATGTATTCCTACGAGATCACTGGATAGTGTATGTTCAGGAGCACAATAGTTATGGGGTACCTTCTTATAGGACTCTAACGGGATGTTAACAGACACCTAGCAGGACTAGTAATGGGTCCCTTACTGAGTATATTTTTATACTCACTCTTCCTATGTTTAAAATTTTCAGGCAAAGGTATGGATAGAGGAAAGCTAACGAATTACAAAAAGTGACGGTTGTTCGTCATAGGGGAAGTTTATGATTTCTTCCGCATTCACCTTTTTAGTATTTTGACTACAATATTTATTTTAGAACTCATGAGTACTCTTTTGGTATTTTTTTTAAATAGGTCCCGAACTAGTATTTTATTTATTACTTTTTCTTCACATACTTTATTTATAATTTATAAATGAATATTTGAAACTTTTCCTTTAAAATTTAGCATCTTCTTTTATTTTAAATAAAAAGGTCTTTATTTGTTTTAGTGGTAATGACCTCAGCTTAGTCTATAGAGTTGGATCATTACACTTAAGGAGTAAGATGTAATTTCAAGGATAAAATGATATTTTGACCTATTCGAGGTTACAAACAACTTGTGAATGATTAGCTTACCAATCATGACTGTACTAGTTGGACACAAATATATCTATAGTGATCACTTTAGTGGAATGGCCTCATAAGGTTATTAGTGCAATTACGTCACTCTAGTGGAATGATCCGTTAGTTAATGAATCATAATTAGTTCGGTCTAACGAATCGTTAGAGCCCATGATTTATAGGTTCATTAGATTCCTCTGCTAGCTTATATAGAATTAACTTAGAATAGTATGTTAGATTGGTTCAAATAGCTTTGAGTTAGGCAAAAAGAGAGAAACCGACAAGTATATGTGATATAACAATCAATTATCAATTTAGAGATAGAGTTTTATATTTAAATATGATTCAAGTATAAATAATATGATTGAAAATTCATACTCGAAAGCTCAGAAAAGATAGAATGGTTACAATTGTAAAAGTCAAAGGATTGACTTTTGACTTTGAAAAGTCAAACTTTGACCAACAATATATTCAAATGTGATTTGAATTTTGAAAAATGAATGTGAATTCATGCTCAGGAGATCAAAATTAGTCTAGGAGGGAAAAATGGTAAAAAGTCAAAATGTTGACTTTTGAATGAAAAGTCAAAATTTGACTTTGACTTGAATAATGATCAAATGACAATTTTATCCTTTGATTAAAGTTAGTGAAAAACTCAACATTTTGTTAGATAATCTTACTAACTTTTAGTTGTTTATACAGAGGCTCATGGTGGTCACCAAGCCCACTATGAGAAAGTGCATTGTTGCATAATTTCACTAACTCATTAATGGGCTTTGTGGAGGTTTGTGGTGATGACACCAAGCCTACCAAGAGTCAATGGAATGTGACGTGTTGGATTTTGGTGAGTTTTAACATGCAATAGTTGCATGTAACTAGTCTATTTAAAACTACTTTTACAAATGAACAAAGACTTTGGAAATTTTAGTTATTGTCTTTAAACAATAATAAAAAAAAAAAAACTCACCAAAATTCTCCCAACCTTAATCCAAATTTTCATCCATATCTCTCTCTCAAATCCTTCACTCATCGGGTTTCACAAATCAGTTCTAAGTTTAGAGAATAGTGGATCTGAAAGGATTAAAGCCCTTGGCAGCGGAAGATTTAACAAAACCATTCCTCAACTTAATTTGGGAATTCTAAAATACCAATACAATGACAATATTTAGAAACAAAATTCTAAAAGGCCAAACATGCTTTTAAATTAAAAGATACAGAGAATGAAAAACTCATATAGTTTGACGCCTTTACTAAAACTCCAAATTGAGGACACCACCCGTTAAAGACCTTTTTATCCTCTAGAATGAGAATGTTTGTGAGAACCAATTGAAATAAGAAAAGGTTTTGAGAAAAACTATTTGCAGAGAGGCAAAAGCATAGGTTGAAGAAAAATTATTTTCTTATGCATATTTATAACTCCCTTTCCTTTAGAGAATAGGAGAGAATCATGAGATTGTAATGATTTACAAAATATTAAATTAATAGAAATTTCAAATCAACTAATTAATTAATTAATTAAATCATATTTAGTTAATATTTCATTTAAATCATATTTAATAAATATCTCTCACATATCCTATAGTTTTAAATTAATTTAATTAAATCAAATTTAGTTAAATAAAATTAAACTAAACTATTAATTAATTCTTTAATTAATTAATAGCTAAATTTAATATCTAATATTTAACTTAAATTAAATTTTGAATCATATTCAAATATAAATTTCTCTCATAACCAATAATTTTTGTATGAATACAATTTACATTAAATTAATATTTGAACTCATTCAAATATTTTTTCTTTCATAAATTAATTTCGAATCATTTTCAAAATTAAATTTATAAAATAAAGTTTGATTAAAATATTAACTTTATATTGTAATGTATCGCTATACATTATACTAATTCTCAAAGTAAATTTGAACATTTCAAATTACAACCAGTATAAATAAATCTCATTACTCTTTACGAGCTAGGAAGGGGACCTAATGAGCCTACAGATCAAAAGCTACAACGACATGAGATTAATAGGCTAAACTCATTAACCACATTAATCAATTTTCATTAACTGTGTGTACAATCCACTAAAAACTCACAACTGAACTCTTCTTATTGTAAATATATATTTTTGTGACCACGAATATAGGCCAATACCAGTAAGTTAGTCCTTCACGAGTGTTCATAACACCAACTAGGTCAAATAATCGCTTTACCCCTAGGTTACTTCTAGTTCTTAAATACCAGTGCTCCTCTAATGAACAACTTGTTTATGGTCCAACCAATGAATAAAAATATCTCTCGTGCCATAGAGAGGGTAGGACCCTTTGTTCAAGTTCTAAAGACACCATTTAAGGGAACACTCATATAATTCATTGTTGTCTATACATACTGTTCAAGACTCATTAAACAACTTAGGATGTTAGTTTATTGGATTCAGGTTATTAAGACAAGATTAGTAACATAATCAATAACATTTATTGAAATTATAATAATAACACTTTATTAATAATGCCAATAGAATTATATTTACTATCTATGAGTTTTATGACATAAATACCAACATGGTCAACACTAGTGGTGGTTCGGTTCAATTAGATCAAGTGGAAATTTCAGGCGAATGGGAGCTTCTAAGGTATGAGTTTTCCTTAACCCTAATTTTATTTTAATTAGGGTATTAATGCATGTTCATTTCTAATTAATTAAGAGTAGATGAAATTAGGATAAACTTGATCCTTATTTCCGTTGCATATGTCTAACGTATCCATCAATTTTGAAAGTAGAAAGACCAAAATAAATCAAAGTGAAAAACTAAAGTATACTTAAACTAAAATTATTAGTAAAATTATTTTCCATTGTATATCCCAACAATAAAGTAAGTTGTGAGGATTCCTGGGTGTGGGTTCAAAGGGAAAATGGTTAGTTTTAAGTTGCGGGTGCATAGAAGGTCTTGCATCCTTGGCATTCTAGAGTGGGGTAGTCACGTTTGGTTTGATTTGAGGGGATATTCCTAGGAATTCTTTCTGTATGTGGTTGGTAATCTGTAATAGGTGATAGGTTTGAGGACTAAATGTTGGTCTGGCAGATGGGATCTTGGTGTGTCTTTGTTTTGTATACTGTGTGAGGGGAGTGGGAGTTCAATGATCATTTGTGTTCTTGAGTGTGTGTTTGGAAGGATTGTTTGAAGTGACTTGTTGAGGTTGTTGGCTTTTACTCATGTGATGACTGTGTGTGGGAGGTGAAGTTAAGGTGGGTGTGCCAGATAAGTATAAGGTGCTAAGAGGAAGTTGTGACATGTCTTTTAGTGCGCTCATCTATTTCATTGGGCAGGATTGGAACAAGCGTATACATGGTGGTTCTCTCATGCTCATGTTGCTTCTTAGCCTTATGATTTGAAGGGTTTGCTTTGGCTCGTTTTATTGTTTGATGGGTTTTCTTTAGTTTTGTTTTCCTTGCCTCGGGTTGTGGGGTTTTTCTTTTATGTCATTGTCTCTGAGGTTTGATTTGCTCATCCTCGGGTTGTAAGGTTCTTTTTATTCCTACTTAGGGAGTCTATTTAGGATTTTTTTTTGATTTGGTCTGTGTTGATGCTTGTTTTTGTGTATTGTTGGTTGGTTTTTGACCTACTGTCAACTATGACCTTTTAGTCCTTAGTTTTGCTGGGTTCGCTTTATGTGCTTTGGCGTTAGGTTGTGGCGCCTCTCTTTATGCTGATGAGTAATGTATTTGATAAGTTTGATAAAGTATTTCACTAATTAATATATTTGATGTATAGTCAAATCATGGTAAGATAATTAAAAAAATTCAACTTACATCCCTAACCTTTAAACTACGAAATTTTCTAAATGTATCAAATTAACACTATTCTACATTTTTAATTAGTTTGAAAAATATCGTGCAAAAAACATATAATTGTTCTAAATTAAACTTTTGAATTGTTTTACCTCAACTAAAATCTTTTATTAAGAATATTTTTCATATTTGTTAATTTATTCACTTCTTACATGTGTATATATAGATATTTTCAAATGTCATATTAATAGAATAGACAACCAAACAATGAATGTAAAGACAATTTTCAAAGAAAATCTTAATTGAGAGTTTGCATTAATTCTATATGAAAGTTTAGTGGTTTACTTAATTGATAAAAGTATCTTTGTTTTCAATCAATCATATTCGTGTACCAAATATAAAAGATCTTGAAAAAAAATCGTTGGGATCTTGGTTTTAGATTTGTATAGTCAAATCTAAACGATTATCTACAAAAGAATCTTGAAAAAAATCGTTTATATTTAGGTAGTCAAATCTTAACGATCTAAATGTTCGTGTACCAAGAATTTTGAAAAAAATCATTTAGATTTGAGTAGCCAAATCTAAATGATTGTGTATCAAAGAATCTTAAAAAAAATTGTTTAGATTTAGGTAGCCAAATCACCCAAATCTAAACGATTGTGTAGCGAAATCTAAATGATGTGTACTAGAGAATCTTGAAAAAAAATTTGTTGGGATATTAGTACACAATCGTTTAAATTTGGGTAGCCAAATCTAAATGTCGTGTATCAAAGAATCTTTAAAAAAAATTGTTTAGATTTAGGTAGCCAAATCACCCAAATCTAAACGATTGTGTAGCGAAATCTAAATGATGTGTACTAGAGAATCTTGAAAAAAAATCATTTAGATTTGACTAGCCAAATCTAAATGATTGTGTATCAAAGAATCTTAAAAAAAAAATATTACCAAACATATTAAGATTTTTTGTTAACAATAATCGTTTAATTAATATTGTGTACCAAACATATTACATGCACGAATGACCAATTAGTCACATGTTGACTGAGGTATTTTTTGTATTTTTCATTGTGGGCCTGTGGGCTTTTTTCGTATTAGAAATTGTTCTATACAATGTAAAATTTTACCGATTTGTTATATTTTTGAAAAAACCCCAATAATAAGGTATTATTAGTTTTTGTTATTTTAGGTTATTTATTAAGGTTTTGGAATGTGTGAAAGAAAAGAAAAAGGGAAAAAAGAAATAATTTTTGTTTTCTTTCGCTTCTTGCCATGTGAACCCTAACCCGTTGTTGCCCATCTCAATCTCTTCTCTGGCGCTACTTTCCTCTTTGTCCAACATCGATCAGGCTAATCATGTGTTGTCCACCATCACTTGCCATCGCTCATCGGTTTTGGTTAAGATTGGTAAGTTAAGTGAGTGTTTTTGGTCTTTATTGTGGAATTTTAATACACATTAAAGGTTAGTTGAGACTCAAAATTAAGTTTATTATTGGATTAATTTTGGAGTATTTTGATAACATGTATAAACATCTGTTATTATAGCTTTTTTTATTAGAATAATGAGGCCAAAATGCATAAGAAGAGGATTAAAATTTGCAACTTATATTTTAAATTTATAAGTATTTAGAAATACATCTTATATGGATCATGTCTGTTTTACGTGATTATAATGTCTAAACGCATGATAACTAGGAAGGAAGAAGCTAGTGAATCGCAGGAGACATCTCGCTCAAAGGCCATGCGATGGAACTCGTCTAGCGAATAACATTTCCAGGTGATGAACCATGTCATCACGCAAGGAAGACTCACTAAAGGACAAAAATAGTAGTTGAAGGTGATGTGACTTCACAAGTCTGCAATCAGCGCTGACAATCTCAGAAGAACAGATGTTTTCTGCCAAAAGCTGCCTATAAAAAGACTTCATCCCCACCAACAGTAGGGGGCCTGCATGGGCCAACTGGACACATGTATAGGCCAAATAGATGAATAGGTCAATCCCTAGAGAGAGTGGCAGAAAGAAGTAACCTTTTCACCGTCTGTGAACGTTTTATTCTTCTTCTTCGATCAGTTGTAAAAGTGAAAATTTGGCTCCTAAGTTGTAATATTTTTCACTCTCATTTGTTTTCATTTTTATACTTATCTGTAATATATGTTGTTCATATTGTACAATGGTTGAAAGCCTACATTCTTTATATATATATATTACATGTTTATACCTTTCCAATCCATCATTTCTTGACTTCTGACTTGTCAATGTGTTATTAGTAGTTAGGTTTCTAATAAGTTCTTTATAAGAAGTTTAACTTATAATTATTATTGCATTAATTGAACTATATTCATTGTTTGGTAAGTGTCAATTGCCAACTACCCGAAAGGGCAAGTAGCAAGGATAATGCTAATGTGCGCAAGGAGGAATTTAGACACAAACTCCATTTTGTGAGATAACTTTTATCATTTGTGTCCTAAAAGGTGAACAAGTATGGACATTAGACACTGAGAGTTTATTGTCCTTAACGAGAAGTTCTATAAGTATTATAAGTGAATTTTTCTAGATATACCTCGCCTAATCAAGCACAGTCATTTGCATCCTGAACGGTGAGCAAATGTGGCATCTAAACGCTTTGAGAGAAGCTCATCTTAATCATGAGTTGGTTATGCAAGATATATCGCATTGAAGCTTTCACATTGCTTAATCACCTAATAAAGCGTAGACCTTTCTTCACCTTTTCTCGCATACAAGTTAGTCCGCAATTTCATCTTGCATCCATTCATTCCTCTTTGTAGATTCTCTAGGCATACATAAGTAGTTTTAGTCCTGGTTCTGATTCTTCTATACTTTATTTAATTAATTTTTTTACTTCCTAGATGATAAGTAATTTCTAGAACTAATGTCTTGAATTAATTTCATGTGTTCGATCTTAGATCATCCAGGTAAACCTACTATTTTCCTTGCACTTGGATAAGCAGTAGGAGAACTTGTACTCAACGAGGACTTAGCTATTACGCGATAAGAGGTACATAGTTAGCATCTCGCATGCAATGATCATGACCATGACTTATCACATAAAATTAATTACACAATAAAGATAAATATAGTTAGAATCTTAGTGCGATGAACTTACTTCGTTACATATTGCGTAGATTAGATTTGTACCATATGAATGTGAAACTGCTAAGTCTCCAAACCAAAAGAAACCATATACATATATATCGAGCATATTTCTTGGTGTTGAAGTGCATTTGCAGAACCTTTGGCTTTAGCTTGTGGATTTCTTTCAAGGTTGAATTGGATTTAATCTTCTTTTAGGTAAGTTGGTGAGCCAAGGTGCATAGCCTAAGAGAATTGCATATGCTTGTTGTAAGGTATAATGATTGTTTAGATACCTAATAGTGGATTACTGATATGGTATATTGAGAATTAGACTGTGATTGTAAGGATCTAATTTGCGAGAAAGGATGCAAACGAAGAATAGGGGATGTGAAGAGAAAAGCGTAAGTCCAAGGTTCTATCGCATAAAGGTAAGTGACGCAATAAGAATAGCTAGCGAGAAAGAAGCATGCATTCGACGCCAAGAGTTAGGCGTTTGGCATGGTACTGCGAGAAGAAGTATATGTGTCCAAGAGAATGAGGTGAGGAAGTAAATATTTTGTCAAGGTGATACTTGACAACTCACTGTAGGAAAAGAAACAACGGTGACTTTTGGTGAAGAGAAAAAGGACAGTCAGACGATTTAAGAGCTTGGCTTCCTAAGGAGATAAGGTGTGTGTCTCAAGAAAAAGTCAAATTGTTGCTAACGGTTAGACTACGTGTCAAGCTTGGGTTGGTAGCTTGACACGACGTGTTAGTAAGGTGACACGTTTAAAGCATAGAAGTGACCTTTGAAGGTGAAAGCCCACTATAAACAAGGCCGAAAGCCAAAGGAAAAAGAGAAATTTTATTTTTTCAAAAATGCTAGATTTTTTTATGAAAGTGAGAAGAGAAAGTTCAAAATACTGAATGGCCGGTTGAAGGAACAGCCAGACGAAAGAAGAAAGTTGAAAGCCGAAAAGAAAGGAGTTAAGGCTAAGGATTTTATGTGAGTGATAAAAACATGATTTAAAAGTATTGTTTTTGTGAGTGATAAAAACATGATTTAAAAGTATTGTTTTTGTGAGTGATAAATGTGATTTGAAAATATTTTCTATGATTGATTATTCATCTGAGTGATTCTATAAAAATAAATTATTGTGAATGACTAAATATTTTTTATATTTAAATACGAGTTATAAATGTTCTCTAGTGAATGATTAAAAGTTTTCTATGTATGAATATGAGTATTCTTTTGAAGGTGAAAATGTGATTTATAAATGATTGTGACAACAAATCGGTTTTCAAATGTGATTTCTAAACTGTTGTTTATGATTCTCGTGTTGGAAAAGAGATGTTTTATTATTTTGTGATGATTTGTGCTAAAAGTAAGCTATGAACTTTTGATTCCTTGTTGTATCCGTGTGGTTTATGTGATAATCCCAGGTAACTTGCATGATATTGGTTGAGTGCGAATAAGAGGTCTTACGAGGAGAATATCTTAGGTTGGGGAAAGCTATGATGTGTTATTGATGATGAACGTTGGTGGAAATTCTCAGGTAACTCTTGTGATGCTGGTTGAGTGTGAATCCCATGTCTTGGTGAGGGGAGAATGTCAAGTGTGATCTAGTTGATGATGTGACGCTGGTTGAGTGCAACTCTCAGGTCTGAGAATGTTGAATGTGAATAGATGTTGGTCGAAATCCCATGGGACGCCTAAACCCAGGTACCTGCTTGCTTGGCCTGATATGTGACGTGATGTCAGTCGAAGTCGTTCGACTCCAGAACAATTTCAACTGACACATGACATGAACACTTGCAAAATTTTTAAACAACGAAATGACAAAAACAGTAGACATGCGCAATGGAATAAGGATTGAAATTTACTCTAATTGCAAATAAAGATAAGGTTAAAAGAAAAACTCTCATTTGATGTTTTTTCTTCTTATAATGTCCTCACAAACTCGAAGTCGAGACTACTACTAGTGTTGACACACTATTCTCTGGACTTGGAACTGAGTTGTGGGACTCGAAACAGTGGTAGAAATAGAGAAAGATGGTAATTTTAGGAGGAAACTAACTTTTAGATCTTTTTTTTAGAGTAAAAAAGAGAGTTCTTAGTTTTTATTTTGTAATTCTTAGTTACAAAAACAATTCTCATCATTTTTAAAAAATAAAGAGTCCTTTAACTTTTGCAAAAACACCTCTTTACAAGTAAACTACATGGAAGAGCTTCTCTATCTCACCACTTGTCATATTAGTGGAGTAGGTGTCTTGCATGCAATAAGTCACTTGCATATTAGATGCAAATGATAAGCTTGTCAAACCTAAACAAGTGTTATTATTTAAATTAGTCTAAGGGCAATATAGTAATTTAACATTTAAATCAAATTCAAAGTTTGACTTTCTCAAGTCCAAAGTCAACATTTTTTACTTTTTACCATTTTGACCGTCTTGACTAATTTTGACTTCCTGAACATGAATCTGCATTTATTTCTTCGAAACTCAAATAACTTTTGAATATAAAGTCAGTAAAAAATTGACTTTTCAAAGTCAAAAGTCAACATTTTGACTTTTCACAACTTTAACCGCTTATATCAATTATGAGCTTCCAAATAGGAATCAATATTCATATTTTTAATATTTAAATCACATTTAAACATGAAGCTCTATCTTAAGCTTATAACTGACGACTATATCAAATATATTCGTCAGTTTCTCTCTCTTTACCTAATTCGAACAATTCAAATTATTCCATCATAATGTTCTAAGTTAATTTCTTGTGAGCTAGCGAGAGAACCTAATGGACCAATAAATCATGGACTCCAACGATGAGAGATTAGCTGGCTAAACTCTTTTAAACCGAGTTAATCAACCTTCGTTAACTAACGGGCCATTTCACTAAAGTTTCGTAGTTGCACTCTCCTTACTATAGATATATTTTGGTCCATGTAATATAACCATGATAAATAAGTTAACCCTTTATAGGTTGTTCGTAACCTCATCTATGTCAAAGTACCATTTTACCCCCAAGACTACATCTTGCTCCTTAAGTCTAACTGATCTACTATTGAACAATAGGTTTAAGGTCCAACCTATAAACCGAATCCCTCTCGGGCCAATGAGAGGGTGGAGCTCCTTGTTAAAGGCTTGAATTCAGTCCTTAAGAGAACAACCTATCTACTATCCCTAATATGGATAGGAGTGAATTCGGCTTGCACCCTATGTTCCTGGCCATCCACTCAATCTTACCCCTGAAATGGGAGGTTATTGGGCCAGCGCCATTGAGTTGCTCTCACTTATGCAAATCTAAGGATAATTTCGTGTGAACTGAAGTTCATAGTTAGCCTAGAATTAAGATTAAGTTACACTAGATATTTATAAATGAAATAGTCAATTTTATTAAAGTTAACGGTGTCATAACCTAAAAGCGACTATTTCATAGTTCCAGTCTTATGTAAACTATTTACATAGGATTCTCTCACTTCCATGTCTCTAGATGAACAATTCAGGATCACATCGTTTGTACTAATTACAAAGTGGACTACATCCATAATGTCTCCAGAATAAGGTGTCCAATCCTATTCATATACGATAGATTATTTAGACTATAAACTCGAACTTGAACTAGTTTATGTCTCCACATAAAGTTCAAGTTTACTCAATAATAGACTCAGATACTTAATTTATTGGCTTTAAGATTATAGTATCAATAACAACTTTATTGAATAGAATATGATTACAAACCACGAGTTTTAGGACATAAATTCCAACAAACTCCCACTTGGACTAAAACTCCTAGTGGGAGAAAAACAATGTTGAATTTAATCATGAGAGAACTATTCATATGAATACAATAAACTAGGGCATGCATCCAAATTTTCTCCCACTTGTCCTAGTGCACAAACTTCACAGACCTAAACTCTTTTAGGTGACCTTCATACACTTTAGCCGTGAAGAATTTTATAAACTAAAAAAGCCATAATTTGCTCAACAAGTATCGGGGTTACTACACTGTCACTACGATGCACTTTATCCAGATAAGGTAGTACAATTTTACTTTATGCTTCTTCACACTACTGCTTTTCCATTTAAAGGGAATATTAATTTCGATGTAGACTTTCTAGCATCTTTAGAAATTAGAATCAATGTATCCAATGAGGATCCAATCCTTAGCACTATATACAAGCACGTAGTCTTTTGTTTTCTAAACTATTTTAGAATATTCTCAATGGTGTTGTCCAGTAATCACGTCCAGGATTGAACTGATACCTATTGACCATCCCTACTGAGTAGCAAATATTAGATCTTGTAATATTACATTTCGTCCATCAAACTCCCAACAAAGGAAGCATAAGGAATATTTATCATATCCCTTCTTAAGGTGTCTTAGGACATTGTTCCTTTGACAAATGGATTCCATATTTGTATGACAACAGACCATTTTTTGAATTCTATATCTTATATCTAGACAACATTTTGTCTATATAAGATACTTAAGACATGGCTAGTGTTTTGTTCTTATGGTTCTGAACAATTTGGTTTTGAGAACACATTGTATATTTCCAAATCTCTTATTTGAAATTGCATAGCTAGTCATTTCTTGAAGTCAGATAAATAATGTACATCATTCATTGCTTCCTTTTACAAGTCAATGGATCCTCTAAACCATAATCAAGTATGATGATTTGGTTTTCAATAAAACCAGGTAATGTTCAGGATGATGAACAACCCTCGCACTACTTAGAGGCACTCTCAACTCTTGAGAAGGATGTGACTAATCAGATTCTTTAGTTTCATCAACTACTTTAGTTTATGAACTAGACATGTCTATAACATCTTTAGAAATCCTATTCAATACTAATTTACTATGTGGTTGATGATTCCTGATGAGATTTTCCTCAAGAATGTGATATTTGTCGATACAAATTCCTTATTCCTTGAGAATCATTGAGTGAAGCTCATTATAAAGTGAACCATGTCCAACAAGGCTCAATTTCTTCTTTCTGATACATCGTTATACTTAAGCGTATCAGATGTAGAGAATTGTGACTTGATTCTGTGCTCTATCAAATAGTCTTGGAATCTTAAGTTCATATACTTTTCACCTCGATCTAATCAAAATGTCTTTATAGTTTTACCTAATTGATTCTCAACTTAATCTTATATTCTCTGAACTTTTCAAGAGAATCAGACTGGTGATGTATTAGGTAAACGTGACCAAATCTTGAATAATTATCAATGAAACTGATAAAATCTCCATACCCTCTCTGAGATTTGATATTCATTGGTCCATATAAGTTTGAATGTACGAGGTCTAAGGGTACTTTTGCTTTGAGACCTTTTCCAGTAAAAGATCTCTTAGTCATTTTTTCCCTTCAAGACAATTGATTCACATTGAGAGAGTTATCTTCTAACTGATTTAGAAGTCCACTCTTAACTAATCTTCCAATCGCATTGAGACCATATATGAGCGTTAAGAAACCTTTTTTATTTTATACTAAACAGTTATGTATTGAAAACAAATTTTGCTATAGTTAGTCTTAACATATATAAGTTGTTTATAAGTAGAACAAAGCTGAATATATTATCTAGAAAGATGAAGACTTAATAATTTCAAAATATATTCAATACACTTGTTCTGAAATACAAGGGATAGATATTAAATTTTTCAAAAGCTTGAGAAGCATACAAAACATCTTTAAGTATGATATATCTATCAAAACAACTTCAGATCTCCCATTGTTTCAACCAAGACAACCTCTTCTGTTCCAAACTTTGAGAATGATCTCGTCTTCTGCAAGCTTTACAGGAACTAGTTTCCTAAAATGAGAAGTAAATATGATTAGTGACTCTTGAATCTAATATTCAGGTTGAAGTATCATATTCTACTAAGCACGTTTCAACAGCTAGTAAATCATATTTACCTTATGCTTCCTTCTCTGCTCTCTTCTCAGCAAGGTACTTTGGACAATTTCTCAGCCAATGCTCATTCTGGTTGTAGTGGTAACATTTACCTTTAGCAACTTTCTTTTCCTTACTGTTCTTGGGAGTCTTCCTCTTTCCCTTCTTCTTTACTTCCAGTTCTCTGTGGTAGCAACATTTACTTCCAGTTCCTTCCCTTTACCCATGGTAAGGTTTTGAAATCATTGGAGCTCATTTAGAAGAGTGGTTAGGGTGAACTTTATCTTATTCAGAGACACGTTCATCCAAAATGGTACAAAACTCTTCAATAGAAATTGTAAAATAAAGCTCACCTAATTTGCCTCATCAATGGGACCGCCATTTAATTCAGTGATATTGAGGTGCATCATCATGTCTAGGACATGTTTTCTAACAGAGGTCCCTTCCTTCGTTCGCTTGGTATAAATATACTTAATTGCCTCATGTCTTAGGGAGTATGACAGTTGCCCAAACATCTCCTTTAATGAATTCATAATCTCTTTAGTCGTGGCTAAGGATTCGTGTTTCTTTGCCAAAACATCAGAGATGCTGGCAAGAATGTACACACGGGCCTTTTCGTTAGCTTTGACCCATCAATCATAAGCTTTTCGAACAATTTGGTTAGCATTTGAGGTCAAGGTTTGAGGACATTCATCGGTTAGACAAATCTTATATCATCAAATTATTAGTATTGTGTTCAATTGAGATTTCCATGCAGCATAATTGTGTCCGTTAAGTTTCTCAAAAGCTAAAAGTTGAACTATAGAGCTATACAAGCTGAAAATATAAACATATTCATTTAGAAATTACAATCCTTAAAGAAGCCAATATAGTTTAACAAATACTAATAATGTACCCATCATTATAAAGTTTTGCAATGATATTCCGAAGGTTTAGAATAACCCCTACCGAAGGATAGTCGATTATTCCTCCTTTGAACCAAGACAATTTTGACCAAATGCTAACTCCTGAATATCTCATATTCTTATAGCATTTAGTTATCGCTATTTCAGTCGAGAATATACTAACAACTTAGTAATTCTTGTAAGTGTAACCCTCTATTTTCGAATTTAAGCAACAAGAATCATTATGCTCTCGAAAGTGGAAAGTCAACATGAAAACTAATCAATGAGACCCTATCCACATTTAGAGTTCATGGTGTTCCGAATCCTATAACACACCCCTCCGAAGGAAACGTTGCTCTAGGATAGACAAACATGCACATTATAAGAATCTCACGGTGTGATCCAATGGAAGAGACTATGGAATGTGTTGTCATATATCCCTCACGCACTTACTACAAACTACTTCCCCTATGCACCTTGATATTGATCCATGAAAACACTCTCCAAGGGAGTCTGCTCCTATGCACGGGCCAAAGCTCTACATGAACCTCATGGTGTGAACTCTTAGGATGCTAGAGCTTAAAAGTACACTACTTCTCTCTAGCTAAAGTGTTTTGTAACAGTTTTAAGGGTATTTTACTACTTTAGAATTTTATTTAGGCTAACTTAAGAAAATCATAAGTGTAGGTGAAACATCCGAGCATAAACATTATATCATATTTTAACCAACGATGTTTAGGTCATAAACTAGTTTTATTACCTTACATCTCTCACACATGCTTATAAAACTAGGTTGACTAGGCTCAAGAACTGATTATGATCTCTAGGTAGAAGGTGTTCTGTAAACCATCAACTTAAGAACCTCCAACTTTAGTCATCTTATCTGACTTGTTGAAAAGATCTAATCAAGCAAGCCTCTTGTAACCAGTTTTACAAGATATCGACCTAAATCTACAAAAGAGGTAGATATGTTTAACCTAGGTGAGCATGCAAGTTATCTTTATTCTAAATGTTAAAAGTCTAATTCATTTTATAACACTTATAAAAGAACTAGGATAAGCTATAACAAACAAACAACAACAATATTTAACCATTATATATAAAAATTAATTAATATGAATTTTAATTTATTTAACTCTTAATTAAATCATATTTAATTAAGTTAAATAAATCATTAGTTGATTAATAAATTAATTTTATTAAATCACATTTAATTAAAATTAATTTAATTAATTAATTTTCATATTAATTAATCAACATGCATACTAAATAACAATTATAACATACTTTCAATGCTTGAACATGTTAACCTATAGTGAGATTTTAAATCTATATGACATATTTTATGCACATACAATTTTAAAGAATAAATAAAACATACATCTCATGCATAATTAATTAAACACTCTAAAATGGACTAGTTTTGGCTCCTAAATTAAGCTAAGCTATAAATTATTACAATAATAATTTGGTGAAGTACAATAGAACTCCTGAACTACTCGAACCGGCTAAAAATCCACAAAAACTGCACTGAATCGGTCCAAAAACCCCTTGAACCGTCTAACACCAACATTTTGGACTTCAATTGGCCTAAACAAACTGCAGGCACACAGGTCAACGTGAACTGGGTCAAACTTGGGTCGAATACAATGGTTGAATACGTGCAAGCAGGCCGAGTCATTAGGCAAGATGGGCTGGATGGACAACCATACGAGATGGTTCGTGCACAAGATGTCATGACTCTATAAAATACATGAAAATCAATCAAGCATACACAAGACATTAATTTAAATATAACAAATTATATTTAACTAAGTACTGTCATGCATCATGTTTATCTAATTTCATATATTTAAAATATCAACATACTTTAAATAACTCATGAAATTCAAAATCATGCATTAATACCATATATTAAAACATTTATAATATATAAAAATCTATGAACATGCTTAACTTAAGGTGAGATGTATGTAAATGACACCCATAAAGCATTTAAATACAAATTGAACCTGTAAAATTGGCTCATAGGATAAAATAAAGCAATCAAGCTTTAAAATATCCTAAATCTGCTTCCAAAGCTCCAAAACCAACATAAAAAACTTCAAACCGGGTCCAAAAACCTTGAATTGTTCCAAAAATGAAGAACTGACCCCAAAAAAATAGCTGAACCGCCCCAAGAAGTTGAACCCGTGTCAAACCGGAGCCGCCCATATCGAATCAAACGAAGCCGCTCTACACCTCTTCTGATGCTTGCTAACGACAACCCTACTTTCCAAACGTGCAGTGAACTTTTTGGTCTCGATTTCCATGCAGTGCGTAGTTCCTCCCGTTGGAGGCCTTTCGGTGGTCAGTTTTAGGGGAATTTGGTACCATTTTCTCATAAAAACACCACGAATCCAAAATTGGACTCTAAATTACAAGATTTACAATTAAAATTGCCAAAAGATGCAGGGGCCTTTACATGGTCATATAAAAAAAATTGTAAATCTAAGGCCAAATTTTATAGAAAACATCCAATTGCAAACCACATTCATAATGCAAAAAATCCCACCCAAACCAATGCAAATTTTAAAATTCTCAACTAAAATTTGAAGTGACTCTGATACCAATTGAAGGGATAAAAGCCCTAGGCAGCGAAAGATTTTACACAACCATTCCTCAATTTAATTTGGAAATTTCAAAATACCAATATATTTACAATATTTAAAAATAAAATTCTAAAAGGCTAAACATGCTTTTAAATTAAAAGATACAGAGAATGAAAAACTTACGTGGATTGCCACCTTTAAATGTACAAAAACTCCAAATTGGGACACCACCCAACAGAAAATTTTCTATCGTCTGGGATGAGATTAGTTTGTGGAAACCAATTGGGATGGAAAAAAAGTTTAGAGAGAAACTTTTTTTTGTTTTTGCACAGAACAAAAGCATTGACTTAAAAACTATTTTATTCTACATATTTATAACTCTCTTTCCTTGAGAGAGTAGAAGAGAATCATGAGATTCTATTAATTTAAAAAATATTAAATTAATAGAAATTTCAAATCAACTAATTAATTAATGGAGAATTTTTAAATATAGCAAATTTTATAAAATACTTACAACCTATAGAAAATTTTATCACTGATAGTCATTGATATGCTATAGTAATAGAAGACTATCAGTGATAGAATTCAAAATTTTGCTATAGCTTGTAAATATTTTAATTTATTTTTTATTTTTAAAAATGTTCCTTAATTAATTAAGTAAGTAATAATTAATCAAATCATATTTAATTAATATTTTATTTAAATCATATTTAATGAATATCTCTTCAATATCTTATAGTTTTAAATTAATTTAATTAAATCAAATTAAACTAAACTATTATATAATTTTTTAATTAATTAATAACTAAATTAAATATCTTATATTTAGCTATAATAAAATTTGAATCATATTAAAATATAAATTTATCTCATAACCAATAATTTTAATATGAATCAATTCACATTAAATTAATATTTGAACTCATTCAAATATTTTATCTCTCATAAATTAATTTTGAATCATATCCAAAATTATATTTATTTAATAAATTTGATTAAAATATAAACTTTATACTATAATGTATCACCATACATTATACCTATTCCCAAAGTAAATTTGAACATTTCAAATTACAAATAATATAAATAAATCTCACTACCCTTTAAGAGCTAGGAAGGGGACCTAATGGACCTACAGATTAGAAGCAACAATGATATGAGATTAATAGGCTAAACTCATTAACCATATTAATCAAGGTTCGTTAACTGTGTGTACATTTTACTAAAGACTCACAAGTGAACTCTTCTCACTGTACATATATTTTTGTGTCCACTGATATAGACCAATACAAGTAAGTTAGTCCTTCACAAGTATTCATAACACCAACTGGGTCCAATTATCGTTTTACCCTTGTGTTACTTTTAGTCCTTAAATACTAGTGCTCCTCTAGTGAACAATTTATTTATGGTCCAACCAATAAACAGAAACCCCTCTCGTATTACAAAGAGGGTAGAGCCCTTTGTTCAAGTCCCAGAGACACCATTTAAGAGACCACTTATCTACTTACTCTAAAGTAGAAAATGAGTGAATTCCATCTTGTGTAATTATGTTTCTATCTCCTCACTTGGTCTTATCCCCAAAATGATAAGCATATTGAGTCAACAATCTGACCACTCTCACTAGTACAAATCAAAGAACAATCCCTTGCGAACAAGATTTCATAATACACTCATGATTCAGACTAAGTTAACTAGATCATCCTATCTGATTCTGAATTGTACTTAGTACAAACAATTTTATTCTAAATCGTTCATATAGAGACATGAAAGTGGGAGCATCTTATGTAAAGAGTTTACATCAGACTAAACCATGAAATAGTCACTTTTATGTATAACACCGTCTACTATTTAAAACAAACTATTTCGTTCATTGATGACCTAGGTAACTTAATTTTAATCCTGAGCTAACTATGAACTCTTGTTCATACTGGATTATCCTTAGGTCTACATAGATGAGGGCAACTCATCAACGCTGGCCTAATAAGTCTCCCATTTCAAGAATAAGACTGGGTGAAGAACTAGAAACATAAGATGTAAGACGGAATTCACTCTCACCTGTTTTAGAGTTAGTAGATAGGTTCTCCCTTAAGGACTGAATCCAAGTCTTGAACAAAAGGCCCCACCCTCTCATTGCCCTAAGAAGGATTCGATTTATAGGTTGGATCTAAAACCAATTATTCAATAGTGGATTAGTGAAACATAAAGAGCAAGATGTAGTCTGAGGATGTAAGTCTGAGATTTTTCTTGGATTATTGCTATCGTTATATAATATAGGAGGTCAAATTTAAGTTGGTGAGGAAAAATAGCAATGCTTTTGGTTCAAGTTGTGTTAAGTATTTTGGATTTAAAAAAAGAATAAAAAAGAAATAAAATGAAGATAGAATTTTGTTTATTAATATTTATATATTTAGAAGTAAAATAGAAAAAGAAAAGAAGAGATGAAAGTTGATTTAAAATAGGTTTTAAAAGAAAAAGAAAAAGAGAAGAGAAGGTAAGAGGGCATCCAATGGTTTTCTTTTTCTTCCTTCTACTCCACCGCCAAAATTCCTTCTCCCATTTCTCATCATATTTATTTTGGTTCAACAACTTCAGAGTGGGGATGAGGGAGGATTTGAGAAGATTGGAAGCAAATATTCTGCATTTTAGAGGTTGAAAAAGATTGGAAATTGCAAGCCCAAGTCTTTTTTCATGACAGTTTGAATTTACATAGACATCCTCTGGTTTTTGTGTTGGTTTGAACTAATCAAGAGGAATTAAAAGGTGAGGTTTGTTTTGTTTAAAATTTTGTTCAATTTCTAACAAGTTTTGTGAAGGAAGTACAAGCAAATTTTGATGCTAGATTAGGATTTTTTGAAAAGGCATTTAGGTCTCAGTTGGGTGTGTGAAATTATGAAGCCTCTATTGTTTTGAATTTTCCAGATAGTACAGAACAAGTTAGAAGCTATATTGGGAACAAAATAGAGGTTAGCAGAAGATCCAATTTTGGACTACCCCTGTTATGGGTAATTTTTATAGCAATTTGTTGGGAATTTCATTTTATTTCCTTCAGGCCAAGAGGAAATAGGTTGAGTCTGTACACCAGGAAACTAACCTAAAGGTGTGAGTGACAAAAAGATTTCAAACTGATTTCTAAACTATTATTCATGATTGTGCTTCTATGCTTGAATCTAATTTTATGAATAATACAATAATTTCTTTGAACGATTTCAAGCCATAGTTCCAAGATTAGATTTTATGATAAAATCTATATATGAGAACGTTATTATCTACTTTCTGAAAAGTAATTGAAATAGTATCATTTAAGCAAGTGTTGATTTTTTTTTAGATTTTTAGTTTTCTACAAACCATTTGAGTAAGCATGAGTTTTACAAAAGATAAAAATAGCAGACATGTTTTAATAATTTCATATGACTTTCTGACATTTCTGTTAACTACATGACTAAGATGTTGAGCCCGAGACTGTATGGTAATGTGTGCACACAGGTTAGATTTTATCGTTGATGTTGAGTGTACTCTTTAACAACGATGCTGCCATGAGTGCTAGGCAGGCCCCACTATGACAAAGACGATGGAAGTGTCGGGTGGGTCCCACTACATCGTAGAGCTAGTAAATGTTGGTTGTACTAGACGTGTCCTACACAATGTAGATTTTGTCATGATAGTTAAAATATTTAATATGTTTGATATGCCTTGCTATTTTTCAATGACAAACTTGCTAAGTATTTAAGAAAGCTATTATTAGTACACATTTGTATTTAAGGTTTTGAGTAAAAAAATTTGAATGTGTAAGGTTTCTCATGTGCTCTGATTTCTAGATATACAATTTTAAACTTAGTCACTCACTAAGCTTTGTAGCTTACTCTTCCAAAATGTTTTTCTTTTCACTTTCTAGATAGAGATCAAGCTCTCCGTACTTGATAGACTATCTTAGTCTACTAAAAGCTCACAAATTGTGAGCCAGTGCGTGGGTGGAGTTGTACATAGAGTTTGTTTTGTTATTTGTATATAAGCTTTGGGTGTTGTGATTGTGTAAACTTTTGTTGGATATCCTTTTGGTTATGATGTCTTCATCAGGTTTGAGGGTTAAATGAGTTATTTCAGGGCTGCCTTTCATGTATGTCTATGGATTATCTAGGTTTCGTTGTGTTGCATTCACATAAAGTATTTCATATACAATATTAGTATGTTTATCATATTCAAGAGTTCAGTAGGATAGACAGGTATCGTTAAAGGAGAGCGATGTCATCCAGCTTCACACTATTTTATGGGCCAAGTTAGCAGGTAGCTCGAGAGAGGGTGTGACACTGGAGTAAATCGGTATTTTGACCTAGCTGAGATAGTGAACAACTTGTGAAGGATTAATTATCGATCATGGTTATATCAGATGGACACAAATATATCTATAGTGAGAGGAGTGTAATTACGAAACTTTAGTGGAATGACCCGTTAGTTAATGAATGTTTATTAGTTTGGTCTAAAAGGGTCTAGCCAATTAATCTCAAATCATTGGAGTCCATGATCTATAAGTTCATTAGGTTTTCCTGCTAGCTCATATTAAATGAACTTAGAACAATATGATGGAATGATTCGAATTATTTAAATTAGACAAGTAGAGAGAAAACGAAAAGTATATGCGATATAGTGGTAGGTTATCAATTTAAGATAGAGCCTTATGTTTAAATATTAAAAATATGAATGTGGATTCATATTCAAAATCTTGAAATTGATGGAATTTGTCAAAGTTGTACAAAGTCATAATGTTGACTTTTGACTTTAAAAATCAAGCTTTGACCAACTATAGATTCAAATGTAATTTGAATTTCAAAAAGATTAATGTGGATTCATGCTCGGGAGGTCAGATTTAGTCAAGATAGTCAAAATTATAAGTAAGTCAAAATGTTGACTTTTTGACTTGGAAAAGTCAAAGTTTAACTTTGACTTGAATGGTCAAATGACTAGTTTACCCCTTGACTAAAGTTGGTGCAAAAATCCAACATTTTGATGACACCAAGCCCACTAAGAGTGTTGAAAAAAGTTTTGTGAGGTGTTGAACCATGATGAAGTAATTACATGCATTTTGCATGTAATTTCTTTATAAAATAGTTTTGAAATTTAGTTTCAAAGACTTGGATTTTTTTGCTAAAACATTTCCTAATTTCTTTTTTATTAAAATAGAAATCTTCACCTCTCTATCAACACCAAAAGATAAATCTTACCTTCCAGTTTCGTATCTCTCTCTCAAATCTCTATATCAATTCCTTCATCAATTGAGTCCCACAATCCGATTTTAAGTCTGGAGGATAGTAGGTGACTTTTAGTGGTGGTTCATTCTAGTTTGTGAGAGGAGTAAATGTTTGTATTCGGAAGTTACAAAGGTAATTTCTAATTAAACCCTAAATCCTTTTTAATTTAGGGTTACATGTTAACTAGGACATAAGGTAATTTCTCAGTTCTTTTTTCATTGTGCTTGTTTAATTCCCTTGACACTCGACTTCTCTTTAACATTAAGGCCCATCCCTCAATGTTTGGGAGTATAAGAATTGCCTACAAACTCTTTAAACACGAAATAGGCAGACACAGCTTGCTCGCCGCACAAGTTTATATAGCAACCCACCTTTTCCTCTTTTATGTACCTTCTATGCATGACCTTCATTCTTTGCTGAGCTTCAACGCTTGACAACCTGGGGAGGAAAAACTTAAAACATAAGTCAAAGACTTAATGAGTGATGGGTTTAAGAAATACGTTTTTGGGGATACAACATTTTCATTAACAACAATCTTAATCTTATAAACATAAATTCTCATCGCAATAAATCATAAACACAACAATCAAATAAATTCCACGTGTTTCATTCATTGGATGTTCATCATTCATCGTTGGGACCTAAGATTCTCCCATCCACATTTAATCGCTTGAACCTAGAATTCACACAGCGTCTCGCGATAGACTTGAGATTTCCACTAGCGTCTAGTAAAATCATTATTTTCTTAGACTTTAAATTTACTTTCACCAGCATCTTGCGATACAATCTCACCTAGATCTAGGATTCACTTTCACCAGCATCTAGCTATCAAGAACACATTTTATCTCTCGCTCAGACAGGGGATTCACTTTCGCCAGCATTTTCTCGTTTATACCTAGGATTCACTTCTACCAGTGTCTTACGTTAAACCCGGGATTTCCACCAGCGTCTTATGATACACCATACTACACCACACATCATTCAATTATCACAATCAACAATATACAAAGTGTTAGCTCAAAAGCTGTACATACAACACATCACATGACATTAGTATCATTCTTAAACATTAATCATGAAACATAGATTACAAAGAGTACAATCATTCACAAAAGCATTTCTTTCATTAATAAAGATTATAAACACTCTTTTATTTATAGAAATGATTCACAAAACGTTTATTTTTCATTAGGATCACTCACAACAATATTTAGCATCAACTCTTTCCCCTTTTTTCCTTTAGGCTTTCTCTTCTCGCCTTGTGGATACTCTCAACTTTTCTTTCAACACTCGACAGTTTCTCTTAACAATTTAGCAGAATGCTTAGCATCTCATGCCCCTTTTCTTCTGACCTCTCTAGTATTATTTATAGTGATTGGTTTGGGTCGGACTCAAAATGTGAAGGGTGTTAAAAGTGTATTTTGGTCTAAGCAATAAGTCATTGAGCATGTTCATAGCATGTGAGATGCTCATTATGTCTCTTTGTATCGCATGATAATTAAGTCCTTGTTGAATATAAGTTTTCCTACTGCTTGTCTAAGTGCAAGTGAACCAGTAGGTTTACGTAGATGATCTAGGGTCGAACACCCTTGATATCAAATCTTAGTTGTAAAGTCTACTTTTTAATTATGTGGTATAAAAGAAATATTTAAATGAGCATAAAAGAATTTGAACCGTGACTATAACTACTTATATACACCTAGAGAATCTATAAAAAAGGTGGAAATGGATGTAAAATGAATGTGCGAACTAACTTGTATGCGAGAAAAAGTGAAAGAATGTTTATGCATTATAAAACGATTAAGCAATGTGATAGCCTTGCGATATAACTTACCCCACCAGTTTATGATTAAGGCTTGCTCCTCTCAGAGTCATTAAACGCCACATATGGTTACCTTTCGGGATCTATATGACGAAGTCTAATTAGGCAAAATATATTTAGAAGTGTTCACTTATGAGATGTATAGAGCTTCAGGATTAAGGACAACAACCTCTCGACGCCTAATGCCCACACTTGTTTATCTTTCGGGATATAAGTGTTGGAAATTATCTTGCAAAGGAAGAGAAAACTCTTTCTTGGGCGTGTTAGCCATGTCCTTGTTACTTACCTTCTTAGGTAGTTAGTGACTTACGCTAGCCACGCAATGAGAATAGCTTAACTAACACGATAAGACTTATAAGAAAATCTTCTTATCAAGAACTTATTACAAACCTAAACTACAAATAACACATTGACTAATGAAAAGTAAAGAAATGATGGATTGAACAGGCATCAACATGTAATATATAACAAAGAATATAGGCATTCACCATTGTACAATATGAACAGTGCATATATTATAAAGAATACAAATATGGAAGATAAAGAGAAGAAAATGAATACAAGTTAGGGGAAAGGGAAGATGAACTTCTCTTCGTTCAAACTCTAAGCTCTCACTTACAGTATGACCAGAGAAGAAGAAGAAAACTAGTCTTTACAGACGGCGCATTTTTGCCACTCTCTAGGTTTTTGGTCCATTCAGGTCCTAACAATGGCTCATTCAAGTGTCTTCTAAATTTTGGCCTATTTCAGGCCCTCCTTTCTTAATGAAGAAGGAGGCTTTTTTTAGGCAACTTTTGGCAAGACTTCTATTCTTTTGAGCATGTTAGTCTCGATTGTAGCCTTGCAAAGTCATATTAACTTCAACTACCATTCTTGTCTTCTAGTGAATCTTCCTTGGGTGATGACGTGGTTCCTCACCTAGAAATTATATTTGCTAAACGAGTTCTTACTAGCTTGCGCGAGCTCCTCAATGATTTACTCGTACCTTCTTCTTGTTTTCCAACCTGCATTCAAACACTAAAACATTTTAAAATGGACGTGAGTGCTTATGTAAAGTATATTTCTAAGTACTTATGTCAAGCTACCACTCATCTGGCCATGAAACCAACACAATTATGACATGTAGCAAGCTATCAGTCATGGTTAGATATTTTCCTTGAAACGCTAACCTTATCTTCTTGGAAAGCTCAATTCTTTATCGCCTTACTCTTTTTTGGGAAACAACAAAATATTTTCTTTACCTCAAAGGGTCATATAGTCAGGTCATACAAAGGTCCATCCTTTTAACAGAATGCCTACTTCTTCACAACAACACTTAGGTACAAACACTTCTCCCCGCATTACTACATATAATGCCTAGTTCTTTGCATTAAACGCATGCTTCTTCCTTGCTAGCTAATCCTATCACGTCACCTTAGTCCAATGCAATAGTAAACACAAGCATCTCACACTTCACCTTTCCTTAAAGTCATCCTTCATTGCAGAACGCTTCTTATTTACACTTTAGCCAGAATGACTCTTCTTAACAATGTTCCTCTTCAATAGAACTCCCTTACTCCGGATCAGGGCCTTACAGAGAAAGATAACTTGGGTAATTTGAGGTTGTTCAGTATGAGCTGAAGCCAGGCATTGAGAATTAGAAAAAAGTCTAGGAAATTTCCTAATTATATTTAATGGGTCATGTGTAAGAGTTTAAGTTAATTATGGTTTGAAAAGTTCTTAGGCTTACACATGTAACACTTTAAGTAGGAGTTGGTGAGTTTATTAGAACTTAAAGACGATTAATCCAAATTAGGATCAGTATAAATAGAAGAAGGGATCAGAAGAGAAGAAGGTTACTCTAAGATTTTGATAAGGAAAATTATTAAGTGTTTTCTTGTTGAATAATCACTAGGCGAGAAGGACTTTTGGGAGCTAAGCGTTTTGAAGAAAGGAATTTGAGTTGTGAGTGATTTCCTAAAATGTTTAAAGATTTTAAAGCTTTCTTCTGAATTTCTTGTTGATTTGTAATGTTGTTCATATGTTAATTTTTATAAAAGGAACGATTTTGAAAGAAAGCTTGTGTTATGCTTCAATTAAAGTTTTATGTTAATGATTGTATCTTATGTTGTGAATAAACCATTAGTCTTATTCTTATCAATGAGCTAACATTATGTGCACATAAGGGTAAAGACAGTCATGTAGAAAAGGACTGCATTGTGTGTGAGTTGGCCAATGCGTAAACGTATTGAGCTTAGGAGCCTAAGCAACGAGAAATGAACCAAAAAATTCTCCAAGAGATGTTGTTGATGAAAAGAACATCATAGTAGTCTATGCATGAGAATGGTTCATGTTCTTGAAAGAAATGAATATGAAAGACTAAAGTGTGTGATTTATATTTTATAAAGTGAAGTGATGAAAGCGATGTTTATGGTAATGATTTCATATATTGTATGCCCAAAAAGGTTTTCAAAAACTAGCACTCACTAAGTTTTTACTTATGCTTTTAAGTTTTTCCTCCGCCAGGTCACTAGACGTTAAGGCGAAGTTGGGATAAGAAAGGCGAGCTACTAAGCATTACAGTTATGCAAGATGTTTTAGATTTTACGTTAGTATCCATTTATTTAAGAAAGCATGTAAAATATATATGGATCACATATTATTAAGTTAATAGAAAGAAGTGTTTGTTACTTTTCCACTGCGTTATGATTTTCTTATCGCTTAGTAATTTAAGGAAGTAAGTTGAACTAGGTGATAAAGCAAAGATTCAAGAACTTAAGTGATCATTCTAGCATTTCACATTGAGGCATTAGGGCTGCTCAGGTCACATTGCATATGCATAGTAAGGTTTAAGACAATGTGGGGTGGGTCGTGACAGTAACTTTCCCAAAAATACTTTAATACTTAACTTTCCCTAAAAGATTCGTAGCGTAGCTTAAATACTCCTCATCAAGAGATCTCGAGTATAGCCAAAGATGTGAATGTGTTGTGCTTTGGATAATTGCATAAGAGGTACCTCATCAGAGATGGTGTCCTTGGAGATGTGTTTCTTTGAGCTTGCCCACTGGGACACCCCCTTTCAATAACTTATTTTCCTTTAGAGAAGAGAGAGGCGGAGACTTAACATTCGCATTATCATGTTAAGTCTTATTCTCAACCGCCCTCTATTTTTCCATTGCCTTTAATTTTCTTTCTCCTTCTTTATTTTTATGTAAGGTGATGTAATGGATAAGTTTAGCATTAGAAGATTCTCTTACGAATATTTTTCTTATTTAGAATTATGCAACTGCTTTATTTTGTCTGATATCTTTTTCAATTTAAGACTACGACCGATCTTTTTATTTTAGTTGTTATTTCATTTATTGAATCTGCTTATTTAAAGAAAATTATGAAACCCTTTTAGGGTTGCCAATTTTATGTGATGAAACAAAGATTGTTTATTACGCAAGAAAAGGAAAAGTGATAATGATGACATCTGCAACTATTTTTTGAACAAGAGTTATCTTTCTTACGGTCGTTGTATTGATCTTCGTTGTATTTACTTGTTGCTCACTATGTTTTGGTGCAAGTTAATTCATTTGTTGTCTGCAATATCTTAAAGTTATTATCGATTTAAGGGAGCCTAAACCATTGCAATGAAGGAGGGATTCTTGATTTTAGGGAGAGCCTAAGACTTTCGCACGAGAAGGGATTCTCCATCTTAGGGGGAGCCTAAGATCTTTCAACAATGTGGGTGTGTTAAATCTCAAGGAAAGATATAAACGTAAGAGGGTGTCTTATGTTCACTAAGGGGAGATGAGGTGAAATCACTAATACTATCATACTTAGGGGACCTTAGATTTACTTAAGAGGGAGTCTCACACATAGAAGGAGCCTAAGTGCTTATTAGTTAAGTTATTTGGGAGTCACTATAGTTGTTATTAGAGATAAGTATTGTATTATAATTTGCTTAACTTTCATTATTAGTGGCATATTTTTCTTAGGCACAACACCCGAAGATGTAAGTGGTGAATCACTAAGTTGGGTTACCAACTTTTGTGTTCGTTTATGCTTTACTTGTGGTTAGTGTTTAAATTGTTTTAGTTAATGTTTGTGCTCTTCGTGAGTGTGTGATGATTCATCCATACACTTTGTCAGTATATATAGAGCTTGCTCAGGGACTACAGTTGGTAAAAAGAATATGTGCACAAATGTCAGTAACTTTTTCATGTCCCTTTTTTCAGTTGTCGGTTGTCTCCTCATCCTATGCACTGGCTTCTTCTATGATGCTCTAAGGATTCTTCAAGGGTTGCTTCATCGTGTAAATGCTGGAAAGATTAAAACTTTGTTGGCGCATTAGTGAATCCTGCAACTATAGCAGATTAGTGATAAAAAAAATTGAGAAATAGATCATCTTCAAATGAAGAAGTATATATTACATATTTTACCCCAATTCTTTATGCGTTTTTACCTCTTTTTCTTCTAAAGCATCGAATACCCCAATCACTAAGTTGGGCTACCAACTTGTGTGTTCGTTTATGCTTTACTTGTGGTTGTGTTTAAATTGTTTTAGTTAATGTTTGTGCTCTTCGTGAGTGTGTGATGAGTCATCCATACACTTTGTGAGTATATATAGAGCTTGCTCAGGGACTACAGTTGGTAAAAAGAACAGGTGCACAAACGTCAATAACTTTTTCATGTCCCTTTCTTCAGTTGTCGGTTGTCTCCTCATCCTATGCACTAGCTTCTTCTATGATGCTCTAAGGATTCTACAAGGGTTGCTTCATCGTGTAAATGCTGGAAAGATTAAGACTTTGTTGGCACATTAGTGAATCCTCCAACTATAGCAGATTAGTGAATCCTTCATTTTCTCCACCTTCTCCCTACCCTTTCTAATTTTCTTTATCTCATGTCTATTTCATGTGGAATTTATGTTCTAAAATTTGTAGTTTATGACTTTAAAATCATATTCTATTCAATAAAGTTGTTATTGAGAACTCATTGGTGAAATTGAATACTATAATCTTGAATTCAATAAACTATGGTCTTAAGGCTATCTTGAGTAAACTTGAATTTTATATAGACATAAATGTGGATCAAATTCGAGTGAATAACCTAAAAAATTTATGATATATGAATAAGGTTGAACGCCTTATTCTGGAGGTACTATGGATGATGCTCGCTTTGTAGTTAATACAAATGATATGATACTGAAACATTCATGTAGATACATGAAGTGGGGACATCCTATGTAAAAAGTTTACATAAGACTAATGTCACAATTCGTCTGAAGCCCCTTTATGCAACTAAGGGGAGACGTAACCGCCTAGACATTCTATCTGTATCTCTCTACGAGATGACACGTAGAACGCCTAGTGAGCAAATTAAATGAATGTAAAATTTATTATGAAAGAGTTAAATTGCAAAAAACAAAGATTTCATTGATAATGGATCAAAAATTGTCACTCCCTGGGACTAATTGAAGGAATGTTGCCTAGACCCTCAACGCATACGACACCTCGTGATAAATGTTGAACGTCTAGTAAGCGGAACAACTTCTCTATCAACTTAAACACAGAGCTTAAACTTCAAGCTTGCTTAACACAATACTACGAAAAAATAAAAAACTTAAGTTTTAGCTTAGCCTTATCACCTAGACTTAAATACTTAACTCAACTTTACCCTTTAACTACTATGTGATAGGCACAAGATAATGCAGCAGAAATGAATAGAAATCTCTCTTATTAATGAAGTACTTTATACCAAGTTCAAACAGAACTCAAGCTTTCTATACAACAAGACTTAAACATAAAATTTAGGCCTTCTTCACCTAGCACAGCTTCTCCAACTCAACAATTAGCTTACTCGCCTTAACGTGTAGCAACTTGCCTTACCCTTAATGACCTCAACACCTGAACACCTGGGAAAGAAAACTTAAAACGTAAGTCAAGGACTAACTAAGTGATAGTTCAAAATACCTTTTTGGGACATACAATATACAATCACATAAATCGATTTTCATTTTTATAAACACAGGCTCACGACGCCTCTTTTACAAATTACAGAAATCACACATTGACTCTCTTATTCTTTTCCACCCAAGAATATGAATTATTCCTTGTGTCAAGATTATCGGGATACACTCTCTCCAGCATCTTGCGTTTAGACTACTGTGATGTTCACTCCATCCACAACATTTGGAAATTTCCCTGATTCATTTCTTGTTGCATCAGATGTCCAACGACGCCTCCACAAATTATGTGCATACCACATAATAGCTATTCACTTGATAGGAATAAGGCCAATGGTTTACTCGCACAGAAGCATCACATAGAAATCAATCATTTTCTCTTTTCAAATAACATATCAACATTAACATCAATAACATCCATAGATATATACATGACATGTTGTGCCTAACCACGGACTTAGAAGGAACGCTTTCGAAACATGAGTTTTATTTATAAAACTATTCACAAACATCTATTACTTATAAAAGTTACTCACAAAACATTCATTTTACGTATAAAGGTCACTCATAAACACTTGGAGTTTTCCCTTTTTAGAACGCCCAGTTCCTTCCTCTTCTCGCCTGGTACTCTTTAATAAGCAGCTCGACACTAAGTAAAATTTTCATAATAATAACACCTTCTATGAATTCTTCAATCTTATTTATAGCAATATTTCAACCTGGTGAGTCATCTTTACTTTACTCGTGCCAGCTCACTTCTCATCGGACCATATAAATAATCATAGGCTTAACACGTAACTAGTTATTACCTTAGGATTAGACATTTCCCTTTAAATGCTAAACTTATCTTCTCGAGATGATCAACTCTTAATGCCTGACTTTTCTTCCTCACGTTACAATAGAATACCTAACTCCTAGCTTAAACACAAGGTTCTTCTTGCGTCGCCAAGCTTCAACACGACCTTTTTTGCTCAATGTCTCTTCTATACTTGGCCAAAAATAAACCTTTCAGCAAGACTTCTTCTCAATAGAACTCCCTTTTTTGGATCTGGGTCTCACAAAAGTACATTAAACATAAGTACAAGCCTTCTTTAGTTCAAACGCAATGTTTTTTAAAACAACAATCTTGACTCCTTTCACCTTACTCTACAAGCCATGTGATTTGACAATGGTCACTACCAAGTGATGCCTTCAAAAGAACATGTCAGCCAATCAAGGCGGTAACTTTGATGCTGGATGTCCTTCGCTACTTGGGACCAGAGGGAGAATAAAACAAAGCACTTGAAAGGTTAGACGAAAAACCTCTAGTGAGCAGGATTTTTTAAGAACACTTTTACAAATCAAATATCGTCTCAACACGTTGCAATCATTTTATCAAAGCATTCGATATAAACATCTTGCGTCTCAATAGCTAATACATTAGGATCAAAACAATTTCATAGTTCAAATTCGTTTAGTGATATTTGTAAATCGCATTAAAGAACGTTTTCCTTTTCAAATCAAGTTTGAGGTTCCTATCGTATAAAGACTCATTTGTTCTTACCATCTCATCATTTTATCCAAGAATCATTATGCACACATCTTTGTACCCTTTCCTCAACTCAAGCATTTACGACACTCTTTGCAGCTATGCAAAGAGGTTTCAACGCATTTATCAAGTTTCCATCAATTCCAGTCCGCATAATGCATCTTCCAATGCTAGAACACACAACAAGCAAAGGGTATCCCATATAAGAACACATAGTAAATATGGGGCATTCTATTCCAAAACACACAACAAGAATAGAGCATCTAATCCCAGATCACACAGAAAGGATAAGACATCTTATACCAGAACATATATCAAGTGTAAGGCTTTTCATGCATAGGGTACAAGGGTCATCTTAATTCATCGTTTTAATTCACATCAAACTTATGCATTTTAAAATTCATATCTTTGGAATTATAATCGAAATAATTTATCTTTCAAAATAGTAAAGCAAAACCAAAAAACATTTAAGAAGAAAACCACTCACCACACTTTAACAAAAATTCTCTTCTTCCTTCTGTACTCGTGGAGAGGGAAGAGACATTTTCTTAATCTAATGTGTTAACCCCTGTCGAATCAGATTTGATGTTTTCTTAGCCAGACCTTACTTCTCGCCTAACCTCATACCACAAATAACTTTAACCACAACAAATTTCTCAAATAACCTTATCGTGTCTATATATGTTTACAAAAAACATTTTTCGCGAACTAACCAACTTTTACTCACTTACAACACTTATCGCGAATTTAAACTTCAAGGCTTCCTCGCATCCTTCTTCATCGTGAAACTCTTTATTCTTATCGCGAAGACTACCCAAACCCCTAGTCGTTTTAAAACTTACGGACTTTCTACTGAGAGCGTTTAGACTTATAGATTCAATTGCAAACCCTTCTTTTCTCAAAACTACCTCACGAGTTAACTTCTTAATCACAAAAATTATTCTAACAATAAAAGATTTTATCGCTTAATCCTTTCCGCGCATATATTGGAAGGCCAATTTCTATAGTAGTTTTAGCCAAAATTTTACTTCCTATACTAGTATTAAAAAGGGGTCATACAAATATTATCTCTACACATGCTATCATGTTATTAGTCATGCAACACTATTGTTAGCATAACCAATAAACATACTCAAAGGTTTTTAATCATATTATCGATTTCTTGAACCCAAGATACACTACTAGAAAAATGGGTTTTAATGACACTACTAATCAAGATATTGTATTGTTGAAAATAAAAAAAAAAAAAAGTAAAGTGAGGTAAATTGTGTCATTAAAATAAAATACAGATTATTTCTTGACACAATTCTATAGACACAATTTAATTTATTTTGGCATAATTTTTGCGTCGCTAATTAATGATAAATTTTTTATGTCATTAAAAAAATTTCCAAATGAAAAATCTCTAAATTCCAAAATATTTTAATTTTCACTACAAGAAATTGGCATAACTACGACGCCAAAAACAACATCGGCAAAAGGTATGTCGTCGTTAATCACCTTTCACCGACGCACATAATATTACGTCGCAAAAAGTAACTTTTCACGATGCACACGATGCTACGTCGCAGAAAATCTAAAAATTAAATTTAATACGTTCACTTTCTGCGACGCACACTATTTTGACGTCGCGAAAAGTGGAAAGTCACTTTTCGCAACGCACAGTATGATATGTCGCAGAAAGTCACTTTCTGCGACGCATGCATGTCGCATCGCGAAAAGTGACTTTCCACAACGCACACTATTTAGACGTCGCAGAAAGTGACTTTTCGTGACGCACAGTAACAAAATGTTGCGAAAAGTCTGAAAAGTGTAAGTTGTAAGTTACGTATTGAAGTGACAATGGTCACCTTTCTGCGACATGTGGCAGGAGCACGTTGGGGAATGTTTAAATAATTAATTCGTTATTTAACCTTTTTGCGACGTGTGGGTTACTCAACGTCGGGGAAAGGGTCCTTCTGCGACGTGTTCGAAAACGTCGGGGAAAGTCCACTCTATTTTTTCCCCTTCAACACAGAACCGATTGCAAAATGAAAGGAAGAGAAAATCGACCGAGAGAGAGGGAGAGGAGAAGATTC
>JBBPDI010000015.1:9239900-9257397 GCA_037974545.1 Cucumis variabilis | reverse complement strand
GAAGGGGACCTAATGAACCTACAGACAAAAAGCTACAACAATATGAGATGAATGGGCGAAACTCATGAACCACATTAATAAATATTCGTGAACTGTGTGTACACTCCACTAAAGACTCACAACTGAACTTTTCTCACTGTAGATATATTTCTATGTCCATCGATATAAACCAATAACAATAAGTCAGTCTTTCACAAGTGTTCGTAACACCAACTAGGTCAATTTACCATTTTACCCTTGGGTTACCTCTAATCTTTAAATATCAGTGCTCCCCTAATGAACAACTTGTTTATGGTTCTACCAAGAAACAGAAATTCCTCTCGTGTCATAGAGAGGGTAAGGGCCCTTTGTTCAAGTCTTAGAGACATCGTTTAAGGAAACACTCATCTACTTACCCTAAAGTAAGGAAGAAGTGAATTCCATCTTGTGTAATTATGTTTCTAGCTCCCTACTCGGTCTTGTCTCCAAAATGATAAGTTTATTGAGTTGGCGATCTGGTCACTCTCACCCGTACAAATCAAAGGACAATATCTCTCGTAAACAGGAGTTCATAATACACTCAGGATTAAGACTAAGTTACCTATGTCATCCTAATGAAATAAAAATCTAACTAGTTAACAAAGTTACATCTAGTGGTTACTATTTTGCGGTCCGATCTTATACAAACTTATTGCATAGGATACCCTCACTCGTATGTCAACTACACGAACATGTTGGATCATTGCGTTTGTATCAAATACAAAGTGAACCGTATTCATAGTGTTACCAGGATAAGGTACCCAACTTTATTCCTATACTATAGATCCTTTAAGCTGATCTCGAATATTGATCCTTATATGTCTCTATATACTGTTCAAGACTCATTAAACAGCTTAGGATGTTAGTTTATTAGATTTTGGCGATTAAGACAAAACTAATAATAGAATTAATAACAATTATTACAATAATAACACTTTATTAACGACAATCAATGAATTATATTTACAATCTACGAGTTTTAGGACATAAATCTCAACAGGTACAATAGAAACGAAGGTTGTAAGTGCAATAGCCAGCATCATTTTCGGAAGAAACAAAGATTCTGAGAGGCAGTAGAGGTGTGCTTTTACATCTGAAACATTGTTTTTTGCCATTACCTTATTGTTAAGTCTCTGGAATCTGCATCTTGTATATTCATTGTTTTTATGTCATTGTCTAAGAAGCAGAAGCACTTGCATTTAGCTTACGTGTTCATGTTTCACATACTTGTTACTTGGACACTCCGACATGTGTTAGAAACACATTAAATACTTGTTGGCACAATAGACATGTTAGACAGGTGTTAGACTTCAAAAGTTAATATGGATAAAATATTTGTTAGACATGTATCGAACACTTGTTTCACATAATAATTTAGGACAAAAATAATAAAACTAAAGGGTAAAATACATCAAGTTCATTTTTTAAGCATATAGATGTGCTTATTGGATTTGAATCTCTTTTTTATATAGACATGATATATATTTTATACCTTAAAAAGTGTTTTCTTGTCATGTTCACATCTTATGTTTATAGATTTGCACATATATACATGTTTGGCGTATGACACAATTTTTTAGACTCTAATATAAATCTTATTTTTATTAATGAAGAATTCATTTTATATTCAACAAATGTTTCAGATTATTAATTGAAGTGTAACAATAACATCTTTGTTTAATAAAACACCTCTTTTTAGAACAATTTGAAACTTTACTCAAGCAAAGGGTTAAGAAATTTCCAAGTTGGTAGTGCTTGTATATAAAATCTGTGTATCGTAGAATGTAGTTACATCTTGATTTTCTTTGGTTGTTGTCCATATCTTTTGTAACCAGGTTTGTTTAGAGGCCAATTTAGAAGATTCGAGTTTTATACAACTACACAATGGATAAGTCATGGATGACTGAAACAAGATGTCTAGAGAATATGATTTAGGAGTCAAAAGGTTGATTCAATTTGGTTTGAGTCATGCCAAAGGTTCTAATTCAATTAGATGTCCATGTTTGAATTATGGGAATCATTTACTTAAGAATGTCTCAATAGTTCGGTATCATTTATATGTCAATGAAATTGATAAAATTTACAAGGTATGGTTATAGCATGGTGAAGATTTGAACTTAGAGAATGTTACCAGCACAATGGAAAATACAGTGCATGAAAATGATGAACACGATAATTTATTTAATATAGTCAATATAGTTCAATCCGTTCATGACCAATCTTCTAATACATCCAATACCTTTGATACTATGTTCGATAACGCAAAGAAATCTTATACCCAGGATGTAAGAAATTCACCAAGTTGTCAACTCTCGTGAGATTGTACAACTTAAAGGTTAGGTATGGTTGAGAGTAACACTAGCTTCTTTGAATTATTGTCTATAATAAGCGATTTCTTACCTGAAAACAACAAAATTCCAAGTTCCTTATACGAAGTGAAGAAAACACTAGGAGCCTTAGGACTTAGTTACCAAAAAATTGATGCATGTCCTAATGATTGTTGTTTGTACATAAAATGCACTAAAATATATGAACTTAACCAAATATATTTGGCCAATCAAACACGACACTAAAATATATGAACAATTTGATAGATAATTATTCCTTTCAACTTGAAAAATTGAGTAATCTCTTTAAATTCCAATTGTCTATGTGATTTATGTTATTTGATTTTTTTTTTAAAAAAAAAAGGGAATTTTTTTTTGTGAAGAACCCAATCCTAATTAATTCCCTGTCGGGAATTCCCATCCTGATCCCACGATATATTTGATGACAATGGAGAATGAAATGGGAATTTGGGGACCACATATCTCTACTAGTATGATGTTAATTGTCAGAAGAAATTTTTAAACTTTGTTTCCTTATCAAATAATGTATATTATAATTACATTTTGAAAAAAAATATAGGTTAATTTTGCCCTTCTTTTTTATTGTCTTTCTTCTCTTCATCTTCTACGATTTTTTTTCTTTCCATAGTCTTTTTCTCTTCTTCTGCGGTTTTTCTATTATTTGTTTCAAACTGTTAATTGGTTCAAGATTGTGTGTCAAACATAAGAGATTTTTTTTTTCAAACTATTATTTGGTTCTTCCAAATATAAAAGATCGTGAAAAAGATTGTGAAAAAAAATATTGGATATTGGATAGTCAAATCTAAACAGTCGTGTACAAAAATAGCCAAATCTAAACCATCGTGTACAAAGAATCTTTAAAAAATCATTTAGATTTGGGTAGCCAAATTTAGATAATCAAATTTAAACGATCATGTACCAAATCTAAACGATAGTTTTCTAAATATAAACGATCGTGTACCAAAAAATTTTGAAAAAAAAATCGATCGTGTTCCAAATATAAATGATCATATACTAAATATAAATGATCATTTTCAAAATATAAACAATCATGTACCAAAAATCTTAAACAAAAAAATGATTGAGATTTTGGTAGCCAAATTTAAACGATCGTGTTTCAAATATAAACAATTCATTTAGAACACGATCGTGTACTGAATCTAAACGATCGATTGTTTTTCAAATATAAACGATCGTATCAAAAAAATCTTGAAAAAAATCATTGAGATTTAGCTACCCAAATTTAAACGATCAAACCTAAACGATCATGTACCGAAAAATTATGAAAAAAATCGTTTAGATTTGGCTATCCAAATTTAAACGATCATCTACAAAAAAATATTGTAAAAAAATTAAATAGTCAAATCTAAACGATCATTTTCCAAATATATTACGAGATGGATGTCAATTAATCGCGAAACATTTTTTGTATTTTCCATTGTTGGCCTACAGGCTTTTCCGTTTTTTAAATTTTTTTATATTGTGTAAATATTTTACCGTTTTATTATATTTTTAAAAAGACCCAAAAAATATAATCCTAGATTATAAACATGAATTCATGTTTCATTTAAAATAGAGAAATTGCATCAAATGACAAAAACATTTAGAAAAAAATAACTCATGACACCATTTTTTTTTTGTGATTATGGCAAAATTAGTGATATCAGACGACAATCATAGGACTATCAAATAGTTATCACTTTTAAATTTGTTACTTTTGCAAATTTAGAAAATGACTATTATAAAAAAAAATTGCTAATTTTTGTAAAAGCCCCTTTAAAATATTCTAGTTTTAATTATTTAACTAAACAAGAATAGGATCAATCAATTACATTTAATTAATCAAGTAGTTTTAAAATCAAATTTAGAGAATAATAAATCACATATGTGATTGATTGTGATATCTATAGTTCTTTTGTAAGTATTTATGAGAACTTTGAATACTTTATATTCAAATATTTGTGATGCAGAAAAGAACTCAATCTAATTTATTAAAGTAAGAGATAAAAATGGTCATCCATACATATTACACATTTTATGCTCCCTTTAATCACAACACTACACTATTCTTGGATCACTTTTACTAAAGAAAGACTATAAAAGAAATGTTCCAAAATCCTATTCCATTCTTTGTATACTCTCACATTTATGTTTTTACTATTTTTATTTTTATTCTTTTTTCAAATATTCTATTCATAAAAAAAAGAAAATTGAATAAACAAAGTGTTTGAGTACATCATTTTTCTTACACCAACGAAAATTTGTTGTGCTTGTTATAGTTAAAGAAGCAGATACACCAACCGCTACTATGATACCTTCTTTTTTTGTTATAAAAAAAAATTGCATCAGATCACAAAAACATTTAAAAAAAACAGTTCATGACATCTTTTTTTTTGCCTACTAGAAATATGATGAATGAGACAAGTAATTAGTAATATTATAACGCTATCAAACGGGTATCAGAAAACTACCCAAAAAGTTATCAGATAGTTAGCAGAGAATTATCGACTTTACTTTTGCAATTTAGAAAATATAGTAACATAGATCTTATTAAGTATAAAAAAATAATAAAATAAAAAAAAAAACTATTGTTGGTCATTACTTCTGGGTTGTTGATCATTTAGGTAAAGTGTAAAATTTTCATTCTATGTTTAAATTGGTTTAAATTAGCCACAGATCTAGAATTTTCATGCACAAAATTGATTATAAAATAATAATACAATTGAAATTACTAGTTAACCTTGTTGGTTTGGAAATCTACGCTTTTGAAATCAACCTCATAAAAAGATCTCGAAATCTTTGACAACGGACTATATATAGAAATATCTATTTTATCTTTTTCTTTTTTATAATACATTTCAATGTTTAAGTTTTAAAATTTAATTAAACACCTATTTACTTCATTGAAAAGTTTGAAATTTGTTAAACACTTGTCTACTTTATTTCACTGTTAAATTTTTTTATAAAAAAAGTACAACTATTTATACTTTAAAAAATATAATCCTTCAAAAACGCAATTAAGATTTTTATTATTATATTATTATTTTGAAATGGCATCTTAAGAACTTAAGCTAACTAATTAAAAAAAAAAATATTGGAGAAAGAATTTTTTAGGTTTAGTTTCTATTTCATACCTAAATTTTCATATATTACAATTTTATTTTGAGATTTGGGTTTTTTTCCAATTCTATTTCTATGTTTTAAGATAAACATTTTTCATTAAGCTCTCTCTTTTCATTATAAAAATAATTAAAAGTGAAATTTAAATAATTTTAAGTGTGAAATAAATGAGAATAGTGAGTGTTTAATAAAAGAAAAATAAAAGTTAAAATGGGAATCTTGAGAAAGGGAGAATAAAAATGTAACAGAAAATTGAAACTTATAAAAGAAACATAAAAATATGGATAGGGATTTAAAATTGAAAAGAATAAAGAAGGGAGAAAAAGAAATGAATTTTTAATGAAAAAGTATAGAAATAAATATATTAGTGAAGAGAAAAAAAGAATGAGGGTAATGAAATGAAAAAAAGAAAAATCACGTGAGTGGGATAATGGAGGGGAGGGGGCCGTTGTGTGTTGATGTTTGAATGCTACCAAATTCCGCTTTCGCTTTTATTATGAAAATATTAAATATTTTCATAATAATAATTTAAAATTGCAAAATTGTGTACGGTGTTGTTGTTGTGATGTTGTGTTGTTGGGATACGGAACACACGCATTCAATTCCTATCTTCCCCTAAACTCATCTCCACCGTTGGATTTTCCATCTTGCTGCCATCGAGGCCAACATCCTCACGTGCACACCGTGCTTCCCTTTTTTAATTTTCATTCTCACATCCATCTTTTACTATTATTATTATTAGTAAACTTCTTTCCTATTCTATTTCATCTTATTTTATTTTCCAACTCTAATCACTCCCTCTCACTGCTTAATTGAAAAACACCCTAATGCTACCAAGGAGAATAAATGAAGTAACAAAGGTGTCCAATCACGTATTAAAATTATTATTTTAAAAGAGTTATGAAAATTTTTAAAACAAGGCTCAAAATCACAAAATCTAAATATATATATATATATATATATATATATACACTTTTCTATCACTATCTATGATTAATAGTTATAAATATTTTTGTTTATTTTATAAAAATGTCACAATTAAGAATGTACAAAACAACACCATCATTTCACTTATCATCTATAAATAAGTTCATAAACTATGTAGAACCATTTTCAAACCTCCATAACTAAATTAATATTTATTTTGAAACTCAAGAATCAACCTCCTTTCATAAAAAAAAAGTATTTATTGTTCTTACTTTCTACTTTAATATTAATTATATTTATTCCATAAGACTTTTTTTTTCTTAATGTATGTTCATGTATTCTTTTTTTGGTATGCGTATATTTTAATTTTATTATTTTTTTAAAATTAAAATATATATAATTTTCTAATGTAATACATCACTATGCTTTCTAAAATTATTTGTCGAGTAGGCTATCTTATAAAATACAGAGAGATTTGTTAGATTTTATTTGAAAAATAAAAAATTTATACAAAATACTACTATAGTGTTTTCTAAAGGTAGAATCCAATTACCAGTACACATTGTTTTAAAATATTAAATAAAGATTAAAGATGTGACATAAATCTATTTTATATCGTTGGTCTTAGTTTGCATAAATGTATTTTGTTTGTTACATTTTAATATTTATTTTTAAAAGTTTTAACTTTCAAATGAGTAATAGGTTTGAAAAACATATTTGAATAGAAGTTGCGATTGTTACTAAGGAATGCTATTCAAATAACACAACAAACTAATTATTATTTAAAATGGAAATGTCGATTAATTTAAACTTTTAATCTTAATAATAATAAATACTTGTCGGTAAACTTATTTTGACATACAAAATTCAGTTCAATAAATAATGATCATTTGTATTAAAATGTGAAAAAAGATTGTTTATCTATTTGATTGTTGATGTATGTACCTAAATTGCCTTATACCTGTTTTTTTTGGTCCATTTGATAAAATAAAATTAGCTTTGGTTGAATGCCATAAATAGATGGATGGGAGCATGGGTAGTGACTTCAGGTGTGGTTGATTTCCTAATTTCTCTTATTCGCATTATGGGGGAAAAGTTATAAAATTCTAGGTTGAATAGGAAAAGCTATCAAATTCTAATTTGATCTCTAGAAGCAAAGAATGTGATGGATGTTATTGTTGTAGTTGCCAAGCATTTTAGCGCAAGATCTCTTTTACACTACAATAAATTAACCTTTCTCCGACGTCGTACAACATCGCCGTAAATGCCAACCAACGTCGAATTAGTTATTGTAATTCTTTGTGTAGTTTTATTACTCTTTTCTTTGGTAGGTTGCTGTGAATCTTTTTTCTGAATGTTCAAGGTGTTTTCTTTGAGAAGGAAGGTCATGATGTTCCTTGGAAAGTTATTGTTTATCCTATTTGAGTCAAGAGTGACCTCTATTTTTTATGATGACTTTCTCTTGTGGTTACTTCTTGTTTTTATGAATTTTCTTTTATTAAAACAAGAAGTTGAATAGAAGAACTATAAATAAGGATGACTCATCCCGATTATTTTATTTTTTAATATTAATTTTAGAAAATTATCCTATAATCAATAATTTATTTGTTTTATTATATGTATTTTTAGAAAATTGTCCTAAGTCTAGTTTTTATTGTTTCTTTTTTTTTAAAAAAAAAATTCTAATGTATATAATTTTTTTCAGTTCAACTAAAACCTCGTTAGAAAAATAAAAATTATGATAAATAAGTTTAAAAAAGAGAAATTTTCAACAGCAAATCTTACAAAATATTTACAACATATAGCAAATTCTACTACAGATAGTCATTGATATGTTATAGTGATAGAATCTAAAATTTTGCTATAACTTGTAAATATTTTAATTTATTTTACTATTTCTAAAAATGCCTCTTTAAAAAGATTATTATAAATATTTTATTATAAATATTTTAAGACATCTTTTAAAAAATATAACAAAACGCTAAAACATTTAGGAATATTTTTTAAAATAGAAAAATAAATTAAAATATTTACAAGCTATAGCAAAATTTTGGATTTTATTAATGATAGTCTTCTATCACTATAACATATCAATAACTATTAGTGATAGAATTGGCTGGGTTGTAAATATTTTTTAAAATTTACTATTTTAAAAAAATTTCAAATATTTGCTCTATGAAACAATTTTAAAAACTGAAAAAGCTCACAGATCCACAATGAAAAATACAAAAAATGCTTTGTGATTAATTAGCATGCAACATGTGTAGGGAAATGATCATTTATATTTAGCTATTCTTTCCTTAGATTGGATCGTTAAACGATTTTTTTTTCAAGATTCTTTATACACAATAGTTTAGATTTAGCTATTTTTAGTACACGATCGTTTACATTTAATCGTTTAAATTTGGGTAGCCAAACCAAAACGATTTTTAAGTATTTTTTTTGTACACGACCGTTTATATTTGGTACATAATCGTTTATATTTGGCATCTGATCCTTTAGATTTGATCGTTTAAATTTAGGTAGCAAATCTGAACGATTTTTTTCAACATTTTTTGGTACACGATCGATTAGATTTGATCATTTAAATTTGGTTTTCCAAATATAAATAATTTTTTAAGATTATTTGGTACATGATCGTTTAGATTTGACTATTCTTTTTATACAATCGTTTATATTTGCAAATCTAAACAACGTTTTTTCAAGATCTTTTATATTTGGGAGACATCCAACAGCTTGAAAAAAAAATGACAGAAGAAAAAATAAAAATGGTAGAAGAAGAGAAGACATATGACAGAAAGAAAAAAAATCGTAAGAAAAAAACGATGAAAAGGAAGAGCAAATATGAAATATTTTTTAAAAATGATCAGTTAATAGACTTTCTCATTTTGTTATATGTACCGTAAATATTTTGGTTGTTTGTTATATTTATGAAACTTAACCTATTAATAATAGATATTAGATGCTCATCCATATTATAATTACGCACTTAATTATCCATGTGTTTTTCAATCATACATTCTTAGTGTCTATTGCCATGTGTCAAAACACTATCATCTAATTTGTTGTCCATGTCTCTAAAACTTACACACCATTAGTGCTTAAGTAATCAACCACTTTCCTTGTCACTTTACCTATAAATAGAGATCTTTGGAGGATCTTGTCAAAACACACAACATTGGTGATATTTCAAAGGAATTGAAGATAATGGAAATTCTTGAAGTTTTTCTAATTTTATTTTTGTTATTATTGTGTTTATTTATTTTATTATATATATATATATATATATATAATCCTTGTGCCTCATTTTCACAACTCGTTAATAGCACAAACTCTTTTTGTCTTCTTCATCGAAGGTAGGTTGAATTTTTCTCTCATTTCATTATAATTTATAAAATAAATGTTATTTTGGATATTTGATGTATATTAAATTTCTAATATAATTATAATATTTTGTGATAGTGTTACCTAAGCAAATCTTGCAAAACTAGAATTCACGACCTTTAACATTAATGGTAGCAATTATTTGTCATGGGTTCTTGATGTTGAGATGCATCTTGACGCCATGAATCTCGTAGATACAATTCAAGAAGGAAGCATAACGATCAATCAAGAAAAAGTGAAAGCCATGATTTTTTTTTCATCATCACATTCATGAGAGATTGAAGACAAAATATTTAACAATAAAATACCCTCATATGTTATGGAATAAACTAAAAGAAAGACATGATCATTTAAAATTAGTTCATTTTCTCTAAGCTCATTATATTTGGATGCATTCAAGGCTATAAGCTTTTAAATCAGTAGGTAATTACAATTCTGAATTATTTAGAATCAGTTTAAAGTTGTTGTTATGTGGAGAAAAAGTTATTGATGTGGACATGTTAAAGAAGACATTTTCTATTTTTCATATCTCAAATATGCTCCTGCAATAACAATATCAAGAGAAAGGTTATAAAAAATATCATGATCTCATTTCATTTCTTATTTTTGAACAAAAGGAGTTTTTTGTTATGAAAAACCATGAAACTTGACCAACTGAAATAATACCATTCCCTGAAGCGAATATTGTAAATTTAAATCATGGTCAGGGTAGTGGTTGCGATTGAGGTTGAGGTTGAGATTGTGGTTGAGAAAGAAATTATTATCATTATTGTGGTGGTCTTTTTAATTGTTCAAACTTCAAAAGGACCACGCAAAAACGATGATCATAAAGAAAAGACTACACAAAATAAGAATCCAAAAGGCGATGAAGAAGTATGCTACCGATATGGTATGACTAAACATTGGTCAGATGTTTGTTGTACATCGATACACTTAGTTGATTTATTGTGTCCACCAAGATAATGATACATTTGATCCATCCAACCTGACTAATTTGGATGTGACAAATTTCTTTGAAACTTCTAAAGAGAAGAACGACATAGTTGATGAAACAACATATGTTTCTCTTGACTTTGAAAATATTTAGAATAATATTTTTTTATAATCTATCTTCATGTTTTTTTTTTTTGTTAATATTAATCTTTATATATTTTAAGTGATATTTTACTTAATGTGATTATTTATTTTTAATGAAAAAAATGCATCATTTTCATACGTCGGGTGATATTAAAAAATAAGCAAAGAAGATTTATGTCTGGCAGATAACACAACTACACCTACCATACTTACTAGTAAATTTTTTTTTTCTAAATTGACAATGCTAAAATCAAAAGTAAATATAATATCAGGTTCTGCAAACTTAATTGAAGGCTTTGAAAAAGCAGATTGTGAAACCCCAAAATTTCTTAGATCCTTGAAATTTGTTAAATTTTGGCTAAGACAAGAGGTAAAGATATTTGTAGGACAAGAAGGTAAAATTCTTAAAAGAAACATTAAGATTTTATGTTAAGCCAAGTAGGAAAATTTGACAAAGTGTCAAAGAAAGGCACATTAGGCGTTTAAAGGTTAGGATGAGCGGCAAGATGAAGCTAAATAACCTCCAAGCGCTTAGACGTTTGGACATGGTCTAGGCGACAAAAGAAGGTGGAGAACCTCCATGCTTATGCATTGGCACACATGCTAGGCGAGAAGGATGTCAAAGAGGTTATTTGGACAAGTTGTGATAGGCTAGGTGGCAAGTATGTATGGTATGTGGCCGTGAAGGCCGAAATAACCTCCATGTGTGGCTCGACAAGAAGACTTGAGAGATTAGTAGGGGCGTTGATGGACTAGGTGAGAAAGCAAGTGAGCGAGGAACATGTCATGCGAATTGGCATTAGAGGTTAGTAGAGTTGGCGGTCAAGGCGTGCAAAAAGACTTAAGAGGTTAGCAAGGCTTGAAACTTGGCGTTTAAGCTTGGGCGTTTTGGTTAGGCAGCCAAGACTTTGCAAGATGGCTTTAGAGGTTAGCTATGTGTTTTGATCACATACGTGGCATGTTTAAAGTAGTTGATTTAAGGTTAATTCATGTGTTATAATCGTGTTAACATGCATTTTGCGACCAAGGAGGATGTGGAGGAGAAGTAGGAGGTGTAATTAGGAGCTTAAGAGTTGAGTCTAATCAAAGATGAGGTGTTAACTCATTTTCATGTAAGGACTCCTATAAATAGGTAACTTCAACTTAAAGTTTCTCACAACTCACTCGTGAAAATTCACTTAAATTAGTCTTAAAAGCTCATAAATTGTGTCTATTTTGTTAAGGAGAGCTTCTGTTTAAGTTGAATATGAGAGGTGCGTTTTGATTCAAAGAAGGCGAGAATATCATTTTCCAGAATAATCTGAGTAAGATACATTTCAAGAAGTCTATAGAACTCGTTCTTTGAAACTTTTCTCTAATATTTTGAGATAAGAAAGTTAAGACATTTTAGAAAAATTTTGTAGAAAGAAGTTTTATCAAAAGAGTTATGAATTGTAAGTTATGATTTTTCAAAATTGGGTCATGTATTCTAAATTTTGAACAGGTCAGTTTTATGCATGCTAGGCAAGATGGGCATAATTTAATGTCATAGAGGTTATTCTGGGCTATTTTGATGCACATGACAAGTTCATGGCACAACCAAGCGGCAAGACATGGGTTCAGACTGCGCGCATGATCTTGCGTTAAGAGGTTAGTGCGCAGGGTATACGAGGAGCACAACGCCCGCAAGGCACATGATAGGCACATTGGGTAGACAGCCAGGATGCACGCACCATCCCTCATTATGAGGTTAGCGCCCACCTCAGCAAGGATGAATGCATGGCCAGCCCCATCCACCATGTCAATGGGCATCGTTGGACTGTTTTTAGGCTGTTTTAAGTTGTTATGATATTTTTTAGAAATTTAAAGGAAGTTTCAGATATTTTCATGTTCAATGGATTAATTAAGGATTAAATGTGTATTTTACAGATCAAGGAGGCTTAAGAGGAATCTCACGACCAAGGCTTTGTTCAAGTATAGTGAGTAACAAAATGTTTTAAATGCTATTTATTAAACATGGTTTCAAGCTTTACAAGCAATAGCTTGTGAAATGATTTACAAAACATGATTTTCTAGTTATTATTTCAAGTTATGATAAATGTTTTGATGTTCAAGTTATACCACGTTTGAATGATTTCATGATCAAGGTCAAGGAAAATATTTCAATGTTTTTCTCCATGCCCTAATATTCAATGAGATCTATTTTTATACATGTGGTTAATTAAACTTTTTAACAAATAAACCTAAATTAAATTAATTAGATAATTTTTAAATTAAAAAAAAAAAAGAATCTTTCTAAAATATGTTAAATAACAAGATTGATAAAAGGATATGAATGAGAGTATGCAATCAAACTCAACCAATAAGAATATGTAATTAAAATTAAATGAAAAAATTAGTTAGAAAAGAGTTAGAGAAGAAGACACCGTAATTTTATAGTGGTTCGGTTAAACTCAACCTACATTTACTTTCCCAAGCACCTCTTAGAATTTTGATTGAAGATCTTCTTTTGACTCTTTCCACGGATTTGAGCTGAATCGATACTTGCTCCTTTTTCGAATTCAAGAGCAAACTCGATCCTTTCAACGGGTTAGGATCCAACCGTTACAATATGTTGAAGTTTTAAATCACACAAAAGAAAACTCTCTAAAAGAGTGAGTATACAATTTGAAGCTCACAAATTTAATCCTCACAATACAATAAAAATTCTCTCAAAAACAAGATGAAAAGAATAAAAATTGGAATTTTTAGAGAGAATAACATTGTTGGCTTTTGCACTTTTTGAGGATTGTAAAGTTTAATAATATTCTTGAAAATTTGGGAAAAATGAAGTATTTAAAAAGAGATGAAAGATGGATTCAAAATTATTTTGGGTCATTGGAGGTAAGTAAAAGAAAAATACATGATTGAGATTTAAACTCAATTAGTCGTTAGACACAATATAAATAATATAATAATATGTTTTTTTCAAAATACTTTGTTTAAAACCCAATAAAGCAACTTCACCATCTTTAAAAAAAAAACTAACCGTTAGACATAAAGATAAATAATAATATTAAATTTATTTTCTTTTTAAATTCATTTTCTTTATAAAAGCCAATAAAACAAAACCAAAAGCCACATTTGTTACTTCTCCATTGCTCCAAGTGGCTTTCTCTACTTGATTCAAATTGAATATTGGCCGCCACATCACCATCTCAGATATTTTTCCATTAAGCTTCTTTTAACAATATTTTCTTCGTTTGAACTTTGATTTTGGTGATTCAAGAGACGTCAGAATCATTGTTCCAAGCTCTACTTTATGGACTATTCAAAATAATAAAATTGTCAATAAAAAATCATATTTGTTATCATCAAAACATTAATTAATTAGAATTAATTAATTTGAGATTAAGGGCCAAAAAGCCAACAATCTCCAAACTGATGGTAGGGTTGACGAATCTATAGTTTAAAGGAGAAGCTTCTCAACGCCTGTTCCGTCTTTGAACAAAGAGGTAAATACTACCCGTATGGAACATTGTCTTACAAAAGCTATGCAAATGTTTTACGTATTATGTTATGAAATGTCTGTTTATTGACAAATGTATTTAAATCTTCAGTTTTATATTAAATTATTTTATGAAAACTTGTTTTATAAAACCGTTGCTTACTAAGTCTTTCGACTTAATTTTTTAAAATGTTTTCTTTCTTTTCAGGTACAAATTGTGAGTCTTCGCATGCTGAACTTACTACTCCAAGACCAACTTAGTTTTTAATCATAAAAGGAATTATTTTGCTTAAAGCATTACTATACTTACTCAAGAGTTTATACTTTCATGTTTAATATATTTTAATTGGTAATTATAAAAGGAATTTCAAATGGGTTATACTACAGTTTTCAAAGTATTTCAAAGCTTTATGACTTTTGCTGGCAAATATTTTATCTTTTATGGTATAAAGTCTTCTGATGTTTAAACATTTCATGTATTCATGTCAAGGGTCAGTTGAAGTTGCTTCAAAGGTGAATGGTTTCAGCAGATATCATGTCACATCTTTTGTCAAGCAAGCAGGTGGTCAGAGTAGGGTGTGACATATGTTATTTTGCCTAGTAGAACAAAATTTACCATTGACAATGAAATGTTCTTTAGTCAATAAAAAAGAAATCTTCTAAGCTTTAAAGATATATGTTGTAATGGTTATTATATTGAGATAGATAACAAGGATCTCAGTCTCCTACTCAAACAGATATGGAAAGAACATCTGAATATGTTTACAATCAGATAAACACCATATCTAAAGAAGACATGGCAATGTATGATCATTACTATGATAAATATATTGATAAATACATCCATTACAAGGATTTTGCTAACAGACCCAAATTCTTAACAAAAGAAGCTTTTATTACTCGTGTCAACGAGAAAGCAAAAGCTGCAGATATCCGAGTTCTCAGTAAACCCATCACTTGGAGAACTTCTACTGAAAAAGAAACCATTTCAGAATATCCTCCAGAAGAAGAGGCTTCTTTTCCCCATCCAAAATTGCCAAACGCAGCAATGATCTCATCTCCCTATAAAACGATAGATGAAGAGAAAACCAAATCTGTTGATGTTAGAGAAATCAAGAACATTCAACAGCAACTCAATTACTCCAATAAGGTCTTGACAACCCTATCAAGATCTATTGAAGAAATAAAGCCAAACCAACAAGGTAAGACTATTATCCCTCCAAGTCGATCAGGATTACCCAAAGTAGATCCTAATCGACCTATCATTCAGTCGAGTTCCTTTAATCTCAAAATAAGGGAACCAAGCACTGAAGAACTTCTGAAAGAAATAACTCAAAAGTTATCAATTACTACTATTTCTAAAGAAAAGCCAGAATCTTCAAAAGTCGGCAACTTTGGAAATATCAATATGATTCAATCAGAATCTTGAAGAATTCTTCCTCTTTTTACTAATGAGGTGAGAAATCATTATAACAGGCCATCTCCTCCAGACTTAGGTTGGGATGATTTAAGACCTGAAGTCCGTCATTTTGATGGAAGACAGGTAGTAACTTGGAACATAGACGGATGTTCCGAGGGACAAATGATGATACTATTCAAAGAAATGTTTGTGGCTGCCACTACATTCGCTCGAACTATGAATCAAGCAATGATTGTTGACACACTAACAACAGGGTTTACGGGAAACCTTAGAAGTTGGTGGAGCAATCATCTATCTGAAGACGAGAAAAATGACATTAAAGGAGCTGTTGTTAATCAAACGGAGCAAAAACCTAATGGTGAGGTTGTCATCAACCAACAGCCAAATTCAGTAAATACACTGATTTATACGGCTATCAAACACTTTGTAGGGAGAACTACCCTATATAGTGATCAAACAACAGAAGCTCTATTAGGTATGAAATGCCCAAAAATGAGTGACTTCAAATGGTATAAAGACACTTATATGGCACGTCTTTATAACCTTACGACATGTAGGGATGTAATCTGGAAGCACAAATATATCGAAGGATTACCTCCATATGTCCGCAAAAAATTCTATTCCACTATGACCATAAATAGTGGAGGAATTGAAATCAATTGGAATGATATCACCTACGGAGATATAAATTCCATGATCCAAAAGGTATGTCTTGAAATCTGCCAGCAGCAGAGACATACTAACAAAGCAGCAAAGGATTCAAACTACCGTAAGGAGTTAGGATCTTTTTACAAACAATACGGTATAGACAGTACTCCTCCTTCTAGAAAGAAATCTCATTCGAGAAAAACCAACAAAAAGAGATTTATAGAAGAACCAAATAGTCGTGGAAGAAAAAGAAAATACCATGGCAAAAACAAGAACAAGAAAAGATTTTTAAGAGAAAATCTCACTTGTTTCAGATGCAATAAGAAGGGACACTATGCTAACAGATGCCCCGTATACAAAAAAATAAATCAAATGGAGATTGATGAAAAAGAGAGACAATCTCTATTTAGTATTATCAAAGCTGAGGAACTTTCTTCCAGCGAAGAATCCTCAGTCTCAGATCAAGAAGATATCCTCAATGCCTTACTTGAGGAATCTACTGTAACATCTTCAGAGTCTGAAAATGAATCAGACATTGAAGAACCAATACCTTGTTCAGGATTGTCCTAACAAGCACGCAAAAAAGCCTTTTGGATATCACCGACGAAGTCACTAATGATGATCTAAGAAAGAAATTACTTTTGAAACTTAGGGAAGATCTTGAAACTCCCATTCAAAAGTCATTAGACCCTGTAAACTTTAGTTTTCAGGCGGTTCTAAATCAATTAGCAAGCGAACAAGCTGCTCCTGCAAAACTTCCTGACCTCCAAAGGGAGATTAAAGTCCTAAAGGAAGAAGTCTAGGAAAATAAAAGACAAATATCTTATCTTGAAAATGCTGTTGGAGTAATTCAAGAACAGATTATTTCAAGAGATAACATTGAGCTAGGAGAAACCTCTACTAGCGGAATCAATGTTATTAGCAAAATCTCTAACCAGAAATGGCTAACGAAGGTGATTCTGAAAGTTAAAGATTTCAAATTAGAAGTAACAACCTTGATTGATTCAGGTGCTGATCAAAATGTTATCCAAGAAGGGATAATACCATCAAAGTACTTTGAAATTACTAGAGAATCTCTCAGAGGAGCTG
>JBBPDI010000015.1:9212393-9239800 GCA_037974545.1 Cucumis variabilis | reverse complement strand
TGGAGAAATTTAAATATGAATATGATTTAGATTTGATAAAATTAAATATAAGATATTTAATTTAGCAACTAGTTAATGGTTAATTTTCATAAATATAACAAACCGGCAAAATATTTACAGCCCGTGTAACAAAATGAAAAAGCCCACGAAGTTGGTCATTTTTTAAAAATATTTTAGGTTTAGCATTCCTTTTCATCGTCTTTCTTCTCTTTCTCTTCGACGATTTTTTTTCTTTCAATCGTGTCACACCTCAAACCGTAATGAGACGAAAATGGCAAAGTAGAAGGAATAGGATGTGAGTTTGTTATAACTTTGAAATTTTCTTATCGCAAAATCTTATTCTTAACTCCTTTTATACTATCAACAAAACTCAAAACGCAACTGTGGTCAACCTAAACGCAATGTATAATAAATACCTACAAAAACTTATACTTTATTAATAATAAGTGTATGATACATAATTACAATATTTTGACCAAACAACCAATATTTAACTATTTCCAAAACGTCTGGAGTCATCTCGCCACAAATGCTTCAACATTCTTCTCTACTTGGCCTAAACACTTGATCTTGGAAAATGAATTTTTGAAAGAATGTCTAAAAGACATAGTGAGGTTTTATGAAATTCTTTTTATAATACATTTTCATAAACATCATTTCTCATAAATAACATCAAATCATTTCATCTTGCACAAACACATTCATAACATAGCAATTTCACATAAACACACATTAGTTAACATTCATTCTTTTCGCCAAGAATCCCAAATCGTTCTCTATGTTTGGTCTCATTACCTCGTGTTTGACTACTGTATCAATAGCATCCGAGAACATACAAATTCGTCCTTGTTGCTCAGACCACTAAGCTTTATACGCTCCTTTCAACACATTAGCCAGCTTCTTATCACCATGTGGTTCGTACACCCCATGATGGCCTTGACTCTTTATGTGCACATAAAAGTTAGCATTATCTCAAGGAATCAACTAATGGTTTGAAAAGCATTTCATCGCATGGAAATCGTAATCATCAAATCAAGCTTTAACATTATAAATCATGCTAGAGCACATATAATATTTTCATAAAAATCTCTTTTTGAAACACTTTCCCCATTTGAAATCATTTTTTCAAAATAGTAAAGTATAACAACAAAATTTTTAAGAAGAAAACCACTCACCACACTTTAACAAAAATCCTCCTCTTCCTTCTCTTCTCGTGGAGCCTTCTCATGGAACAAATCGTTGTACTTAATATTTTGTTTTTCTTCTTACCAAATCAAAGCAACATCATTTTAGCTTTTTTTTTTAATAAAATCTTTTTTTCTTACTTAAGTCCTCTATTTATAGAGGTAAACTATCTTAGTCATGCTTAAACTCTTCTTAGTTTGCTAGCTCCTAATTAAAACTTTAGACGTGTAAATTTAATACTCAATCCAACTATGCTTTAACTTCTTAATCTTACACATTAACCCCTGTCAAATTAGATTTGACATTTTCTTAGCAAGACATTACTTCTCGCCTAACCCTATACTGTAAGTAACTTTAAGCACTTAACACTTCTCGCGAATAACCTTATCGCGTGGTTATATTTTTACAAGAAGCCTTCCTAGCGAACTAACCAACTTTTACTCGCTTAGAACACTTATCGAACTTAAACTTAAAGGCTTCCTCGCAGACTTCTTCATTGTGAAACCTTGGTTCTTATCGTAAAGACTACCCAAACGCCTAGTCATTTTAGTCAAAACTTAACTTACGCGAACTTTCTTTTGAGAACATTTAGACTTATAGATTTTACTGCAAATCCTTCTTTTCTCAAAACTTCCTCGCGAATTAACTTCTGAATCACAAACTTATACTTAACCATAAAATATTTTATCACTTAATTATTTTCGTGGATTTATTCAAAAACCAATTTCTTTAGTACTTTTAGCCAAAATTTTACTTCCTATACATAAATTAAAAATGAGTCTCACAATCGTCTTTTTCTGTAATTTTTAAAAAAATATATGTTTGCCCGTCCTTTCCTTCTTTTGCAATTTTTCTTTTCATTTCCATCATCTTTTTCTCTTCTTCTGCAATTTTTTTAATTTTTTTCAAGCTGTTATTTGGTTGTTTAAGATCGTGTGCTAAATATAAAAGTTCGTGAAAAAAAAATTGTTGGGATATTAAATAGTCAAATCTAAACGATCGTGTACAAAAATATTCAAATCTAAACGATCGTGTACCAAAGAATCTTAAAAAATCGTTTAGATATAGGTAGTCAAATTTAACCGTTTGTGTACCAATTAATTATAAATGATCGTATACCAAATATAAACGATCGTGTACCAAAAAATTTGGAAAAAAATTGTTGAGACTTGGCTATTCAAATTTAAACGATCAAATCTAAATGATCATGTACCAAATATAAATGATTGTGTATCAAATCTCAACAATCATGTACCAAAAAATCTTGAAAAAAAATCGTTTATATTTGACTACCTAAGTTTTAACAATAAAATCTAAACGATCGTGTACAAAAAAATCTTGAAAAAAATCGTTTAGATTTAGCTATCCAAATTTAAAAGATTAAATCTAAACAATCGTGTACCAAAGAATAGCTACATTTTTAAATGATTGTGTACCAAAGAATGTTGAAAAGAAAACCATTTAGATTTGACTACCTAAATCTAAATGATCGTATAGGAAAGAATATCCAAAACTAAACGATCGTTTACCAAATATATTATACGCATTGGGTGTCAATTAAACACGAGGCATTTTTTATATTTTTCCTTGTAGATCTGTGGGCTTTTTCCATTTTCAAAATTATTCTATACAGTGTAGATATTTTGCCGCTTTCTATATTTTTTAAAATATCTCTTAATTAATTGTAGAATTAATTTAATTCTATTTATCTAAATTTGATTGAATTAAATTAAATTAAAACTAAAGTGTACGGTGGAGATGTTCATAAATATGATTTAAACCAAATAATTAATTAAACTATTTACACTCTATAGAACAAAACCACTAGAAAAACAAAATTCATCACACTTGATTTTTCTATGAAATGTAAATATTTTGTCAAATGTTCTATTTTTTACAATTTTTCTTTATTTTTTATTTATTTTAATACTAATTTAAATTAAATTAAATAATAACTCCATTACGTAAGAGAGTTATTTGAGGGAATGTGGATGTTTTCCCATGCATTCCAAGATCTCTCCACATTCCTCTTCTTCAAGAGGAAGAAAGAGGAGAAGGGTAGTAAATACGTATGACAACTTCTCTGTGAAAACTTGAAGGTGTTATGCCTAAAAACTCTTTGTGAAAGAAAAAATTCTCTATATTTTTCTCAAACATCTTTTTAGTTCTCACAAACCAACCTTAATTACTTAGAGAATAGGTTGGTTTTCTAATGGTGGTGACCCCATTTTTGGCGATTAGTAGATACAAAGTCTATGACGATAAGAAGTCTCTTTATCTTTGTAATTTCTATTTTCTTTTTCAAAGCATGTTTAGCTTTTAGGTTACAATATTTTAGATTTTGTAATTTTTTGAATGTATTGGTTTTTCCAAATCCTAATTAAATTTGAGTTTAATGGTTTAGTTAAATTATTTCTGTTACAAAGGGCTTTTATCCCTTCAAGTTCAAACATAAAAGTGATCGATTAAAAATATTACACATCAATGTCTTCAAGATGAAGCATATAGAAAACAAGTATGTTTGTTATGTCTTTTTGCCTTACAGATTGTGCATCAAACTGATGGACTGGACTCTTTACAATCCATTTCATTAGGGATCCAGCTAGTTTTAGGTTGACCGGGTTCTATAAGTAAGTATGCATTTGAGAGAACTTCAATGAATGATAAGTTTGACCAATAATCTGAATGTTGAATTGAATGAAATCGATCGTCATAACAACACTTGAACCGACTGTCATAACAACACTTGAAGTTAGACAATAAGTAGCATTCGTCAATATAAAGTATATACGTCAAATGCATATAATTACAAATTACAATTACATGTGAGCATTGAATCTTAAATAACTGTCACTTGTTGCAAGAACACGTCATATCATGTCTCACACTAAAAGTCAGTGTATGTGACCAAATGGAGACGTAACTGCTTAAACATTCTACGCGGTTCTCTCTGCAAGATAACATGCATAACATCTAGTAAGCGAATTAAACACAACCAACAAACTTAAATGTGGAATATAAACTCAAGTGAAATAAGGAGACTTCTTTGATATTCAATTAACAGAGTACATTCAGTGCTTAGTACAAAATTTCCTTCAAAGAACTATACACAATTCAAAATAACATTTAGACTCTTCCCGTTTAGCTTCTACATACTACGCGAGCTAACGATAGACACTACCAAATGATGCATTCATGATTGTCATCGTAGGCGATTAAGGCTACAAATTCAACGTTGGATGTCCTTCGCTACTTGGAGGGGGTGGGGAGAATAAAACAAAACATTTTGAAAGGTTAGAGAAAAACGTCTAATGAGTAGGGTCTTTAATTAACACCATAAATAAATCAAACTTTGCCTTATCGCGTTACAATCATTTTGCCAAATCATACGATACAAATACTTTGTATCTCAATAATAGAATACTAAGTTTAAAGCAATTCATTTCAATGCGTTAGGCGATTCACATCATTCAATTTGTCATTATCAAATATTTATAAATGAATAGAAAGTCATTTAGAAAAATCTTTACTTTTTAAATAAAGCATAGAGCTCATATCGTGTAAAGATACACTAATTATCATATCGCACAATCAAGTTGTGCATATTAATTACATATTTGTACCCTTTCCTTAGCTCAAACGTTTACCACACTCTTTTGCTAAGCTACAGTTATGCTGAGTAGTTTCAATTTCATCACGCATGACGCATCTTCCAATGCCAAAACACACAACAAGCAAAGGGCATCTCATAACATATCACACAACAAGTATGAAGTCACCTATTCCAGGTCACATAGTAAGAATAGAGCATCTAATCCCTGATCACACAACAAAAATAAGGTACCCACACTAGAATACATAGCGTGTGGAATCTCATGGCGTAGGGTACAATAGATCATCTCATTTCATCATTTCAATTCTTATCAAAGCTTATGCATTTATAATTCACATACATTTGAAAAACATGATAGAAACCATATATCTCAAGGTCATTAATGATACATATTGAAGAATTTTAAACACATTGAAATCCTTTTTGGTTTTTGAAAACACTTTAAAGAAGAACCATTCACAAATAGATTAGTTTCTTTGCCTACTCCTTAGCCGCGAACCCTCTTGTACTTCCTCAAGCTTGTGGAAATCTCAGACAATTTTGAAAATTCTCTCAATTCTTTCTTAAGTGAGCCTAAAGTAAAAGCAACATCAAAATGGCCAAAGTTCATCTATTTATAAGTCTTTTCAGTGACATTTTTCATGCATAAATGATGACTTTTGCCCAGTAATTAGAATCGTTTAATCCCAGGATGTCACATGTTTCTGTCATATCCTTATCTTGAATTTGGATTGAACGACAAAGTCAAATCATTCACCATCTTTCTTACATGAGGATGACATCACTACTTTCCTGTGAAATAAGCTCAAAATGCATAACAGTTCCTCATGTAGTCACTTCTCGTCGAGTAACAGTTATATCACATAGACCAATCTTGCCATATGAAATCCAATAGTGTAAGTAGAATAGGCCTCACAACTACTATCTCCTTGTTGGAATTTCGTCTTTAAAATTTAGTAAGTGTTATATGAAAAAATGTGGGTACTTAACTGATAACTTGTAGAAATACAAGTTATTGTGGTCATTTAAGTAAAATAATAAAGTTTTATTTCATAAAAAGAAAAGAAAACAGAAGAAAAGGTAGATGAATTGAGTATCTCGCAAAATAAATGACATAAAATAACGTTATCCTTGTTCTACCATTCTTTAGTGATCTTATCGCAAGATTTTAAGCAAAAAGGAGTGAAGCTTAGCGATACCATTTCTATGCGAGGAGACTCGTTCAACCTATGCAGTAAAAAGAAAATCAAACCAGTCGATTAAGGCACTAGCATACAAAAATTGGTTGGCGGGAAATTATAAGAAAGGACGAAAAGATGTATGTGCTGCGCTGTGGCAGCTTTTCAAAAGCTTTAGTGGCTTATGACGTCTTGTCAAGATCAACTCTTGGCTTTAAATAGGGCTTTCCACTTCTGAATTAATGTGCACACTTTGGCTGGAGAGCAAGTTCTTATATTGTCCATCTTCTTTCTTCCTTTGAGTTTTAGGTGAGAGCTTAAAACAAAAAGATAGAGAGATTTATCCCCTCCATCTTTTCCCTCACCAATAGGCAAAAATTAGAGCCAAAGAGTATGAGAAATCATACTCTAAGGCATAACACTTCTTATGTTCCACTTGTATTTTCTTTATATTTTATTGTTTGTAAGATGAGCACCATGGTCGAGAGACCTAAAGCTAGTTTTATTAAAGTAATGCATTTCTTCTTCCATTCTCCCATTTTTCTTGTCTTTTCAATGTTCAATATGTTTGGTTAAATAGGCACCAATGAGTTGTGTTTTAGTACTTAGAAGAATCAGAATAAATGTATTATGCGTTTTGCTGAGTTAAGCGTGAACATCTTAACATTGTAAGTTCTAGAGAAAAGCAATGGTGTAGATTGTAATCACCTGACAAGTGAGAACATATTTATCCAAGCAAGTCACGAGAAGATTGTTGCAAGAGAATCTTATCGTCAATTTAGTCTTTTTCATACGAAACTGAGAGGAATTTGTTTGTGTGGGGACAACATCGAAAGGATGTGTGCTTTAATTAAGGACAAGTTACTAATAATATATTTAAGATGATTAGATACAAAGTATATCTTAACTTAGTGTATTTGCATCCAGAGAGGCGAGCAAGTATGACATAAGCACTGATAGGTTGCTAGCCCTAATTCTTAGTTAATATATGCTTTGTATCACCTTGGAGTATTGAAGCACAAAATATAGCGATTAGGTAACTAAACTTTCCTTCGTCGCTTTCTCTATAATGAGTTCATTTAACATCATTCCATATCGCCATGCTCACCTTGAACTGCTAAGAACTGTAGTGTAAATAGTTAAGGTAATTAGTATATTGTCCATAAATATATTGTATAGATTATACCGCATGATTTAGTATACAATAAGATAAACTAGTAGATTAAATTCCCTGTGTTTGGCCTTGGACTTACCAGGAAACCTCTCTTCGCTTATACTTGGGCGATAGAGAGAAAAACTTGTGCAATCATGTTTACTTTTAGCAATCTAGCAACACATGAATAGAACAACACTTTTCATCGCATAACTCTATTTAGTCATCTGATAGTTGCCTAATTAGAGCCATTCATGTAAAATATACGAACATAATACTTGAGACCATAATGCTTAGATAAGACAAATAAAAGTAACCAACCAAGTTGTTGGCGCCATTGATGGGAAATTTAATATTTTTACTATTTAACTTAATTGTGCGATAAATTATGCATAAGTTTAATTTCAACTGAATCACATGCTTTAGTCAAAAAGTTCATGAACAAGTTTATGAGTGCAAGAGAACAACCTAAATTCCAGCTTGACTCTCATATTGAACTAATATTTCAAAGAAATCGTAGACAAAAGCAAAGGCAACATCAAGCAAACATGGACAATCAAAACAACAATAACCCTGTCAACCTGAATGTCCCAAAACAAAAGCTCGTGTACTTAGCTCATGATTTAGATCATCCTATCAGATCATATGCATCGTCGAACCTCTATATTTCAATCTAGGTATCGCATATTCGATTTTTTAGGAAAACTCAAGGTTCAATATCAAGTCAGCAATGCTTTAGATGATCCAAAACGTTAGACAGTTTGGAGGACATCCATGTGAAGATCTTTATGAGCATATAAGAAACTTTTATTCTATATGTGCATCATTTAATATGTTGGTCATATAGTGAGACGAGTTACGTTTAGCTTTATTCCTGCTCAAATTACACGACGAAGCTAAACAATGGGCTAACTTTTTGGAGGAAGGCGAGGTTACAACATGGGACAACTTGATTGAAAAATTCATGAAGAAATTCTTCCCGCTCACTGAAACGTGAGAAGAAGGCAGTACCTGATGAACTTCGAACAGAGAGACATTGAGAATTTGATCGATGCATGGAGACGATTCAAGAGAATGATCAAGGGATGCCCTCATCATAGCATCACAGGATGCATTCTAATGGAACAATTCTACTTTAAGCTAAGTAGAGACACATAACAATCTTGTAATTTCAGCCAAACCTTGGAAGTAAAGCACGAATCTCGAGCTGAGATTATGGACATTGGATTATCATATTAAGTTACAATCTTTTCAACATATAGCTTGGCCAATTTGTCTAATAGGAAAGTTTACTTAATGGGAATGAAACATGTAGTCTTGGTGAACTTTTCGGCATTGCGGTTTGACTTGTTGGCCAATAGGGATATGTTCGTCTAATCACCCAAATTCCATTAAAAACATTTAGCATTTTGGGGAACCTGAACAAGAAGTCTATAGTAATATTTTCTCATTTCCATTTAGAACTTGACAAAGTCGACATAATCCTCTAACTTTTTGGCATTGCGATTTGACTTGTTGACAAATCAAATACTTAGCCACCATTCAGATATTTCTCACTGCATACTTGGCTACCAATAAAAGGCGTTCAAAGTTCTAAACATCTTAGTACTATCAGGGTGCATTGTGTAGGTTGAATTATAAGCTTCTTCTAAGATACTTTCCTTCAATGCTTTATTATTTAGAACACATAATCTTCTATCCTTCAACAATGTGCCGTCACTTTTAAACGTATAGTCTGACCATCTTTGGTATCTCGTTTCCTCAGCTAACTTTTAAATCACGGGATCTTTAGGTTGAATTTTAACAATTTCTTCTTTGAGTGTGGGCATAACTTGAAGCGTGCTATTAAGTTCCCAATTGACACTATGCTTAAAATTGCCTTTCAGCCTTTCAGTTCCCTTAGAAAAATATTCTCCCTTTATTCTCCTTACTTGAGATCTTTCTACTTAGCGTATAAGCTACAACGTTAGCCTTATTGGGGTGATATACGATGGTGCAATCATAATCTTTAATAAGCTCGAGCCAACGCCTTTGTCTTAAATTAAAGTCCTTTTGATCAAATATGTACTCAAGCTCTTATGGTTAGTGAAAATGTTAAACTTTTCTTCAAATAGATAGTATCGCCAAATCTTCAAAGCATGGACAATGACCGCTAATTCTAAATCATGCGTTGGGTAACTATGTTCATGTAATTTTAACTGTCTGAATGCATAGGCTATCACCTTCCTTCCTTGCATCATAACACATTCTAGACCTTGGTGGGATGCATCACAAAAGACTTCATATTCTTTTCCTGGGAACGCAATGTGAGAAAGAGTGCAGTGGTAACTCTACATTTTAACTCTTGGAAACTCTTCTCGCACTCATACATTCACTCAAATCTTGTTGCTTTCTAAGTGAGTGTTGTCAAAGGTAGGGCTAGCTTGGAAAATCCTTCAACAAAACGATTGTAGTAGCCTGCCAAAACAAGAAAGCTTCGAACTTCAGAAACTATTTGAGGGGGTTACCAACTTTCAATAGTCCCAACTTTTTGAAAATCAACTTTCAATCCTTCTAAGGATATAATGTGTCCAAGAAACACTACTTTGTTCAACCAAAACTTGCACTTACTAAACTTTACAAACAACTTTTCTTCTCACAAGGTTTTTAACATGATCCTTATTAAGTGTTCTGTATGTCTCTTATCGTGTTTAGTGAGTAAATTAAAATGGCATCAATGAAAACAATGACAAATTGGTCCAAGTATCGATGAAACACTTTGTTCATCAAGTCCACGGAAGTAGCTGGGGCATTGGTTAATCTGAAAGGTATTCCTAAAAACTTATAATGCCCATAATAGGTTCTAAAGGTTGTCTTTGGTATGTTTGATTCCATAATCCTTAGTTGATGGTAGCCTGAACGCAAGTATATCTTGGAGAACATTGAGGTTTCTTTTATTTGATCAAAGAGGTCATCTATGGTTACTTAATTGTTACTTTGTTGAATTGTCGATAGTCAATACATAGCCTCATTGATCCATCTTTCATCTTCACAAACAAGACAGGTGCTCTCCAAGGTGAGGTACTAGGTCGAGTATAACCTTTCTTGAGTAATTCCTTCAATTGGTCTTTCAATTCCTTAAATTCACTTGGTGGCATACAAACACATCTCATCAAATCATCATAACGACAATCATTATGCATATTAATTACATCTTCGTACCCTTTCTCCAGCTCAAGCGTTTACCGAACTCTTTTGCTAAGTTACAGCTATGCAGAGTAATCTCAACGCATTCAATAAGTTTCCATCAATTCCATCAAGCATAATGTGTCTTCCAATGCTAGAACACAAAGGAAGTATGGGGCATCATATTTAAGGTCACACAACATGAATAGGGCATCTTATCCTAGATCACACAACAATGATAAGGCATCCTATACCAGATCACATAGCAAGTATGAGACATTCTCATGGCATAGGGTACACAAGATCAATTCATCCCATTTCATCATTAGTCTATCACTTTCTTACTCTTCCTTGCAACTCCTTGTCAGATTCAGGCTCGGGAAGGATCTCTGAAAATTTTAGAACTCTCTCAATTCTTTTTTAAGTAAGCTTAAGGTAAAAGAAGCTTCAGAATGATCGACCTTCACCTATTTATATGTCTTTTTGATGAAGTCTCCTATGCTGGAATGATTACATCTGCCCGACGATGAGAATGGTCCAATATTAGGATGCTACGTGTCACTATCAATTCCTTATCCTGAATTTTTTATTGGGCAACCAAGTCAAATCAATCACTGACTTCCTTACACAAGGATGACATCATTACTTTTCAGTGAAGTTAGCTCAAAATAAATAACAGTTCCTCTAGTAGCCTTCATGGCATATCTACTTGTCAAGGGGAGGCGTTTCGCCTAGACACGCCATGAGTATCTCATCGCGAGATAGCACATTGAATGCCTGGTAAGAGGAAAACTTTAACTATTATTTAACATACCTTAACTTAACTTTGATAAACATAACACAACGGAAAAATAGTAAACACTTAACTTACAAGCTCTATTTACAATAAGCTTAAAACATAACTTAACTTATTCTAACAACTCTTTCTAGCTGATTGGTTTAGTAACAACGAGCTTATCACTCAGGAATTCACAATCTTGTACTTGAAAAGTGATAAAGCATTTAAAAGGTTAAGTCAAAAGGACTTAGTATGTGATGGCTTTATAAGACATACATTGAAGATTAAATCTGAAAAGTGAGAAGGTTAAATACCATTTAGCTATATCACAAGTATTTAACTACAAGAGTAACTAAAGTACACAGAAGATAAATAAACTGCACTTTGGTAACCTAGTTCGACAAATATGGCCTACATCTGGGAAGCTTCTTTGCTCAGATAAGAAATATTATTGAGACTATCACTTGTAACTTATTTCATTAGTTCCATAAAATAGTTATAACCATAACTAGAAGTAAACTCAGGCTCCCCCTGAAGGTAAACAGAATCTCTTCTAAGACTAGTCCAGGCTCTCCCCTAACTTCGTGAATTGATCCCTTAATTAAATGCTCTTTGTATATATTTCTTATCTTCTCAAAGTTCACATCACAACAAGAAGCCTTCAATATCAAGCTAAATACAATATATTCATTAAACATTTACCTTGACTGGTTTGATCAGACGAGCTTGTACGAATCTTCTAAATATTGATTTCTTCGTCAGATTCACATACCCATTAATTATCACACACACACACACACACACACACATATATATATATATATATATATATATTCTCCTAAGATCTTTTATGCAGATAATCTTTTTCATATAAAAAGGAAACAAATTCATACCAAGATTCCTAGATAATAGGAAAGGTTGGTAATTTAATAATATTGCTTCATCTCTTAATAAAAAGAATAATATATTTGACAAAATATCCTAACAAACTCTCCCTTTTTGCCAAATATGATCAAATTCTTTTTATGAACAATCAGAGTCACAACAACTGAACATCCCAGGATACACAAAACAGAATACCGACATATGCAACCAACTCAAGTCATTACCTACAACAGAAGTCAAACATAAAGACAAGCCAGAAGCCACACACTATGGTAGTCAACCCATTCATTCATTAACAGTAGCAGAACACAAATTACAAACAAAACAATACAGTCTATCAGCCCAAAACAACATCCTAAAACATCAAAATATCACTGTCTCCCCCTTTGAGCAAAAAAAGAATTTAGGAAGATGGAGGGGCAGCATTCCCAGATGAAGAAGCAAACGACTTCAGATAGCGAATGAGTGCATCAATTTCTATCCTTCTATCTGTAAGCAATGAAATAGATGTGCTTAATGCCGAGATTCAGCAGATAGAGAGTTTAAAACATGGGAAATGTCACCAGTAGCCCTAACAGCACCCATAGAAGAGGCAGGAGCATCAGTCACAAAGGGATTAGCAAGGCGGTTGAGGTGACCAATGTACTCAATATTCAAGACTTTTGAGCCTTGAAAAAATTTATAGCTTAGCGATAACGTGCGAGGGCATGGGCCAGGAGCATCGGAGTCACTTATAATATCAGGATGAAAATGGATAACCAGACTAGAGAAGAAGCGAGGCAGAGCAATCAAAATCTTGACCTCAAAGGTACCAACATGACTTAGAAGCTGATTGTGGATGAACAACCCAACATTAACCGTAGTTCCTGTCCTAATCTGAAACAAGAACGTAGCTAAAGCAACTGAAACACTAGAGTCGTCAAAAGAGGGAAACCAATTTGCAATGCCAATCTTGTGAAGAATTGGGTATTTGACACTTAAGGAGGGAGCAGAAATACTCATCATGGGCCAAACAGTAAGTGAGCCACCAGTCAATACAGAAGCCAAAGTTGTAGTGGAAGGATTGGTCAGAGTAGTATCCAACGACATTGAGAGACCAAGAAATACATTGATCACTAAGGGAGAAATTATAATCTGACAGCCACGCACATGAACAGACTAATAGTCAGTGCTACTAGGATCATCAAAATCTGAAGGCAGATTGGCAATAACTTTCCAAATAAGTCCGGGATAAAAGGGCCCAACATTTAGGATGGTACGAGAGAGACCAGACCGACTAATCAAGTCCATAATAGCCACACAGAACTGATGCTTATCAGACACATTCACTTCATTAGCCAGATGCTGCTGGACAACATACTTCCATCGCTGAGCATTTTCCTCATGATGGAAAGATATACCATCAATGGAAACGAAGGGAATGTTACGTAGTAGACGTCGTCTGCCAGTCTTTATGGTAACACCTCAAGGTTTGGGTGAAGTCATGGACTGAGGAAGTGAATGATGAACTGAGGCCTCTACGGTAGAAGGGGTAGATGCATTCCCCATGGATGGAGAAGGATCAGTCGACACAAATGAAATATCATGCGAAGAGGAGACAAGTGAAATTTGCTCTAAAGGAGGGAAGGAGGTTTGCTGTGTAGGCAATGTATCTGAGGAGCTACAAGTGGCGACATATAAACTCTGAGATTGTTCTGAAAGCACAGGCGCCTTTCCCTTTGAAGATGAAGGGACATATCCCTTGTCGTGACTCTTCAACATAAAAGGATTGGAATTAAATTGGAAGCGCAACAACTCAGCCAAAAAAACACCACCTTGTGAATCAGACTCAGAAGATGAACCAGAAGCCACAAGGGACACACCAGCCTTCTCAACATGAATAGATGTAGAGCTATCAGAACTAATATGGTAAGGAATTTTACCTGATCAGCAAGTCGAACATACAAACGATGTAAAGGAACACTTTTAACTCATTTACCCCGCATTCGTACCCTGTGCATGTTGGAACGAACAGTAGAATCACGAGAAGGGATAGAGGGTTCTTGATAATAATAGCCGTAAAGAGTGCTCACCATTGTGATCAAGAAGAAAACATGATAAAGACGATGGTTTCTTGAATCGTTAAACCTTCTTTTAAAAAACAAATGATTCCTGCCTAACTCTAGACTTGTCAAATATAAAGCGGTTGTACAATAAATACTGTTGGGCCAAGTACAAATGGGCTGGAATACACAGTAAAGAAGCCCTAAACAATAAGACAAAAACAAATTGTCAAGCCAGCGATCGACACACACCCAATTCAGCTAGTAAATGTTCAAAGGAGGCTGTATCAAGAGGTTTGGTGAAGATATCTGCCAATTGGAGGGCAGATCGAACATGAGCGAGTGAAATAATTTTATCTTCAACAAGATCAGGAATAAAGTGATAATGGATATTAATATGTTTGGTCCGACTATATTGGACTGGATTCTTTGAAATATCAATGGCACTCATGTTATCAAAGTAAAGGATCATGGTTTCTTGGGACAACCGATACTCTTCTATCATTTGCTTCATCCAGATAAGCTTAGAACATACACCACCAGCTGCAATATATTCGGCCTCAGTAGTGGATAGAGAGATAGAGTTTTACTTCTTACTAAACTATGAGATCAAATTATTGCCCAAGAAAAAATAACCTCTGAATGTAGACTTTCTATCATCAGAACAACCAACCTAATCAACATCATAATATTCGACAAGAGATGAATTGGTACCAAATGAGTAATAAATTTCATAATTATAAGTTCCATGAATATATTTGAGAATTCATTTAGCAGCTTGTAGATGGGAGTTATAGGGATCAGATTGAAACCGAGCACAAACTCCAACAGCATAAGCAATATCAGGACGACAGGCTATAAGATACAACAAACTCCCAATCATACTCCTGTATAATTTAAGGTCTACGGCTTCTGACATACAATCTTTGGTGAGTTTTACATGCGTAGCCACAGGTGTGGTCTTGGATTGAGAAGTCTCAAGGCCAAACTTTTTAACCATATTATGAGCATACTTCACTTGAGAGATAAAAATACCACTCTGGTCTTGCTTGATTTGCAAGCCAAGAAAAAATGATAATTCACCGACCATACTCATCTCAAATTCAGACTTAATAACGGTAACAAAACAAGTCACATTGTCATCAGAGAATTCGCCAAAGATAATATCATCTACATATATCTGAGCAACAATGATATCCTTACCCTTTCGATTGATAAATAATGTTCTGTCTGAACCACCTCGAACATATTCCTATTTCTGTAAATACTCAGTAAGTCTTTCATACCTGGCTTGAGGTGCCTGCTTGAGACCATACAGAGCTTTATTCAGTTTGAACACATGTTGTGGAAATGCTGGATCAATGAAACCTTTGGGTTGAGCAACATATACTTCTTCATTCAAATACCCATTTAAGAACGCACTTTTGACATCCATCTGATATAGTTTGATATTTTGTATACAGGTAATGCTAAGTAACAAGTGTATAGCTTCAAGCCTGGCAACAGGAGCGAAGGTTTCATTAAAGTCAACACCTTCGATCTGAGTGTATCCTCGAGCAACTAGGTGTGCCTTATTACAAGTAACAAATCCATGTTCGTTTATTTTATTTTTAAAGATCCATTTCGTCCTGATAATAGTGATATTAGCTAGTTTGGGTACCAACGTCCAGACATTATTGCGTTGAAATTGAAGGAGTTCTTCTTGCATTGCACTAATCCAGAACTCATCATGGAGAGCTTCTGTAACTGATCCTGGTTCAATAAATGAAGTATAACACACATTTGCAATTAGCTTTGCATAATCAAGACGATCTTTCTTTCTGGTTATGACTCCGCTTTGTACATCTCCAATGATACAGCTTGGACGATAATTCTTAGTTGCATGAGATGGAGGACCTGACTGTTGTACTGTTGTTTCATAAGTGGACTCAGAATTATTTACATTGTTAGGAACATCAGGCATAGCATGAGAAGTAGTATATGTATTTTGTAGCATACTAGTGTATAGATCAGTATTTTGTATTAGTACATCGTTTTCATCATCCTGACCTGTGGAAGAGATCGTCTCCATTACTGATTGAGTCCTAGTATTGAACATTCGGTAAGCTTGACTATTTGGTGAGTAATCCAGAAAGATCCCTCTATTAGACTTGGCATCCGGTTTCCTAAGATACTCTCTATTTGCAAGAATGTAACAAACACTGCCAAAGATATGGAAGTACTTAACATTAGGTTTCCTACCTTTCCATAATTCATACAACGTCACAGTGGCTCCAGTACGAATTGTCACTTGATTATGAATGTGACAGACAGTATGCATAGCTTCAGCCCAGAATCGTAATGGTAGGTCTTTGACATGAAGCATTACTCTGGCCATTTCTGGGAGAGTATGATTCTTTCTTTCAACAATCCCATTCTGTTGTAAAGTTAAAAGAGCTGAGTATTCATGAATGATCCCTTCACTTTTAAAGAAAAGATCAAGTTCTTCATTTTCAGATTCTTTTCCATGATCACTTCTTAATCTTATTATATTCAGCCCTTATTCTCGTTGTAGATTACGACATAAGTTTATGCATACTTTAGCTGTCTCAGATTTACTCTTCAGGAATCTGACCCAAGTGAAGCGGAAGTAGTCATCCACACAAACAAATACATAACTCTTCTTCATTAAGCTTTTAGTTTGCATTGGACCCATTTGATCCATATGTAAAAGTTCAAGAACTTTGTTGGTATAACATTCACTGACACTTTTATGGGCAGATCATATTTGTTTTCCTTCTTGACAATCTCCACAAAATAATTATCTTTTTACATCCAGAATTGGGAGCCCCACAGTTGTATCATGTTTAAGTGCTTTTCCTAGCGTAACAAGACTGAAATGACTTAGCTTCTTATGCCACTGTTGAGTTTGTTCTTCTTTTAAAATTTTACAAGAATCAGGTTGATTTGAACTCCAATGATAGCAATTATCAGTATGATGAATTCCTCGCATAATTTCACTACTGTGTTCATTAGTTACTAAGCAATTTTCTTTGCAGAAGTTTACACAGTACTCTTGATCACATAACTGACTTATGCTGATAAGGTTTGCAGTGAGACCTTCAACATATCGTACGTCATTCAGTCTTGGAAGATATTGTCCTCTGATATCTCCCTTTGCTATAATTCTTCCTTGGGCACCATCACCAAACCTCACATGTCCTGAGGAGCATTCAATTGAGTTGGAAAAGTAGGAACAATTTCCTATCAGATGCCTTGAGCATCTGCTATCAAAGAACCAGTCCTCTCGAGACACTTAAATAGAAGTGAATGCTATGTTTCCCTTCTCTAAATGTTGCTTAATTTTTCAAACCCTTTTAATATTTGTGACCCTTTTGACTTTCATGAAGGTGCTTCTCTGTGAGACGTATATTTCTCAAATATGACGACAATCTCCATTTATATCTATGTTTCTTTATCATTTTGTAGCAAAATGGTTTAATATGTTCTCTCTTTCCGCAGAAGTGACATATCCATGTCTGTGCTGCAAGTGGGATTTTACCATGTCTTTGAAGACTCTACTTCCCACATGCATTGTCATCACGAGCTGGTACAAATACAATTTTAATTTCTTGTTTGTCCAGATTTAAGGTTGCATTATAGCCTAGACCTTACTTAGATGACCCAGTTTTTCCCATGGACAGAATTTGATCGAGACATTCGGTACTCGAATACAGCATCTTTACAGATTTCTCCAACTGTTCATGTTCCATTTGAACTTCTTTTAATTTGAGTTTCGAAGAGGATATGATTATGAGAAGTCTTTGATTTTCTTCCATTAATCCTTGCATCTTTTCTTTCTGAATAGCTCTGGTTGTCGTATCTTCTTCCCATTGTGACCGCATTTTATTATAAAACAAGTTATCTTCAAACTGACAGTTTAAATCTACATCAAACTGATAGTTTGAATCTCTTTCACTATTTGAAGCAATACTGATAATTGCATTTACAAACTCTTCCTCTTCAGCAATTCTATCAGATTCCTCATCAGATAAGGTAGCCCTAAAGCTTTTCTTTTGTCTTCTCAAATAGGTTGGACATTCAGCCTGATAATGACTGTGACCTCCACATTCCCTGCATTTGAAGGACTTATTGTCTCTGGTACTTGGTCGATCTGATTCTCTGGTATTTGATCGATCAGACTCTCTGGAATTTGAACGATCAAACTCTTTTCTTCTAAAATTATTCTGGAATCGATTATTCGATCCATAATTGTTGGAACGACTCATTTTCTTAATCACTTTGGAGAACTGCTTTGTTAGCAAGGCAATTGACTTGTTTACTTGATCATGAGACACTTTTTCTTTCTCAAGAGATTCATCTTCATGAATGGATTGAAACGCAACACCTTTACCTTTACTTTCTACTTTATCTGCTAAAGTGATCTCAAATGTGAGTAGGAAACCAAACAGCTCATCAAGAAAGAGAGTAATGACATCATGTGCTTCTTCAATAGCAATGACTTTCATATCAAACCTTCTGGGGAGGGATAGTAGCACTTTACTAACCAGTGTTGCTTCTGGAATTTCTTTACCAAGGTTAAAAGACCCATTGACAATTTTCAGAATTCGTACATTGTATTCAGTTATGGTTTCTTCTTCCATCATTCTCAGAGATTTGAACTTTGTAGTTAATAGCAGTAGATGAGAGGTCTTAACTTTGGAGGTTCCCTCAAATGCTACTTCAAGTTTTTTCCATGCATCTTTAGCTGTAACACTGGAGTTGATTAATTTGAACATGTTAAGGTCAACTCCATTATATATGGCATTGAGTGCTCAAGAGTTTCCCATGGATTCTTGCACCTCTACATAGTCCAGGTTTCCTCTAATTTTGGAACAGACTTACCATCTACAGTAATCATAGATAGTTTCCATCCAATTTTAACCGCTTTCCAGGTCTTTGAATCTAAAGACTTTAGGAATGATGTCATACGAATCTTTCAATAAGAATAGTTTTTTCCATCCAATATGTGTGGTCTTGTAGTTACAACACTTTTTCTTGGCGTTTCCATGTATATCGAACCCTCTCTAATACCAATTGAAAAGTGAGAAGGTTAAATAACCTTTAACTATATCACAAGTATTTAACTACAAGAGTAACTAAAGTACACAGAAGATAAATAACACAGTGCACTTTGGTAACCCAATTCGACAAATATGGCATACATCTGGGGAGCTTCTTTGCTCAGATAAGAAATATTATTGAGACTCATCACTTGTAACTTATTTCATTAGTTACATAAAATAGTTATAACCATAACTAAAAGTAAACTCATGCTCCCCCTGAAGATAAAGAGAATCTCTTCTAAGACTAGTCCAGGCTCCCCCTGACTTCGTGAATTGATCCCTCAATTTAATGATCTTTGTATATATTTTTTATCTTCTCAAAGTTCACATCATAACAAGAAGCCTTCAATATCAAGCTAAATATGATATATTCATTAAACGTTCACTTGACCTGCTTGATCAAACGAGCTTGTACGAATCTTCTAAATATTGATTTCTTAGTCAGATTCACATACCCATCGATCATCACATATATATATTAACCTAAGATCTTTTATACAGATAGCCTTTTCCATATAAGAAGGAAACAAACTCATACCAAGATTCCTAGGTAATAGGAAAGGTTGGTAATTTAATAATATTACTTCATCTCTTAATAAAAAGAATAAAATATTTGACAAAATATCCTAACAAAATCCTTTAAAGCTTAAATCATGTATATCATTTGAACACTTTAACTCAAACTTTCTCTTTTCAGTTGCTATACCACAAGATTCACAAGGATTGTAATTATGTACTTCTTCTGTGATACGATACTTACGAAACAGACCTATAATCATCAGTAGTGCCCTCGCTCATTATAGCTATAAATAATGAAATGAACCTATAGCATTCATACAGGCCTTCACCCACTATGGTGGAACAATAGACATCTATAGAAACCTCATCTCATTAACATGTACCAGTGATGAACCTGTAGGTATCTACTGAATACCCTCATCAAAGGAACCTTTATGCACAGGCAATATCCCCCGAAGGGTTGCTATATATCTTAGAACATTGTAGGTATAAACTAAAACATGCTAAAATCATTCTTCATCTCAAATACTTTGGAAACTTAATATAAACATACTTGCTTGTAAATCTCATCAAAGGAACCTCTATGCACTGGTAATATCCCCTGAAGGGTTGCTATATATCTTAGAACATTGTAGGTATAGACTAAAACATGCTAAAATAAATCTTCATTTCAAATACTTTGGAAACTTAACATAAACATACTTGCTTGTAAATCTCATGTTGTGAAATCATGAATTTAAACTTGATAAAACAGTTTTGCTTTCAAACATTTTATCATAACATTTTAGAAACTTAGTGATCAAAATTAAGCAAAATATTTTTCCTCTTAAGTTCTTAACCAACTTACCTTCTTGCCCCACTTCAATCAAAATGCCTAACTAAAACTTCGAATGCTTTGCTAACCTCTAAGGACATGCCTTCAACACCTAGCCACACACACACTCAATTTTGACCGCTTATCCTTAAACCCAAAATGTCTAAAATATTCACTTTAGAAGTTAATTCCCTTCTTTTGGCCACTCAACACACCATACTATAACCTCTAAACGCTTAATCTTCAAGTCCTTGACACTTAGCTAAATTCTCCTCTTTTTCCATGAACCATGTCATACTTCTTAATAACACTTTTGAGTCACTTTTTAACCTTAACCCAAACAACACTTATCCTAACAAGCTCTTCAAAAGACTTAAGCTTCTTTAGGGTTTGGGGTTTACACTACTTTTACAGTATGAAATCTTATCGCGTAAGGCATAACTTGATCAGAGCCTCACAACTACTGCCTCCTTATTGGAATTTCATCCTCGAAATTCAATAAGTCTTATGTGAAAAGTTGTGGATACTTAGCTTTCATTAGCTCTTCACTTTTCCAAGTGGCGTCCTTAACGCCATGGTTGTTCCACAAAACTTGACCATGGGGACCACCTTTGTTCTCAATACTTGTTCCTTTTTTCCTAACCCATTCAAAGGTCTTTCTTCGTAGGTCAAGTTTTCTTTCACTTCTAGGGGTTGCTCTTAAAGTATATGGGAGGATTCTGGAACATACTTTTATAACATTGAAATGTGGAAGATGTAATGAATTCTAGATAACTCTCTGAGCAACCAAAACTTATAAGTCATTGGTCCCATGCGTGCTAGAATCTCATAAGGTTATATATATATTAGACTTAGCTTCCCTTTTCTTTCAAACCCGATCACACCCTTTCAAGGTGACAATTTAAGGAAAACTTTGTCTCAAACACCAAATCCCAATGCTTTGTGACGATTATCTACATAACTATTTTGCCTATCGTGGGCAATATTAAGATTTTCTCTAATCACTTTGATGCTTTATGTCGTTGCCTGGACTAACTCTAGCTCATAAAGCTTTCTCTCACCTACTTCTTTCCAACAAATCGGTATTCTATAATGCCTATCATACAACGCTTCATAAGAAGCCATTCCAAAGCTAAAATGGTAATTATTGTTGTCAGCAAATTAAATCAACGCCAAGCATTCATCCTATCTTCCTTTGAATTGTAAAATATATGCTCTCAACATATCTTCTAAGGTATGAATAGTTCTTTTAGATTGATCATCTGTTTATGGATGAAACACAATGCTAAAACACAACTTAGTTCCTATCGCTTCTTGCAACATTTTGGTCAAAACTTGGAAGTGAAACGCAAATCTCGATATGAGATTATAGACAATGGGGTTTCATATTTTACAATCTTATCAACATACAACTTAGCCAATTTTTCCAATGGAAAAGTTTGCTTAATGGAAATTAAGAGTGTGGTCTTGGTGAATCTATTCATGATCACCTAGATTTCATCAAAACCATTTAGGCATTTTAGGTAACCCAAACAAAAACTCCACGGTGATATGTTCCCATTTCCACTATGGACTTGGCAAAGGGTACAATAATTCTGCAAAAAAAAAAAAAATAGTTATCAAAGAATAGTTTCTAATGAATCAACAAATAATATTTTCAAAAAAAAATTAACAAAGAATACTTTTTAATTCATTACATTGATTGGAGTTTGAGAAAATTTTCTAATTTGTAAAGAACTTGAAGGTTTTGTCGCTGCCATCCAAGTCTCATTTGTCTTCATTATCCAAGTTTGAGCAATAAATCAAAACCCAAATGTCTAAAACACACCATGATTGAGCGGATTTTTTCACCTAAATTTGGCTAAATAATTTATCAAATCACACACCAAGAACTAGTCTTAGTGGTAAGTTCAGATCGAACATAGGAAACACATATTTCTTGAGTGAATAAATAGCTTCCAACCTGATGGAATTTCATATCTCTCAATAGAGCTTCAAGCATCGTGAAAACGAGCATCGAGAGATAAGACATCTCCCGACGCCATATATGAAACATTAGGAGTTCCCCATAACTCCTTGTATATATAAAAAAAAGTATTGCCAATATTAACAATCTCCCAAACGTTGTGCATGTATTTGTCAGGAGAAATAATGACATTTTCTAATGCATTACTATATGCGTCAAGATATATGGGGAACGCCTTAAGCTTATCAAGCTACGTCAGGAGTTCTCTTATAAAAACCCTAACAATTATGTTTGAATGATTTGAGGAAGGGGAAGAAGAAAAATTGAGAGAATAGGTTAGAGGAGAACTCAGTCGCTCTGAAATGCATCACCAACGCTCATGCCACCACACTAATGTCACTGCCATATGCCATGCACCCTCTTCTCATTTTCACCTACTTCATGTAATACGTTCAAACCCCTCACAACATTTTGAGCGTTCTCTTTAAAATCCTTTTTCTTTTGTATGCATTTGGTTCTCTGTGATATATTTTGCTTATATTTTTCAATTCCTAGATATACTCAGTTTGATTGTTAATTATATTGTTATTTAAGGTTGAGAAAAAAAATAAAAAAATTTAGGTTAAGAAGGAGATAGAGGATTGCGAGAAGGATAACGGTAAAAATCTTGTCTTTTCATTTTCCTCTTTTGATTTCCTCCTATGAAATTACCTCTGTCGACGATGAGATTGATACGTATATATGCTAATGAAGTATATGTTAAATTGGACACCATAGCCGTAATAATTTTTTTGTTTGAATGCTTGATGATGAGATTGATTTTGTTACAAGATATTGGATACACTGAGATTGTTTGAATGCTTGAATGCATATCGATTGATGCATAAGCATTTTATGAAAAATGTTATACTCTAACCAATAATATTTTCATCTTAGGTTTCAAGAATTATGGATGTTAAGGGAGATAGTCCATATGACATCTTGGAATTGAACTGAAACCTTTCCATTGAAAATATTAAGAAGAGGTATGATTTTGAAATATTTATAATGTGTAGAATTCCATTGTCCAAAAAAATATTGGTACTTAGCTCTTGAAGCTTGCATATTATTTCATATTAACTAGATTCTAATGAACTACGATAAATTATATGCAAGACTTTTATATATGAATCTATGATTTCAATATTATAATAGATTTTATTAAAATTATGAATTTACTCCCCAATGCCCATCATTTTAAATGACACTTTAGTAATTTCTGGTGCATTTTTTTTTCAGGTAGTGGAAAATGTGACTTTTGGTGCATTTAGACAAATGTTCTCATCCTTAGGCCAACCAAGCTTTTGTTAGATTGAACAATATTTTCAAGGAATTAAAAGATCCTGACAAGGTAATTCTTTTATCCTCAATTGATGTGAACTTGATTTTAATAATGAAAGATCTTTTAATTGAATTTGCTCTTTTATTTCATTATCAAATGAGAAATCTAAATGTATAGCTTGTATTTTCAAAATATAGCTGTTTTAATAGGATTAGAGCCAACTAACATACATTCATCTCATTTAATTTATTTATTTCATAAATGTAATGTTGAGGGCGATTTTATAAACATTTTGTACTATTTTTACACAAGTCTCAAGGTGGATACATGTATTAGACATTTTTCCCGACACTGCATGTTGTGCATCAAGAGTTCCTCTTCCAACACATTTTTCCCAACTCTTATTCTGACGTATATTTATGCATCGTGAAATCCTTTCCAGATGTTTTTTCGTATATCTCCCAACAATTTTGTGTGTTGGGAGAGCTCCATTTTCTTGTAGTGGTAACTGATGGAGGGTTTTGGATTGTTTTGTACGAATAAAATTAAATAGTGCAAAAGATAAAAAGGATTAAAGTTCGATAATTTAAAGATCCTAGCTTGGATGAACCAATTTCAATCTATTCAAAACATTTGCTCATGGAACTTTCATTACTAAATGAATTCATTGCCTACACCTAATCAATTTAATTAGAAAAGCTAACTAAAAGGTCCTAACAATCAAACTAGCTTAATTCGAACAAGTGAAAAGCATGCCAACATGAATCAACCTAATTGCATTAAGATTAAGGAAAAGTTAGGTTGAATAGTTAATTTCCATGTGTCTAGTTAATTATTTGGATAGATAAATTGAAAGTTTATTAGAACAATACATAGATAAATTGCTAGCAAGCTAATTTAACTCAATGCTTCATGCAATTGTCAAGCAACCAACAATAGAATTACACAACAATCAAAGCTATCATTATACAGTCCACAAGCGTCCATAATATGAATTAGAATAATTCAAAAAAGAATTGATTCCCAACATTAGAATGACTTAGTTTGAATTCTCGTAATTGTAATAAAATAGATGGAAGCCTTAGAAACCTAAGCTAAAAAATTTAGCCTCTCATCCACATGCAGATAATGAGGGAATGTTGGAGTACCTAAACAAAACTAAATATTGAAGAAAATTAGGTAGAAATTATGTTTTAGATGACTAAAATCGGAGATAACTTGATCTAAAGAATACTTATAAAATTGTAACGATAGAGCCATGAGGATGATGGTAGTTTTCGCGTGGAACAACTTTAGAGCACCGCAGTGCACTAAGGCAGCACTGCAACGTTGTGTGCATCACACAGACAGTAAGGCTACTGCCTTATAGCATCACACACGACGTTGCAGAGCGCCATAACGTTGTAAGGCAAAGGTCACATAATCCTCTTTTGAATTCTTTTGACTCGTGTTGATGCCATTTGACTTCATGCATTTTGTAGGGTTTCCTCAAACTAATTTTTCCTAAGATGGAAACCATAATTACCATACGAAATGCATGTAAAACCCTAATCTTGTGGCATCTTGGTGCAATGTTGTCTAAGTTGTATTACTTATTCATGTAATCTTGGCTGGGAATGTCCAAGATGGTCTCGAGATATCTATCATTATTGTAATGCATTTTCATACATTTACTCGGTGCTCATAAGTAAACGCGATGCTTATATGTGTATATTGATCGAGATTTTATAAGTTTACCCCAAAATTACACATGTATTCATTGTTTTCTTTGTATATTTGTAGGATGCCTCGTGTGTTTATTGGTTTTGATGGTTAATGGAAGGAGATTGAGAGAGAATATGTCAGAGGATAACTTAAAGGGTTGAATGTCGATGTGTGTATCGAGTATGAGGATTTTATGAGGGAAATATATATAATAATGGGATAAACTCTGATGAGCATGATTTCGTCCTTAGTGTATATATAATGTCAAACTGTTTATGGAGGCTTCTGTGATTGGCAATCAAGAAGACCTTGAGTTTTATTTAGGGGGGATGACGTCTCATAGATATCTATTTTGGTTTCTAAGGTTTCAAAACCATCCACTAGGAGTACTGCAACCCAAGTGTTTAATATTCTAGTGGTCCTCAAAGTGTGTAATATTCCAATGGCGAGTGAAAGCAACAAATTAAATTCTACTAATCCCAACCTTAAGTGCACATATGTATCAATTGAGGTCCTCGAGTTGAGTCTGTTGACTATGAATGTGTGTCCCTTATAGTTGGGAGGCGATGGAAATGGCTTCGATGGCATTGGCAATGACGAGTTTGTGAACAATAATTACCATGACAATGGAATTGAACTCCAAGGTGATGATGAGAATCTTGGTCTTCATGGTGTTGATATGTCTAAGGCAGATGCCAAGTATATCATGAAGAATTACCACTTGAGAAAGGTGCGGTGGAAAGCGACATGAAGAAGTTCATCTATCAATTGGCAAGAAAAAGAGAAAACGTGTTGAAAAGTTATTGGAGCGCACCATTTTCCTATCTGTCGAGTCATACCTAGAAGACGTACAGGTCAGTTACTTATTTTTAATAAGAAAAATTTGGCTAAGAAACTTGTGGTGTTCCCCATAATGCAAAACTTTCAGTTTTGTGTGTATAGATAGAACAAGAAGTTGTATGTCCTGAGATGTTCTAACGTGGTGTTCGTGGAAACTAAAGGCTATGAAACTAAAAGATTCTAAACTATTTAAGTTCTCTAAGTATGAAGGGACGCACACATGCCGAAAATTCCTGAAGAAACAATACCATAAGCAAGCTAAGAGTTAGGTTAGTCGAATTGATTCAATTGTTGTACGAAGATGTTAGTCATGGTTATAGGTCCAAAGAAATAATTCAGAATTTCCAAAAGGAGTTTGGCATTCATCTGTTGTACAAGAGGGCTTGGAGGGCTCGAAAGAATTTTACGCTTTATTGGCTCGGTATGGAGAAATGTTGAAGATTGCCAATTCAAGGACTCATTATGATTTGAAGGTTGATCCTGTTGGTCATTTTTGGTATGTATATATGGTGCTTGGGGCATTCATACAAGGTTTTTTGAATTGCATAAGGCCAGTTTTGATGGTTGATGCAACTCATTGCAAGGGGAAGTACAAGGGTATTATGCTGGTGGCGGTGTCATTGATGCGAATGAGCAAGTGTACTCGGTTGCATTTGATGAAAACGGTAGACATGCACAGCAGAATTAGGATCGGATTTTACTCTAATTACTACTAAACACTTTAGTGATTAACATGTATTACAACTCTTAAATGAAACAAAATAGGGTTAATAGAAAAACTCACCTTTGATGCTTTTTCTATTATTGTAATCTTCTCATGTGCTCTTCACAATCTCCTTTCGAAATCAAAACCAAAACTACCACTAGTGTTGACCCACTCTTCTTCGAATTTAGAACCGAGTTGTGAGACTCGAACTGTAGAGAAAATAGAGCGAGAGATGGATTTAGGAGGAAGAACTTATCGAGAGAACTTTTGGAGAGAAAAGGAAATTTGGTTTGATTTTGCAATTCCAAATTACAAAATCAATTTCTTAACCAAAAACAAAAACAAAAAAATCCATCTTTTTTTTTCATTTCCAATCCATTCCTTTTATAAGCAAACTACATGCAAAATTTGCATGTAGTGAGCTTCCACTCTC
>JBBPDI010000015.1:9194073-9208791 GCA_037974545.1 Cucumis variabilis | reverse complement strand
CTGCTGAGTTATCCGGAGGACCATCCATAAAGGAGTAGGACTATCCGCAAGGAAAAGTTCGAAAAGTTCGAAAAGTTGTATCATAATCGGATATATATATGTATGTATGTATATATAAGAGAATTTTCCTCTCTTTTCAAGTTTGGCTTACTTATATTTTAAGGGATATGTTGTTGATGTTTTCTAAAATTTTATAAAACTTGTTTGCTTGTTTTTTAGGTTGAAGAGAAAAACGTCATTTTCAAAAAGTGATTTCATGTAACAATCTAAGTTAGATGGGAAAGCCTAGAATGGGGTGTGACATTATTTGATTCTTAAATGAGCATGTTCTGAAAATAGATTCTGATTTATACTTTGCGAAATGTTTTAGTACCTTATGCGATGAATAAAGCCTTACGCTTGCTTTGTGATCTGGCATGAGATGCCTTATATTTACTTTGTGATCTGATATAAGATGTCTTATACTTGTTGTGTGATCTAGTATAAGATGCCCTTTGTTTTTTTTCTGATCTGGCATTGGAAGACTTGTTATGTGTAATATGGAATTAATGGTATTCGCTGAATGCATTGAGATTAGTTTGTACAACCGCAACTAGGCGATGGAATATTGATAACATTTTAGCGAAGGTGATGGGTACACTCTTAAAAAGTTGGAAATTACGCCTTATAATTTATGTTAAAATGTTTTTTTTGTGTGTGTGAAAAATATGAATTTCTGTATGATTTATGTTGAAATTATTTATGCCATAAAGATGAATTTCCAAAATGAATATTGTGAACTAAACATTTTGGATTTCTAATGATTTGAAATTGCATAAGACAATGAAATGATTTCCAGTTTGTGAACACATACTCTTGTGAATCACATTGTGTTTGCAAAATGAATTTAAAAGCCAATGATTTTTGTGTTATGTTTGTTGGAATTTATGTCCTAAAACTCATAGTTTGTAATCATATTATATTTAATTAAGTCGTTATTGAGATTTTTTTATTAAAATTGAATGTTATAATCTTAAACCCAATAAACTAAGGTCTCAAGACTATTTTTAGTAAAGTTGAATTTTATGTAGTCATATAAACGTGGATCAAGTTTGAGTATATAGCCTAAATAGTCTATAGTATATGAATAAGGTTAGGCACCTTATTTTTAAGACACTATGGATGTGACCCATTTTATAGTTAGTACACGCAATGTGATCCTGAATCGTTCATGTAGAGATATGAAAGTGGGGGTGTCCTAAGTAAAAAGTTACACTACAAGAAATGTGGTGTTCCCCAGTGCAGCCACACATCGCCAAAAACCCTAAACAACATTGGAGAAGGTTATCTCGACGTCAACGTCAACAGGTACGTCGGAGAAAGCACGTTGGAGATACTTTTCCCGATGCAAGTCACATCAATGATGGAAAAGTCTTCGTCGATGCAAGTTGTCAGCATGTCACGGAAGGGATAAGCCGACATAACATCGTGAAAAGCCTTCCTCTACGTGACAAATGTGCATCAGGAAAGGTTTTAAATATAATTTATTTATTTATTTTATTTTATTTATTTTATTTATTTTGTCATAGTTTTAGTTAATTTATCGAAGTCCCGACATGACAAAATTTGCAATAAATTATGAAAATGAAAGCATTTTCATTAATTACAAATAATATACATAAAATATGTTCAATACAAAAATAATTACATAAACAAAAAAATCGAAAGTTAATGCTCTAGTGCTCTAGTTACAGAAGCTAAACCTATAAATGACATAAAAGTAGAGTTACAATATCACATATGAAAAATTAAACAAATTCAAAATTGAAAAGTATATATCTCAAGTAATCACGGGCCTCTCTATACCCGACTCATCTCCTCGATCATCTTCTTCATCTCCTCCATTTGTCGTGCATGGTCCTCCATTAGTCGATCTCGCTCCTCCTCCCTCAGGTGTTCTTCTTGAATCATACGATTAGCTTGTTCAAGGCTTGCCTTTAATTCGCTAACCTCCACCATGTGTGTCTGGTGGTCATACATATTAGAGAAAGAAGATGAAGTGGCACTCATTCTATGCTTGGGTTTTGGGCACCAACCAAGACCTTTTGAGTAGTTCGGTTGTCTACTCAAAACTATCTCGCATATCTCATCCTCAGTTAGTGGTTGAGAACCCCTTGGGATGGGTTGAGACTAAAGTTCCACCATTTGATTCTGCACGATAGAAGCTTGTAAGTTTGAGAGATTATTAGACTTAAAAACATAATTGAAACTATAATAAAACATAAAGTTTTCTTAAACTTACAAAACGTCGTCTGCTGCTAGTGAAATGAACTCGCCAGTACTTCTGGCGTGTGTTTCTCTAAATAACTTGACATGGTTCACTAGACGATCGTGTAGTTCAGTAAGCTCTATTTTTCTTTGAAGAAATGATTCTGTGTGGCTCCTATGGTTGTAAGGTTGCTGTGCCCTAACAACATTGCACATATTTGATTACTCCTAAATTCTAAAAATGACGATGATCAAAACGTTATAATTTCAAACAAATTAAATAAATAAATATTAATTAATTTCAACACAAAACTATATAAATAACCTGAACTGTCAAGTGATGTAGTGGTCACAGAGAAAGTGCAAATCTTCCATCAGATTGACCAATCTCAGGGAACGGGTTTGCTCGTTCTTATTTAGGGTCGTTAAACTTCTTAAAATGTCAATGGTTACTTACCTTGAATTCCTTCCACATTGTGATTAATGTATAGAAAAATTACTAAATGTGTATACATAAAAAAAACATTGTTATTCATCATCGCTTGACCTACTTTGATGTGATGATGATTGTTTGTCATCTTCATCATTTATGAAGTTTTTTGCGACATGACATACATTTAGTCTTTCAACTATTGTAGGATCAACTTCAGTCCTACACAGAGTGTCATCCTCAATGACGTGTTCATCCACACGATGTTCTACAATTATTTCCAGTACATTAAGTTGGTCATTTTTTATATCTTCCACTTTTGGCACATCCCATGCAAGTTTATTCTGTACCACTTAAAAAATTTTCCAATTGGTACTAATTTTAGCATCCACGAGGTAGAACACCTAATGTGTTTGAGTTGCTAGAATCATCGGTTCCTCAATGAACCAAAAATAGGATGTGTTTATTGATTTGTAGCTAGTTCCTCGTGCATCCTATGATTTTTTGTTTTTGTCTATGTTAAACCATCGACACTTGAATAGCCAAGCATGTCGTCCAAATGGACATTGATTGTGCAATACTTCATTCAAAACACCGTAGAAATTGTTGTCGGCATTGCCTCCACTAACTTCACCGACTACCATGACTCCACTATTTTGTGTTGTGTGCCGAAAATCACACTTCCACGTGTCAAATCATGCACCACCAATAATGCATCCACTGTAAGAGCGGACGTCAAGTGAATGTCTCATTGCGAGTGAAAATAAATCTTGAAAAATGTTTGAATTCTCATGCATTTCTACATATCTTAAATTGGTGTACTATTAAGTACTTATATGTATAAAATATATATAAAGTAAACCATATTGTACGAACACTTGAAGTCATTTACTCTAAATACATGAGCTTTGAACCAATCAACAATGCTTATTTGTGTCTTGTAAACAGTTCATAAAAGATTTCATTGCGATAAAGTATCAAAACCAGATGTTTCCTAAAGTACACAATTGTGAGTTTGTGTGCCAAGAAGGTATAAAGAGTTAATATATATATATATTGTCAAATGGATGTGTGAATTGATCAAGGCATAAAAATGCGTACTTCTGATACTTTGCTATTTCATCCATGTTATTGACGATGTACCAATGAAAAAGTCATTTCTCTTCTTGTGATATACTTCAGAAACGTGATGCTTCCAATGGTCGTACCATCTGAACGAATACTTCAAACTCATCAATGACCTCATCATCTTCATTCCTATCGTCATTTCGATCATCTCTGGTGAATTGGGTCTCAATCCCCTTAAGATACCATGAACATAAAGTACTTGATTTATTCCTAAGATATCCTTCTGCAGTAGACCCTTCAAGACGTGCTTTGTTACGAACATATTGTTTTAGTGTGTGGAGACTTCTCTCAATGGGATACATCAAACTGTAAAAAATTGGATCAGTAACCTTCGTGTCATATGGCAAGTGAACTGCAAGGTGTACCATGACACTGAAAAAAGCAGGTGGAAATATTCTTTCCAATTTGCATAATATAATTATAATATATGACTAGAATCTGTCCAAATCAATTATTTTTATCGTCCTGGTGCACAAACCACGAACAAACTTTATAGTTCAGTAATTGCAGTGTACACTTTTTGGATAAAAATGTTCGAATACCGATTGGAAGAAGTCGATGTAGCAGAACATGACAATAGTGGATTTTGAGACCTGATATTTTCTGCTTGTTTGCATTCACGCATCTTGAAATATTAGAAACAAATCTATTGGGAAACTTAACTACTTTCAAGAACTTACAGAACTCAATCCGGTTGTTGCTAGTCAAGGTATAGATCGCATGTAGTTTCACCACTCGGTTACCCACTTTTACCAAATGCAAATCCTTTCTTATCTTCAAATCTTATAAATTCAATCAGGCATTCGTGGTATCTTTTGTTTTTCCTTTAATTTTCAATAACGTACCGACCAAGTTGTTACAAACATTTTTTTCAATGTGCAGTACATCAAGTTTTTGACGAATAAGTAGTCTCGACCAATAAGGAAGATCGTAAAAAATACTTTTCTTAGTCCAATTAAAAACTCTTTTTCGTTTTCTATCTTTTAATAAATGATGCTTACTCATTACTAGAAACTTCAACGAATCTAGTTGTTCCAAGATTTCTTGGCCATTCGTTAACACTAGAGGTGCTTTATGCTTATACGTTTTTATCATGCAGCCTACTTCTATGCCAAACATGGTTATCTAGAAGATACCGTCGATGTCCCATGAATGGTATCTTCTTGAATATCTCAAAAGAATCTATCTTCTATGCAAATGGGACATGCCTGATACGCTTTTGTATACCAAACCGATGGATCACCATATGCTAGAAAGTCATTAATTGTCCACAACATGGATGCATAAAACTGAAAACACTCATCCATCAGACAATCATACGTACGCACACTAAACATCCATAGATATTTTAGTTCCTCAAGTAATGGTTGTAGGTACACATCAATTTTCCTGCCAGGAGATTTAGGACTAGGAATAAGCAACGATATGAAGAAGTTTGACTCTTTCATGCATTTTTATGGTGGCAAATTATACGGAATTAAAATCACAGGCCATCATTATACGAGGTACTCAAATGACTGAACATATTGAATCCATGTGAAGCTAACCGCAAACAAACATTTCGTGGTTCTAAAGCAAAATCAGAAAATTTAGAATCAAAGTGCTTCTATCCCTCTACATCGGCTGGATGTCTTAACACATCCTCTGTTTCCACTTGTTTATCCTTATGCCATCGCATGTTTGCCGAACTTTCTTTCGATACAAACAATCATTGTAATTTTCACACTAGTGGAAAGTAACGCAATAATTTTTGTGAAATTTTCATCCCTGATATGTTGAAATTAATCTTGTATTGAGACTCACCTTAAGTCAGATATTGTTGCAAATCTTCAAACTCCTTCCGGAATAATACACAATCACACTTACAAGCATGAATAGGCCTAAATCATGCAATTTTTGTTTCGCTTCATATAATGAACTAGGGATGTTGATAGGGCATATTAAAAATGAACGTTTTATTAACTCTAACATCGTATCGAAGGACTTATTGCTCCAACCATTGAGAACCTTCACATGCATCATTTTAACCAAAAAGTTCAGTGATAAAAATTCTGAACAGTTGGGTATAGCTCACAACTTGCTTGATTTAGTAACTCCTTAAATATCATGTTTGTTTTGTCTTCTTTTAAATCTAAACCTTCCTCTATCTCTTTTACTTGTTCAATACTAGCTTGTAAATCATGTAACATACCCAATATTTCATTTTCTTCAGTAAGTGGGTTACTGCTAGTTCCTTCATCAAAAGGATTATTACTACTTGTTCCTTCATCAAATGTTTATATACCTATATCCAAGTTCACGGACTCTCCATGATACACCCAGTTTATATAAAAAGAGGTTATTATAGTGCTTAAAAGATGTCGCCTTCCACTCTCTAAGAAGTCTCAATTTGAATTCGTACATTTCTTGCATGGACACCTTATTTTACCGTAATTATTTATATGATCTTTTGCAACCACTAAAAATTGGAAAACTCTTTCTTTGTACTTAACAGAAAACCTATCCTTAACACTACTACAAAACTGGCAATACTTAACGTTTAAAAATTATCAAGTATCTGTTTACTTGATACTTTTCAATGTGTCAAATAATCTAGTGTCAAGAATAAGGGAGGTTTACATGACAGTTTTTAAGCGCCAAGTACAATTATACTTGACAAGTAAAAAGTGTCAAGTATATAAGATTACTTGACGCTTTTTACGCATCAAGTAATCCAATGTTAAGAATAAGAGGATTTTTTGTTTGACTGTTTTTATGCGTCAAGTAAATATATACTTGACAGTTTATAAACGTTAAGAATGTGTTTATTCTTAACACGTTTTACATGTCAAGACCTTTTTTTCTTTCGAATGAAAAAAAGTACAATTTCAAATATCCATATAATTATATTACACCTGTTTTGAAGTCCAAAAATGGTATACAACATGATCAATTGAACTATTTACATTTCTTGAATCAACCCAAACCTTCAATGAAATAACTAACAAATTGCATATATATCATTGAACATATACATATAGTTGGTCATTACAATATACTTCCAACATAGAAACATATTGTTCTTATTCATATTACAAAACGATTTATGAACATCATTCTTAATCAGAAAACACAAAGGGTATGTAATAATAATAAACAGAGACATCACCCTCCTCCAAGAACCACAACACTCTTAGATAACTCCAAACTGATCAAAGTTCTACCGATTGGTATTCTCAGCTCTTTGAAATCCACAAACGAAATAAGAATAACATTAAAACTAAGAACTTTAACTTCTAACTCCAACTGGCATATAGGAATGAGGACTTAAATTTGAAGAACTATAAAGATTAGGTTAACAAAAAACTATTTAACATACCAATTTAAAAATAACAAAAACCTATCTTACACAAAAAACTATAAGGATTCCCAAATCTCATTCTTACAAGTGTCTATTCTTATCTGGAAGCAAAGTAAATAATCTAAAAAAATAAGATTTAAAAAGAAAAAAGGCATCTCGAATTTCCATTCATATATAAACCTTAATTTAGAGAAATTGAGACTAAAAAAATGTGCAAACTATAGTCTTACCCGTTTTTAGCACACTGTTGATAAAGTTGATTCGGTTAGAACAAGTGAAATAGATTTCAAAGATCATTGTTTCTATAACCTATATCAAAATATTTTATGTAAACAATTTGATAAGAAAGTTCAACTCTTGTCCATCTTGATAAAAGCCCTAACAAATAAATATGTTAGATTAGTTTTATACCTCTTCTCTTAAATACTCCAACTATTCAAACGTACTTTATGAATAATTTATGTCCAATCTCCCATTAACTACATGCTATCTAACATTTTAAACATTCTGATCACTTTAATGGTGAATGCAGACCTTTCCCAAATATGTCAACTTTTTTAGTTAGGCTATTTAATAGTTTGAAAGATTCTAATGCAAATTGAAAGTGAAATTCATATTCAATATCGAATTCGATAAAGACCCCCCAATATCAAATTTACTCAACCCTAAACCATTATTCAATATAATCCATTCAAATTTAATATAAACTCTAAATACTGAACATTATATCATATTCATTTATCATACTCAAAATTGTTGCATATTTTGCTACATTCAATACATTTTTAATTATGCATACATTACTAAAATACACATATACATACATACATTTTCCTAAATTCATACATTTTTTAAAATTTATATATTTTTCTAATTACAATAAAGAAATATACATACATACATATATTTTTAATTATGTATGTATTTTCTAAATTCTAAATATATATACATACATTTTTAGTTATACATACATACACTTTTCATATTATATCATACTTTACACATACATACATATACTGTAACACCCCGAGCGCCAAGGTAATTGATTTTAATTGAATTACTTTATTTTGGGATTTTAAATGTTTGTTAGGTGCAAATTATCTCTTTTAGCTTGGAAGAGAACATTTATTTTTATGGAAAAGAAAAGAAGTGAAAGGGAAAAATTGTTTGGGAAATAATAATAATAATAATTTTTTTTTAGTTATTCATTATTATTATTATTAATTAATTTTTTAAAAAAAGGGAAAAAGAATTTTGGAGTTTCCCTCGCGCCGCAGACCTCCCCACCTCTCTTCTTCTTTTCTCTTCCGGCCACCAACTCCAATCTCCTTCCTTCCTCTTTTTTGTTCGTCTACGATCGTCGTTCACCGCTCGAAGCTCGACATCGCATCCCTCGCTTCCACCATTCAACTCGCATCCTGTCCGATCAAATCGACGCTGATCGCAATCTGTGAAGCTCAGTCGTCCAGCCTTCGTTCGACCTTGCTCCACGCCGTTGTAACCAGTCCGCACGGGTCAACTCCATCCGCACAGGTCGACGGTCGTTCCCTTCCAATTCGCGCATCGGAGTTTGTTAAGTCGGCGTTCGTCTACTAGTGGTAAGATGAGTCTGATCTAAATTGGGTTTCTTTTCAAATGTAACCACGCTTTGACTTTGCTTAGCTTGCTGCCATTCAAATTATTTTTGCTTTATTGTTTTGTCCCGCCGCGAACAGTTAGAATTTGTTGGTGGTTGATTTGTTTGCATAACTATTTTGGATTGGGTTAGTAATTGGTTGAATTGGTTCTTGAAGGTGACATCGACATCTCAATGTTAGGACACTTGAGTGTTGACCATAAGTTTCATTGCAGCTAGAGTCTCCACCTTCTTGGATAAGTTCATGGATAATGTAGTTTAATGTATTGAATGAAGGAACAAATTTGGGAAAATTACTGAGATTTGTTATTATGTTCAGGTTGTTTTCGTGAACATTAGTTCGATTAAGGTGCTTAGGTAACATTAAGGTAAGGGGCTTTCTACTGGACTCACTTGTAGCTTGAATGTAATGAATTGTGATGTTATATCTGATTTGAGAGAGGATGATAGTTGGGATTTATACTCTTGAATGTATATTTATTGTTTATTGTATGTAGTGTTTGATTGAGAAAATATATATCTATATATGGATGGGTATGGAATGGCACTTGGATGCATTGTTGTATCTGACTGAATGTGTATTTATACACATATGATTGATGTATGACTGAAACTTGATGATGATGCTTATAGGGGGTAGGTTTGAAAAGATTGATTGTTATCTTGACTGAATGTAGGTGTGGTTGTACACGTGTGGACTGTGGAGAACATTATGGTTACTTAAATATGTTTTTGACTGGCTTTGGGGCTGAACTAGAGTAAGTTGACTCTTAGGGGAAAAGTAGAGTTTATGCGATGAAGTTATGAGAATGAATTGTAAATGACTGTTAAGATGCAAAGATTGGACGGAGGGGAAAAATTATTAGTTATCCTATTGTGTAGTTACCTTGCAGGTGTCCTACGGGATTACCACCTTTTTATATCCTGCGAGATTATTTGACTGATATGTGTTTCTGCAGAACACTATACTGATTATGCGTCATTCGGGACGTTAGACTAATTATGTATATCATACGGGATCACAAGACTGTGACTGTGCATGGTACACCATTAGGGAGCTAATAATTTATTTTTTCCCTAACGGGACCAGTAGTGAGTCTCTTACTTAGTATGTTGTACTCACCCTTTTTATGTTTAATTTTTTAAGCAAAGATAACAAGAGAGGCAGACCGACGAGAGGCAAGAAGGAGGAGTGACTGCCATAGGGATTGTCGTTCAAAATGCTTCCACCTATGTTTTGTTGTTTTCTTTAGGACATGAGACTGTTTAGAAAACTTTTCTGATTTAACAGATGTTTATGAATTTTGTATTGCAAACCGTACTTCTAAAATTTTGGTTGATTGAAATAGGACCCGAACAAAGATTTTGATGTTATTTGACTTTTATGAATTTTATCAAGACTCATGTTTAAAAGAAGTGTATTTTTCTATTAAAGTAATGACCACAGTCTAGGTTTCAAAAAAAAGTTGGATCGTTACATATACATACACTTTGCACATACACATTACACATACATACATATACATACACTTTACACATGCACTCCGCGCATATATACATATACATACACTTTACACATGCACTCCACACATATATACATATACATACACTTTACACATACATACATTATATCATACAAATATATATACATTCAAAATAATAAAATTCAATACAAAATAATAAAATTCAATATAAATTTATATACATTCAAGTTTTTTAATTTCTAAAAAAAAAAAGGATAACAACCTTAGGTTAAAATATGGGTTGAACCCGAATAACCCACACTACCCACCCCATATTATAAAGGTTAGGTTGGGTTAGAAAAATTTATTTTTTTTGGGTTGGATTGGAACTCAGGTTGGAGGGTTGAAAAATTCGGTTCAACCCAACCTAACCCGAATTAATATAATATAGTATAATATATATATATATATTATTTAATAAAAAAATAAAATAGGCATATAAACTTTGAATTTATTGTATGAAATTTTGAATTATGTATGTTTCAAATTTAAATGTAACAATTTTGAACTTTTATAACCATTAGAAATTAAAAACAAAAAAAAAAAAACTACACAACTCGAAAGTTGAACCCAAATTTGGGTTATTCGGGTTGCCAACTCAAATAACCCAAAAATATGGGTTAGGTTGAGAATGTCACCTAACCCAACCCGATTTCACACTAGTTTCAACAACGGATGAGGACACTTTCAACGGTGACAGCAACGACGGTGAAAACAGATGAACGGTAGCACAAATTTCCTCCTCTCCCTCTCTCTCAGCCGATTTTTCTTTTTCTTTCATTTTGCATTCGGTTCTATTTTGAAGGAGAAAGAAATAGAGTGAACTTTTCCCGATGTCTTCCAAAACATCGAGGAAGGTAACTTTCCCAAAGTTATGGAGTACACACATCGAAGAAAGTTTAAATAATGAATTCATTATTTAAACTTTCTCCGACATGAACCCTGCCACACGTTGGAGAAAGGTGATCATTGTCACTTCAATACATACACTTTCCCCAACGTGTGGCAGGGTGCTCATCAGGGAATGTTTAAATGATAATTATCATTAAACTTTCTGCGATGTCACTCTGCTCGATGTCGGAGAAAGTTTAAATAAAAATCAATATTTAAACTTTTTCTGATGTGCCCCATGTCATCTGTCGAGGAAACTAAAACTACAAATAGACGTCAGAGAAAGTTTAAATGAAAATTAACATTTAAATTTTTCCCGACATACCCCCTGTCATATGTAGCAGAAAGTCTAAAATTAAATTTAATGCATTCACTTTCCCCAACGTATGACAGGGTAACACTTGGAAAGGTTTAAACAGTAATTATTATTTAATCTTTCCTTGATGTGCATTCTACCACACGTCGGGAAAAGTGAACACATTAAATTTAATTTTAGGCTTTTTGTGACGTCTTGTTCTTGTATGTCGCAAAATATCTTTTTCGCTGATGTAACATTGCTTGCATCGACGAAAGATGATCAATGTCGACGTACCTTTCATCAACGTTGTTTCTGGCATCAAAATTATTCAGATTTCTTATAGTGTTACGTAAGACTGAATCATAAAATAGTCACTTTTAGGTTATAATGCCATTTACTATTTAAAACTGGTTGTTTCAATTGTTGATGACCTAAGTGACTTAATCTTAATCCTGAGCTTACTTGAACTTCTGTTCAAACGAGATTATTCTTAGATTTTCATAAGTGAGGACAACTCATTACAGCTGACCCAATAAGCCTTCTATTTCATGGGTAAGATCGGATGAATAGCTGAAGACATAGGGTGTAAGACGAAATTCACTTCTACCTGCTTTAAGGTTAGTAGATAGGCTGATCCCTTAAGGACTAAATCCATATCTTGAACAAGTAACCTCACCCTCTCATTGGCTCGAGATGGATTCAGTTTATAGGTTGGACCTAGAACTTATTATTCAATAGTGAATCAGTGGGACTTGTGGACCAACATGTAATCTCGAGGGTAAAATGGTATTTTGTCCCAACAAAGGTTACAAACAACTTGTGAATGATTAACTTACTGATCATGATAATATTAGATGGAAACAAATATAACTATAGTGAGGTAAGCGCAACTACAAGACATTAGATCTAAAATGATCTAAAATATTAATCTCAGATCGTTGGAGTTTATGATCTATAGGTTCATTAGGTTACCCTGCTAGCTCATAAGGAATAAACTTAGAACAATATATTGGAATAACTCGAATTGTGATCAAATTAGGTAGACAGAGAGAAACCAGAGAATATATGTGACATAATCGTCTGTTATCGGTTTAAGATAGAGCTTTATGTTCAAATATAATTTAAATATTAAAACTATGAATGTGTATTCATATTCGGAAGCTCGAAATTGATGGAATTGGTCAAAGTTGGAAAAAGTCTAATAAAAAGTCAAAAGGTTGACTTTTCTACTTTGAAAAGTGAAAGTTTGATCGACTATAGATTCAAATGTGATTTGAATTTTAAGAAAATGAATATGGATTCATGTTAGTGATGTCGAATTTAGTCTAGATGGTCAAAATGGTAAACAGTCAAAATGTTGACTTTTGACTTGAAAAAGTCAAAGTTTGACTTTGACTAGAATGGTCAAATGACCATTTTACTTATTGACTTTAGTTAATGGGAAAATCCAACATTTTTTTTTGGATAATCTCATCAACTCTTAGTGGGCTAGATAGAGAGGCTTATTGTAATGACACCAGCAAGCCTACTAAGACTGTGTTTATGACATGTTGAAGTAATTACATGCATTTTGCATTTAAATTCTTCATTAAATAGTTTTCAATTTTTTGTTTAAAAGACTTTTGGAAAACTCTTCACCTCTCTCTCACACCAAAGAAAGACCAAACCTTCCAATTTCATTCTTTTATCCCTAAAATCCTTCTTTCAAATTCTTCACCCATTGGGTCCCACAACGTAGTTTTGAGTTTAGGGGATAGTAGGTGAAGGATTGGGATCGACGAATAACTAAGTCAACATATCGGGCTAAACCTCCTAGGTATGAAGCCCAACTAGAGAGGTGCCAGCTAGGAATCAGTACTCAAGGTGTAAGACCCCCACTACGCGGCACCCTCAAGACGAAGAGTCATCTTAGAGGAATGAGTTCCAACTTCGTATTAGTCAGGGGCATTCTCTGTAGTCGCTCTTTCCGAGGCGACGACCTCTTCAATTGCCTCGATTCCTACGGGATGCTTACTCCGATGATGTGAGCGACCCGTGGGACTTCACCCTTTCTAAGACAGTTGCCTTCTTTATGTAAGCAGATTGATTAACCACCTCAATGACTACTAGTAGTTGTACAATCAAGATCATGAGAACATTATCGAGTAAAGGGAGATACGAAGAGAAAACCTCATCTAAACCCTAATTCTATTTAGTTTATGTTTGCATGTTATCTAAGAGCATATAGGCCAAATTCTTGATTCTTTTTTTGTTGTGCATGTCTATTTTCCATTAGTGTTCATGAAACCCTACTGTTCAAAGTAAATGAATTGATGAAATTTTGCACTTACTAGAAATTTGGTCTAATCTTTTAAATGTTTTGTTTTCTCCCCTCCTATTTAGGTAGTGAAGGACATCAAGCATTCAAATTGTCGTCTTTGATCCCTTGACGTGCCATAATTACATTACATCTTGTTACTGACATCCACCGGCTCTATCACGTAGCATATAGACTAGTTAGGTGAGAAAGGAATATTTTGTGCTTAAGTTAATTGTAATTAAACTATTTTGTGTAAACTCTTACATTGTTGTAATGCACTTTCCTCCAAATGTTCTCCTACTTCCAAATGTCTAATGTGTTATGAGCTAGCCATGTGTTATGATACATATCTTATGCAAAATTAGTTTAGTTTGGATTAGGAGGAGTCCGAAGGATTTATCCGCACGCAATACAAAAATTAGGCGTTATAATAATAAGTCAGTGCCTAAACTTTTTATAGTATGAATTCGTTCGCTAAATTAACTAAGTCTATGGTACACGTTAAAGAGATAAGGTAAAACAACATACTAGGCATCCAACGCATTATCGAAGACCCACCTTCTCTAGATCGCTTGGTTGGCCTTGGGAGGGGTTTGATACAGAGGGACCCAATAAATTAACCTTTCCCCGATGCCATACAATGTTGTCGTAAATGCCAATCAACGTCGCAATAACTTAAAGCGACGTCGTAAGCAATGTCACAAACAACGTCGTTGAAAGCTCGTCGGGGAAACTTTCCCCCGCGCACAATCGCGTGCGTCGCAGAAGGGAACCACGATGCGACGTCACAGAAGGGAACTGCGACGCGATGTTGCAGAAGGGAACTGCGACGTCGCATTGCAGAAGGGAACTCGTTCCATACCAGCTTGTAAATCATTCAACATATTCAACATTTCATTTTCTTCATTAACTGGGTTACTACTAGT
>JBBPDI010000015.1:9156471-9166675 GCA_037974545.1 Cucumis variabilis | reverse complement strand
CAATAATAACACTTTATTAATAACGGTCAATGGATTATATTTATAATCTACGAGTTTTAGGACATAAATTCCAACAGACGATATCCTTCTCATTGAGAATGATGTAGGATACTTAACTAACGTTAAAACTTGGCTAGCAACCCAGTTCCAAATGAAATATTTGGGAGAGGCACAATATGTTCTTGTTATCCAAATAATAAGAGATCGTAAGAACAAAACGCTAGCACTGTCTCTGGCAACATATGTCGACAAAATATTGTTTTAAAATTTGATGTAGAACTCTATGAATTGTTCATTATCTTTTAGGCACGTGGTTCATTTGTATAAGGAATAATGTCCTAAAACACCTTAAGAAGTTAAGGATATCAAACGTATTCCCATGCCTCAGCTGTGGACAGCTTAATGTATGTTATCTTTGCACTAGGCAAGATATTTGTTATGCAATGGGAATAGTCAGTAGGTACGAGTCCAACCCAGGGTTAAACCATTAGATGATGGTTAAAATTATTCTCAAGTATCTTAGGAAAAATGTTGGGGAAATATTGACCCGTTTAAAGATAGCTTATTTTAAATCATTATTATGAATATGTTCATTATTATGATATTTTATGCAAATTATGAAAGTAGACTATGATACGAACCCAACTACATAAAAATCACCTAATTCGAAGTTCAAACGATGGAGAACGGGAAAAACAAATATCGGGGACATTTTAGTAAATGAGTCATGACACGTGTCAAGTCTTACACATGCACTCAGCCCCAAAGTTATGAGTTCCAACTCTATCCAACGCATGTTAAATTTAGATTTTCATAAGGCAGTACAACGTTCTTTCACCACAGTTGAACGACATCTCTCACGTGACAAGTACGAGTCCCAGCTGATGCAAAAAAATTATGAATTTATTCATAATGAAATGCGCACATTTTTTCTTCGCACCTTGGACTTTCTCCATTGCTTCCACGTGTCTTCACTTAATGCTCCGCACACCTCAGATATCCCGCATTCAATCCCCACTGCAAAATTTATTTTTTTCTTCATTTTTTCAATGGAAAACTTGTAATTAAAACCTAATTTTCCAAAATTTTGTCCAATTTCTGTCAAATGCACGTGTGCTTCAACCTTGTGGCGATGAGTTCAAGAGGTGGTTATTCTCATTCTTTTCTATAAATATCCTTAATAACTCCTAATTATATCACAATCAATTCACTATTTTCTCCAAAATTACCCCTATTCTACACAATTTTTTCCAATTTCCAAAATCTTTACCCCCATTATTCTATTTTTTCCTCATCAATTACACTTCTAGAAATCTTCATGATGGAGGGCTAAAATTTTTTAGGTAAGTGGGCTTAGGTTAATCTATTCTTTGAGAATTTGTCTTCTTAAATTTTTCATGTAATTTAGGGTTTGATTTAATCTTGATTTTAATGTAATTTTTTGTTGGAATCCACAATTTTTTGTATCAAGAATCAAGTCCTTGTATCAATTTCCATAATTCTAGTCAATTACTTTCTTGATTTTTGATTTCAAATCACTCTTTGTATGCAAAATACTTAAGTATCACAATTAATGCAAGATTAATGGAACTACTTTTTTCTACACAAAAATTTACTTAATTCTTGATTGTTTCTCACTAATTCTCAAAATTTAATGTTGCTTGATAAATTCCTTCTTGCCAAATTCTTGAAAATTAATTGCATTTTTTTTCCACATTTAATTTCCAATTAATTTCTTCATTGCAAAATTATTAATTAACTTGTAATTTTGTTTGTAGAACAAGTTAGGACTTTAGTTAACATCTCAAGAATTAAACTAACCCGCTATGGAAATTATCTCTCTTTTTGAACTTTGATCAAAATTCTTTCAAGATCGAGAAAATTGATCTTGAGAAGAATTTTGAATCAAAGAATGATTCAATTCTTAATCATCTTTGATTCAGTGATAAGAATAGATTAATAGCCTAAGCCCATTCCTCACTTTTCTTATTGAATTTCAACGTTTAGTTCATTTTTCTTGATAATTGACTTGCAAATTAAATTTCCCCTTAATACTTGGTCTCTCTTAATTTTTCCTCAATTTTTTTTAATGATTTTCTTTTCATTTTGTTACTAATCTCATCTCTTTAAAGCTTTTATTCAAGATGTTTTACATAGGCTCACTCTCTTGGGTTTGACACTCGTGCTTGCACCTATCTATGGTAAGTGTAAATGGCAAACTACAAATATTTTTATTCAAAGCAAAACTAGGTAAGTACCATTTTACAATAATTTTCATTTTCGAAGATACTTATGTTTAATAATGATCTTGCCTACATACTTTTCATAATTCTTTACTTTTTCTATAACAAATTCACTTTTGTCAAGAAGAGACTACATGCTTGTGTATGAGCTAAGGATTTAATACTTACAAGATATATTGACTCTGATTTTCCAAATCGATAAGTATTCCAAGAAATCCACATTGGGATCAGTGTCCACTCTGAATGAGGGAGATGTGGTATAGCGTAGCATCAAGCAAGAATGCATTGCAAAGTCTACTATGGAGATTGGGTATGTCACTGCTTGTGAAGTAGCCAAAGAAGCAGTTTGGCTCAGAAAGTTCTACATGATTTGGAAGTTGTTCCAAACATGAACATGCCCATCACTTTATATTGTGATAACATTGGGGCAATAGCCAATTTTAAAGAACCATGCAGACACAAACAAGGAAAACCCATACACAGGAAGTATCATATGATACAAGAGCTTGTGCAATGAGGGGACGTGATCGTCACCATGATCGCTTCGGAGCACAACAATGCTAATCCATTTATGAAGACTCTTACAACTAAGTGTTCAAGGGTCATCTAAAATGTCTAGGTCTGTGAGATATGTACATTAGGTAATCTCGAGCAAGTCAATGATTTGTAACGGGTATGAAGATGTCCTAGTTTATTGTACTTATATATTTACGTTTTAATTAATATACTTGTACATTTTAGCATTTCCAATGTTTTAGGACTACTTTATTATGTACATTTCATTTAACGTTCTTAATAAAATGTTATTATTATTATTTCAATAAGTCTTATTGATTTTGTTATTAGTTTTGTCTTAATAACCTAAATCCAACAAACTAACATCGTAAGCCGTTTAATGAGTCTTGAACAATACTTGTATATTTTATTATTGTGTACATAGATCAATGTTCTAGATCAGCTTAAAGGGACTATAGTATAGGAATAAGGTTGCGTACCTTATCCTGGTAACACTATGAATACGGCTCACTTTGTATTTGATACAAATATAATGATCCAACGAATTCGTGTAGGTCACATACGAGTGAGGGTATCTTATGCAATGAGTTTGCATAAAATCGAACCACAAAATAGTAACCACTAGATGTAACTTTGTTAACTAGTTGGATTTCTATTTTAATAGGATGACCTAGGTAACTTAGTCTAATCATGATTGTATTATAAACTCATGATTGTGAGGGATTGTTCTTTAATTTATACGGGTGAGAGCGGCCAGATTGTTGATTCAATATGTTTATCATTTTGAAGACAAGATCGAGTGGGGAGCTGGAAACATAATCACATAAGATGGAATTCACTCTTTCTGACTTTAGGGTAAGTAAATGAGTGTTCACTTAAATGGTGTCTTCCGGATTTGAACAAAGGGTCATACCCTCTCTATAGCATGAGAGAGAATTTTTGTTTATTAGTTGGACTATACATAGGTTGATCTTTAGAGGAGCATTGGTATTTATGGACTAGAAGTAACCCAGGGGTAACAGTAGTTTGACTCAATTGGTGTTACGAACACTCATGAAGGACTAACTTACTATTATTGGTCTATATCAGTGGACACAGAAATATATTTACTATGAGAAGAGTTTAGCATGAGTCTTTAGTGAAGTGTACACACAGTTAATGAATATTGATTAATACTTAAGTCCTTATGGAGCATAAGTTTTCCTATTACTCGCCTAAGTGTAAGCGAACAGTAGGTTTACCTAAGTGATCAAGGGTCGAACAAAAGGAATTGTTATAGATGTTAGTTCTAGATTCCACTTATCGTTTAGGCTTTATAAGAATTAATTACAAATGTATAAAAGAATCAGAGATAGGATTGAAACTACTTATGACACCTAGAGAATCTGTAAAGGGGAGTAAATGGATGCAAAATGAAATCATATGAAAAAAAACTTGTATGCAAGAAATGATGAAGGAAGGTCTACATGCCATTAGGCTATTAAGCAATGCAAGAGTCTTGATGCGATTTAACTACACAATCAGCTTATGATTAAGGTGTGCTTGTCTCAGAGTCATTGAACGCTACACATAGTCTCCTTTCAGGATCTACATGACTAAGACAAATTAGGTGAAATAGATCTAGGAGTATTTACCTATAACACTTATAGAACCTCACGATTAAGAACAACAACCTCTCAGCACCTAATGTCCATACTTGTTCGCCTTTTAGGATACAAACGTTGGAAGTTATCTCCTTAAGATGAAATTTGTCTCCAAACTCCTTACACGCATTAGCCTTATTCTTGCTACTTGCCCTCTCGGGTAGTTGGCAGTTGTCATTGGTCAAACGATGAATATAGCTCAACTAATGCAATAAGGATTATAAGTTGTACTTCTTATAAAAAACTATCGCTAACTTAAACTACTAATAACACTAAGACAGATGAGAAGTAAATAAATGATGGATTAAAAAGGTATAAACATGTAATATATGTAAAGAATGTAGGCCTTTGGTCATTGTACAATATGAATAACTTATATTACAACGGAATGCAAAAAAAATGGGGAGAGGAAAGAATGAAAAAATATTACAAGTTAGGGGAAATATGAGTATGTATCCTTCCCTTCTCAAAAGCCAAGCCTTTTCTTTTAAATATGTTATCCTTTCCGCCTTTCTCTCTAGGATCTTGGACCATTCAAGCACACCTTTTAGGTTGATGGAGATGGCTTTATATAGGCAACATTTGGGAGGAAAACTTCAATCTTCTGAACTTGTTAACGTCGTCTACCCAAAAAGTATCTATCGCATCATCTCCAACTACCGCTCTTGTCTTCTAGTGACCATTCTTCATGTGATAGCTTTGTTTCTTTCCTGGAGATGTTAATCGCCAGATGGATTCCTGATTGTAGTCCTTGGGCGAAATGCTTTCTGCGATTGACTAGTTTCTTTCTGTATTTAATAACCTGCATTTAGACAGTAGAATTGCGTGAAATAGGCATAACACTTATGTAAAGTATATTTCCAAGTACTTATGCATTTACAATGCAAGTTACACGTTCTGATCATCTTTATGTGCATTTAAACCCCATTATTCTAATATGAGTAGCGATAATAAAGGGTATTTATACACGCTATCATCGAGTGATTCCTTGTTGCCTACTTAGGGTGTCCATTGCGTGCCTTGCAAGCATTGTGCTCCTTGCACACCGTGCACACTAACTTCTAATGCAAGGTCATGTGCTCAGCCTAAGCGCATGCCTTGTGACTTGTTTGTGCCATGCCCTTGTCATGTGCATGCAAACAAACCAAAATAACCTTTAGAACCAACATGCATGCTCATCTTGTCTACACATGCAAGCCACTACCCAGAATACTCTTCTATTTCCAGAATCATGAACCAACTTTGAAATATCATAACTTAAAATCCATAACTCTTTTTGACGAAACTTCATTCTAAAAGTTAAGTCTCTCTTTGTTTGTCCTTCTGGGGCATTTGATTCCCCTTCTGACTATTCTGGGTTAGAGTCTCGTGTCCTTTTCCTTCCCTCTCGTTTATGTCTATCTATTATGTGATCCATGACTCGTTTAACATATCAACTTATCAGATATGCTATAGATAACTTCTAACTTAAATGCATGAGACTTAACTTTTATCTTTTCCTAGAGCTCATTTAAATTAAACTCGATTATCTTCCTTACCTAAGGAAATAGACTCATAGTGACATCTATTTGACATCTGAAAACTTAAACTTAACTTAGACAGTTTCTCTTGCTTTGATACCAACTGGTATCAGGCTATTTAAACAAACTTTGACTTTTACTGCTCCATTCTCTAAGAACTTCATTGTTTTGATACCAAGTTGTCACACCCCACCCCGACCACCTACTTGCTTGGCCGAAGATGTGGCGTGAAGCCAACCGATATTGCTCCCCTTCTAAACAACACCAGTTGACCTTGACTAATGATCTTTTACCATGCTAAACAATTTGAATATCTTAGACATATGCAATGAAAACTACGAGAAACAAACTTCTTACATTAATTAAAAAGTAGTTGAGGTTAAATGACTACTTTTAACCTTATATAAAACCATGTACACGATAAGGTTCAAACTAAAACTAACCTTCGGTAACTAAACTATTCACAACTTTTGCACAGCAAACTTAGAGACAATGATCAGGCTTGTGGATCATGACCTCTACTTGGAAAGTGGGAAAACATTTGGAAATGGTGAGATAAAAAGCCCAGTGAGTGGCAATTTTACAAACATGCTTTTAGAACGATTTAACTTTAAATTTTTTCTTTTACCCAAATAAATCATAATACATATTATTAAAATCTCTTTCTGTTCTTTATTTCTATACCACATGAGTCACAAGGATGGAATCATAGAAACTCTGGTGGCCCTCATCCTATGATATAATACTTATGAGATGGAAACTAAGCATCAGTAATGCTCTGTCTCACTATAGCTACAATGAGATGGAAATTGGACATTCATACAAGTCCTCATCCTTTAAAATGGAAAACTAGACATCTGTAGACCCTCACCTCATTAATCTGTCCCACTGATGGAAACTAGGTATCTAGTGAATACCAACATCAAAGGAACCTCTGTGCACATGCTATATCATTCAAAGATTTGCTATATATTATATATCGGACGGTATAGTCTAAAGCATGCTTAAGTACTTTGGAAACTCATCATAAACACATTTGCTTAGTCTTGTTAACAAATACATCAATAAATATATGCTTATCAAATATCATGCTTTGTAAACACTTTCTAAATCAGTATACTCAAATACTCATACATCAAAGCATGCTTAAAACAATTGATATTAAATCACATTTGGAAATCAACTTTAAACTCATTTGTCACTCATAAGCTATTGCTTGTAAGGTTTGAAATCTTATTTAATAAATACTTTTAAATCAATGTGTTACTTACAGATAGTAGCATAGACCCTTGGTCTGTAAACTTGCTCAATCTCCTTTTAACCTGAAATAACGAGAAATTATTTTATTTAATTTATGTTAATCATAAAACATAAAAACTTTGCTTAAAATTTCTCAATATATCAAAAATAGCCCAAAAATACTCATTTGGCATCGTAGGCGCGTAGGGGGTGGGCGGTTGTTGGGACAAATATTGACCCGTTTAAAGATAGCCTATTCTCAATCCTTATCATGCATATATTTAATATTTTTATACTTTTATGTTGAATATGAAAGTAGACTTCAATATGAATCCAGCGACTTGAAAATCACCAAAATCGAAGTTCAAATGAAGGAGAACAGACAAATTAAACATGAGGAGCACATTGTTAAATATTGAAGAAGGTGGACACATGTCGGCCCCTCACTCGCACCCGCCCAACCTCGAAGTCACAAGTTCAAAACTCACTAGACGTAAATTAAAACCAAATTTTTTAAAATGGAAAACAACATCATTTAAAGGTATCGTGTGCGCACGGGTTCGAATCTCCCTTCATGCATAAAATTAACCATTTATTTTCTTCAATTCGTGTCTTTGGCTATCCACCACTCTCCATGCACCACGTGGCGCGATCTCAGTGCACATGCCCCTCAGCCATCCGAGTTTGAATCCGAGTCGACGTCGTTTTATTTTTTTCCATGGCATTTCTGTAATTAATTGCCAAATTTCTGAAATTTCTCCAATTTTCATCATTTTTTTTGGAAATGGGCTTGGGAATATAATTTTGGGCCCATTTCTACTATTTCTCCCTATAAATACCCCAATTAACTCCTAAGTTCAATATTCAATTCACTATTCCCTCCAAATCTCCCAAATTCCAAATTTTTTATCCTCATTTTATAATTTTTAGATCTTCAACAATTTTTTTAAAATTATTGAAGATGCAAGGCTAATTTCTTGAGGTAATTTGGACTTAGGTGATTCTAATCTTTGAGAATTTTATTACTTTGATTTTTCATTATAATTAGGGTTTGATTAATCTTTGATCTTCATGTATTTTTTGTTAGAATCATCGATCAATTGTATCAAGAATTAGATCTTTGTTTCAATTTTATTAATTCTTGTAATTTTGATTATTGATCTTTGATTTTTTATTTCAATATTTATAAGCAATTTACCCTAAGTATATCAATTAGTGCAAGATTAATTGAATTATTTGTTTTTGTATAAAATTCTCTTGATTCTTAATTTTATCTCTCCCATTCTTGAAATTGTTTGATGTCTTATGAATTTCAATTGTTCTTGAGTCAATTCTTGAAAATTAAATGCATTTTTTTTAGTACAAATTAATTCTCATTTAATTCATTGGTTGCAATATTATGAATGATCTTGTAATCTTCTTTGAAGAACAATTAGGGGTTTAGTTAAGATTGAAAGAATTAAACTAATCCTTCATGAAATTCATCTCTTTTCTTGAATTTTGATTCAAAATTCCTTGAAGATCAAGCAATTTGATCTTGTGAGAAATTTGGAATAAAAAATCCCCTCTTAATTAAGCATGATTCAATTTCCTTTACTTTATTTGATTCAATGATAAGATTTGATCCATGCCTAAGCCCACTCCTCACTTCTCTTCTTGGAATTCAATCTTTAATATCTCTTTTTATGAATTGTGTTGCAAACTAAATTGCCCTTTTCATTCTCCCTTATAATTTTCCCAAAATTGTTTTCAATGCTTTTCTTTTCTTTTTGTTATTAATCTCAAACTTTTCAAGCATTATATTCAAGAAAACATCTATCCTTCACTCTCTTGGGTTCGACACCTGTGCTTGCACCTATCTACAATAATTTTTTATCAAGAGTAAACTACAAATAATTTTTTGTCAAGGCAGTTTAGGTAAGTATCCTTTGCAAACACTTTAATTTCCAAACATAAATGTGTTGATAACGACCTTGCCTATAAACTTTGCATAATTTTTTACTTTTTGCATATCAATTTTGACCCTGTCAGCGGTAGCACAATCACACGCGTGCATGGCCTTGGTAGGCCTACCACATGCTAACCTATGAAGGTTTTTATTGCGTTCACGCCTTACATATCTCGTCTAACCATCACGCACATGCCCAACACATCTTGCATGGCCTTCCTGTTCGCAGGTGCCGCGTGCTTCCTTGGCCATACACTCCTTTCATGTCTTCGGCATCCAACATCAACCCAAAATGCTTCGCTAACATCTTTTAACCTGAAATGCATGCCCATATGTAGCAACGCCTAACACTAGGCCAACAACCTCCACTATCCAGAAACTCATTTTTGACCTAAACCTTACTTCTACTTTAGAGCTTAATAACATAAAATACAAAATTCAAATGAAAATAGTTCCTTCTATAAATATTTCGAAAATGGTGTTCACTTTCTTACTTCAAACTTTTAGAGTCAAGTTCCAAAAGACGGGTTATGTAACCCTCTATAAATGCACCTCGGTCAGGTTCTCCTGAAAAATGACCTTCTTACCTAATCTTGATCAAATCACCAACCTTCTTGAATTCAAATTGAATAGTAGTCATCTCTCCCAAACTAGACACAAATTTTAAACTTTCAAGACCAATTTGTGTGATTTTACATGAGTGAGTTGTGAGAAATTCATTGTTGAAGTTGCCTATTTATAAAAGTTCTTGCATGTGATTAAGGTGACACTGAATCATTGATTAGACTGACCTATAAAGATTTTATTTACACCTCATCATCTCCTCCACGTCCTCCTTGGCCGTAAAATGCACGTTCTTGTCCTACCACATGAAACCTCCATGGTCTTGTCATAATCTTTGCTGCATAACCTCTCAATGCCTAGCCTTGATCGCCTACTTAATCACATGCTAACCTCCATGTCCATCTGGCCAAGCCTTGGCTGCCCAACGAAAAAGTGAAAGTTTAAATGCCTAGCATGAAGGGATAATAGCCCTATGGCAGCGGAAGAAATAAAGAACCATTACTCAATTTAATTGGGAATATTTAAAATACC
>JBBPDI010000015.1:9115605-9130550 GCA_037974545.1 Cucumis variabilis | reverse complement strand
GATGGTCCCCAAACATCACTATGGACAAGAGTAAAAGGTCGAGTTGGCTTATAGGGTTGCAAAGGAAATGAGACTCGGTGATATGTAGCTTTTATGCATACATCACAAGATAAGAAAGAAACATCAACTTTGGAGAAAAGGTGAGGAAATAGGTATTTCATATATTCAAAGTTGGAATGGCCTAAACGAAAATGCCACAACATATGGTCTTTTCCAGAGATTGTAAAGTAGAATGATAAAAGACTGATCCTAGAAATACTACTAGAGGGGGCATCATCATCAAGTAAGTAGAAACTCCTATTGTGTCGGGTAGTGCCAATCATCTTCCTCATGCTTATGTCCTGAAAAGAAATAGAATCAGGTAAGAATGTTGCTTTGCAGTTTAGTTCATGAGTAATCTTGCTAATTGACAGAAAATTATAAGAAATTTGTGGCACATGCAACACATTGTGTAATGAAAACCCGTCATGAAGAAAAATCTGCCCTTTTCCGACAATGGAAGCCAAGAAGCCATCAGCAATTTTTATCTTCTCATTTACATCTCATGAAATGTAGGACAGAAAGTGTTCAGAGGAATCGGTTAAATGATCAGTGGCACCGGAGTCCAAGATTCAAATGTTGAGTGAATTTAAGGATTCTTATTATCAAGATAATAAATAAGATCATTACGTGGCATGGCATAAAAATTTGACTGCAGAAGTGGTGATCGCCAGTCGAAATTAAGAGGCAGAACACGAATTGACACATAAGGAACACTACAGGCAACGGATGAAGATGAGGGTGGCACGGTTGGGTTGTCCATGACGTCTGAACACGATGGATTGATGCAGGTAGCTCCAGTGGCAGCACATAGAAGTACAGCAGCGGTACGTGGGCAGGTTCTAGCAGAACGGACGATGAGAATATCTACTGAATTATGTTTCCTGGCATTTTTTGAAGGTGGCGGAGCCATTCGTCCATGGCAACATTGATTCAAGCATCGATGGCAACGATGATGGTGGCACTAAAATTAGCAGTTATTTCCTTTATGTGATTTCCATCACTGGTTGTGTTTTCTAGGGTGTGTTCAATGTCTCGCTTTGATACCATATTGAAAGGAGAGACAAAGAGCACACACCAATTTACGTAGAAAACCAAGTACCAAGAGAAAAACCACAATTGTTTGTTGTTATTATTTTCTAATGAATAAGACAATAGGTACAAGGGAGAATAAATAGAGAATACAAGAGAATAAAAAAGGAAAAGATTTAGGAAATAAGGAAAATATTCCCATAATCTTTCCATAAACATTCTAGGATTCTAACAAGAAAAATATTTAGAAAATAAGGAAAGGATTCCAACACCTATTTATGGTCCAACCAATAAACAGAAACCCCTTTCGTGCCATAGAGAGGGTAGGATCCTCTATTCATGTCTTGAAGACACCATTTAAAGTAACACTCATCTACTTATCCTAAAGTCTGGAAGGAGTGAATTCCATCTTTTGTAATTATGTGCCCAACTCTCCATTCGGTCATGTCTCCTAAATTATAAGCATATTGGGTTGACAATCAGACCACTCTTGCTCATACAAATCAAAGGACAATCCCTCACGAATAGAAGTTCATAATACACTCAGGATTAAAACAAAGTTACTTGTGTCATCCTAATGAAATAGAAATCTAACTATTTAACGAAGTTACATCTAGTGGTTACTATTTCTTGGTTTGGTCTTATGCAAACTCATTGCATAGGATACCCTCACTTGCATGTCATCTACATGAATGGGGTGGATCATTGTGTTTGTTTCAAATACAAAGTGAGCCATATCTATAGTAGTACTAGGATAAGGTACCCAACCTTACCCCTATACTATAAACCCTTTAAGTTGATCTCGAACATTGATACCTATATGTCTTTACATACTGTTCAAGACTCATAAAACAGCTTAGGATGTTAGTTTATTAGATTTGGGTTATTAAGACAAAACTAATAGTATAATAAATAACATTTATTAAAATTATAAAAGTAACACTTTAATAATAACGGTCAATGGATTATATTTACAATCTACGAGTTTTAGGACATAAATTTCAAAACAAATGCCTAGCTTTTCCATCTCCTAGCAATCTTCAGGATAGGGCACTAATGATGCCTAAGTTCTTCATCCTGTAGGTATCGTATCATGAGATAGGGTGTTCATGACTAGCTTATTTATCTCAATTGATACATTGAGATATATCGTATAGAATGAAAGAGAAAGTTTAAGTCTTATTATTTCAGAAATGTATTTGGCAAGTATTTGTTAAAGTAATGTTTATTTGAGATGAACATTTATGAGTCTCCATTTATCTTGAGTTATGATTTAACTATTTTGCTCATAGCATTTATTTAAGCATGTTTAAGTTATTTCATTAGTCATTCACTAGGCTTTTCAACTCACGCTTCCAAACGTTTTCTAACTTTTCAAGTAAAGTTCGTAGAACCTGTACCAGACTCCATTTTTTGATCTGCTAGTGGCATAGTTTTGAGTCTCCTTTCAGTATGTATTGTTTTGAGTTAGTCTTTTGGGTTGTACATAAGCTTGGAGTTTTGGTTGTGGGTTGTTTGAGTTTGTTAGTTTTAACTCTGATGTTGGTCATTTGTATATATGTCTATATTAGACTTGTGATGTTTCAGAGTATATAAGTTTAGGCTATACTACAGTTCTGTTTGTTATGTATTAGTTGTTTGTTTGTTATGTTTTCGTTGTGTTATCTAGTTTTAGTTAAAAGTAAGTTTAGGGTAAATAGGTCTCGCTGAAGTAATTGGTGATATCTATTGACTAGTTGCACCATCTCTTGGCCTAATAGTACGTGGCTTGGGAGGGGGTGTGACAGCACAACTTGGTAGTGGGAATGAATGTGACATATTTCAAAAATCAATCAATGATGACCAAGATGGCCTCAAAGTCGTCTACCTTAGAAGGGTGGATGATGAATTCCATAGAAACACTCTTTAAGGTCTTGTCGGAACTAGCAAAGGTTCGAGAAGTTTAGCAACTTTTGCTTTTTCAATTTTATCTATTGGCAGACAAGACATGTATTTGTGTATTACATGGCGTTGTCTCTTAAATTGGGCCAAAAATAGCTCTTTTACAGCAAAACACAAGTCTTCTGTCATCCTGGGTGGCCAGCCTACAGTGCATCATAACACTTGTGTAGTAATTTCCTTCTTCGGTCTCTTGCTCTAGGAACATATAGCAGACTTCCTCTGGTTACTAATAAGCCATCTTCGATCCAAAATTATCTTGTCTTACCAACCTTAGATAAATTCATGATGAACTAAGAGACATAATCTTTCTGCAAGAATTCTCTCAAGACGTCGTGCATTGACCTATCGATTTTACTCGTCTAAAGGCATTAGTTTTCAGGTTACTCGATCCCTTTTTATGTTCAAACTTGAAATCAAACTCGACTAGGAGATCCTATCATCTTGCTCACTTTGAAGTTAATTCTAGCTAAGTAAAGAACTGGCAGGTAGCATTGTTGTTCGTCTTCACAACAAATGTAAAACCCAGTAAATACTATCTTCAGGCCTTAAGGCAATGGACTACTACAAGCATTTCTTTTTCAGACACTGTATATCTCTTTTCTGCTGCATTCAGTTTTTTACTTTCGTATGTGATGGGGTGTCCATTCTGTAGGAAAACACTACCCTATGTATAATTGAACGCATTGGTCTCAACTTCAAAGGGTTTTGTCACATTAGCGATCCTAAGCACTAGCCCCTCAATCATGGCTTGCTTCAGACCATCAAAGGCGACTTGACACTCAAGGGTCCAATCCCATTAGATGTCTTTCTTCAACAACTCAGTCAGCAGGCTTGCTCTTTTGGAGAATCCTTCCACGAATTGCTTGTAGTAATTAGCTAATCTGAGAAAGGAGTGCAATTTTGTGACAAATTTTAATGTTCACCAATCACGTATTGCAACAATCTTTCCTTTTTCATACCAATTCAACCACACTCTATCACATGATCCATAATGTTTATCCATTGTTCCGCGAATGAGCATTTTTCTCTCTTGACATACAGCCGGTTTTCCTTTAGTTTCTGAAAACCCATTTAAAGATGGTCCTTGTGTTCTTCCATTGTGGAGCTATAGACCATTATATCATCTAGGTAGACCATGAAAAACCTGTCAAATTATTCATGGAAGACCTGGTTCATTAGTGTATAGAAGGTTGCAGGGGCGTTGCTAAAACCAAATGGCATTACAAAGAATTTGAATGCTCCATACCTTATGACACAGGTTGTCTTTGGCTGATCTCCCTCAGCAATCCTTACTTGATAATATCCCAATCGCAAGTCTAGTAAATCTCACACTCAATAACTCATCCAATTATTTTTGAAGTTTAGCTAACTCCGGTGGTGCCATATGATAAGCATTCTTTGCAAGCAGTTTTGTGCCTAGCAACAATTCAATATCGTAGTCAATCATTTTTTGCCAAGATAGAGATTTGGGCAAACTGTCAGGCATCACATCAATATATTTCTTTAAGACACACAGTATGTCTTTGGAGACTTTCTCCCTCGAGTTTTTAATGACTCAAGCGGGATGGCCATAAAGGTTCATCTCAAGCGAGGCCCTTCTTCAGTTGCATAGTCGAACTAATTTTTAACCGATTAGGCTAGCAAATTTCTGTCTGTACAACGGTGGGGGAAAATCTTATGATCACTAAACATTTGGCTAAAGACATCGGTATCACCTAATGTTCAAGTAGAAATTTCATTTCAAGTACCACATCGGAGTCATCCATCTTTACAACCACAAAGTCTACACAGTCATTCCATCCTCCCAACTTTATCCTTTTTCGTTTCATAACTCCGACAATAGGTAGGATAACAGAATTCATAGTCTTCATTTTTTCTTTTCTTCTCCCAATGGAGACTAAATCATCTGATTTCTGCCTTTGTTATGAAATTGTAAGTTGCACTGGAATCGACCATAGTGTTCTTAGCTGGTTTTTGGTTGATCTAGGTGTTAACATACATTAAACCCCTTTTCGCCAGTCCACTTGTCTCTCCTACCTTCTTCTGGAGAAACAATAAGAATTTCAAGGACGATATTCTAGGATTATCACCTTTTTTTGTCTGCGCAACTTCACCTTCTACTTGACTCGATTTATCATCAAAATTTGAGGTTAAAGAGGCCTGAAAGACATTAAAGGCAATTTGTTTCAGACGCTCTCTAGCCAAATGTGGTCTCTTACATACGAAACAAATGGAAGGGTAAGAGAAATTGAAATCTATAAGAAAGAAAGTAAAAATATTTGGAAAATTAAGAACTAAAGTATAGGTTTAAGAGAAAGAGGAAAGTCAGAATTTTAGCTAAGTGTCAAGAACAGACACATTATGCATTTGGAGGTTATGTGGGCGGCAAAGGAAGGCTAAAGAACCTCCAAAGGAGTTTCAATGGGCAGCAAGATGAAGGTTGAGAATCTCTAGGATTAGGCATTTGGACATGGAGTAGGCAGTTGATTACATGTAGAAATACGAGTTATTACAGCCTCTTAAGTAAAATAATAAAGACTCAATGCATAAAAATAGTAGGTTGTAAAAAGAAAAGGTGCAAATTTAACTAATATGAGAACAATCTACCACAAAAGAAATTTATCCCTGTTTTGACAAGGTTTTAACATATTTATCGCAGGATGTTAGGTGATAAAGAGCAAGCTTATCACGCGAAATAATCACCTCAATTTTTGGCAACAAGAAGTAGATGTTGAGCGCCTAAGCGACATCAGCAGACAAAAGAAAGTCGCAGAAATTTTGGGAAAAGACAAGTAGACTAGGTTGTGCAACAGAGTGACAAATTTTTAGAGTATTAATGAAGCATCGGCAGGTCAGCATCAATTGCTCGATATATAAACCAACACACCCATCTTCAATGAATGTGTAAAAGATTGGCCAGACAAACAAGTTGTGTACACCTTCTACATCCCTTCTATCATACGCCAGGTGAGAGCCTGAGCATAAGACGAAGGAGAATCTCATCACTCCACTGCTTTCCCCCTCCTAGCTAGGTACCACTCCAACTAAAGAAAATGATTTATCAAACTCAGAGGCGTAACCACTCCCTTGTGTGTCCATTTAGTAAAGTTTTTGTTGTATTGTTTGTGATCAAAACTTTATGGTCAATGAACTCAAATTGTTATGTTTAAAGGTTATGCATTTCTACCACCACTTTGTCATTTCTTTATCTATTCCACCTACTTCCATGATTAAATAACTATTTGTAAATAAGAAATGTGTCTGATATGAAGAAACCCATAGTGTGTGTAATAATGGTTTTGTTCAGTTTAAAGTAGTTAATTTACTCTTGATTCTTCGAAAGAAGAGAAAAGATAGATATTAGACTTATCACTTACTTTAAACTCGATGGGAGGCAAAATGAATATAAAAGAGTATTCACATCGCCAAATCACCCTTAACATGCAGCTCTATGAGGAAGTTGTGTGTGGTAAATCATGGCGAGAGGTATGAACCTTAATCAAGGATAGGTTACTATTATTCCATGCATAATGAGTTGTGAGGAAAAAGGACATTTAATCGATGTATTTACATCTTGAAAGGTGAGTAAGTACGGTAGTGCACTGAGAGATGACAACCTTAATACACGATTGAACTACTTAAATTGCATCAAAGTATTAAGCCATTACCTTGTTATTACAATTCTTTAATTCAGTTTTCTTTGTTATCTTTCCTTAAATGAGAACTGTACTATTAGCATCGTAACCTCTTTGAACACCTTGCACCGCCACATACCGTAGTGTAAATAGTTAGAAAAATTAGTACAATTTTTTTATATAAATTATGATTTATTATGTACAGCACAATGTGCACGAGCTACGCAAAAAAAAAAAGTTAACGAACATTTCCCTGTGTTCGACCTTGGATCACCCAGGTAAACCTACTGTTCGCTTGCACTTGGGCAAGCTGTAGGAAAACTTGTACTCAACAAGGACTTGAGAATTATGCGATGAAGAGGTGCATTGTGAGCCTTTCCCATAACTATAATCATGTCCTATGACTCATCGTTTACAATGGAAACATGTGATGCAGAAGTTACAAGGAGCGCATTATGCGTGATGACTTGACTCGGTGACTTATTGCTGTTGAATTAAACAAAAATTGAAACATTAAGTCCAAGTACGATATTGTCTTAACAAAAACAACCAGCAGCCAAAATGGTGGAACTAACCTCTAAAGGAATGCTTAGGCGTTTGGACATTCTTTCGGTGTTTTGATGTAGGTACTAGGCGGCCAAAGCATGGAAATAACCTCCAAAGACTAGGCGAGATAACCTTCAAAGAGGTTATCTACGCTTTGAGGCAAGGGTGCACGTAGGGAACGCTTGTCCACATGAGGAAGGCTTGGCTAGGTGTTTAGAGGTTAGCATGTGATTAGCTAGGAGGCCAAGGCTCGGCGTTAAAAAGTTAGTTAGGCAGCCAAGTTATGTGAAATGACCAAGGAGGTTAACTATGTGATTAAGACAAGTATGTTTATAGAAAATGGTTTAAGGAATAATCCAAGTGTCTTAATCATGTTAACATCATTTTTAGGTAGAAGAGAAGTTTAAGGTGTCTTAAAGAGGTTTAAGGATGGATTAAGCAACGTTGAGGTGTCAAGTTATTCTCATGCAAGGATTCTTATAAATAGGCAACTTCACTCAAGAGTTTCTCTCTACTCACTCGTACAAAATTACTCAAGTCTTAATAGTTTAGAAATTGTGTCTAGTTTATGAGTGAGGGTTACTGTTCAATTTGGATTCAGAAAGGTTTGCGTTTGAATCAAGATTAGATGAGGTCTCTTTCAAAGAGAATCTAAGCAAGGTGCAATATTAGAAGGCTATAGGACTCGTTTCTTGGAAGTTTTCTTCACAAAGTTGAGGTAAAAAGGTTAAGATATTTTAAAGTAACTTTGTAGAAGGAAGTTTTATCAAAAAAGTTATGAATTTTAAGTTATGATTTTTCAAAGTTGAGCATGTTTCTGAACGTAAAATAGTGTTCTGGATAGTAGCCAACAGGCTCACATGCGTAGGCAAGTTGGGCGTGTGTTTCGGTTATAGAGGTTATTTTGATTAGTTTGCATGCATATAAAAAGGCCATGGCACAATCGAGTGACAACGCATGCTCTCAAGTTGCGTGCATGACCTTGTGTTAGAGGTTAGTTTGCACGATGTGCAGGGAGCACAACATGCACAAAGCACACAATGGACGCGTTGGGTAGGGGGCAAGGATGCGTGTGGTAACCCCATTGTGAGGTTAACATGCAGCCAACCCCACCCACCATGTCAATTTGTGAGCTATTTTGCGCTGTTGTGATATTTTTTGGAATTTTAGGAGAAGTTTTAGATATTTTCATGTTTAAGAGACTAATTAAGCAATAAATATGAATTTTTCTGATCAAGAAGACTTTAAAGGAAATTCAACAACCGATGATCTGATATAGTATTGTGTGTAACACATTGATTTCAAAATGATTTATAAAATATAATTTTAAGTTCCACAAGCAATAGCTTATGAGTAACACCATGATTTCTAAAGTACTTATTAAATATGATTTAAAGCCTTACAAGCAATAGATTGTGAGTAACAAAATGTTATAAATGTTATTTAGTACATATGGTTTAAAGTTATTCATGGATTTGAAAAGTTATTTATGATTTTCAAGTTATTATCTCAAGTCATGATTTATGATTCATGTTTACTGAAATGATCTTTCAAGTTACATTATGATTTAATGACCAAGGAAATATTTCAATATTTTCAACTATTTTTATCCATGCCCGAATATATCATAAGACCTATTGTATACATAGGTTAACTCCATACTGATGTTAGGGTTTACGAGACTTTAGTTTATGGGCTTTCAGGAAAGTTATACATTTATACCTTAGAGGAGGGGGATAACTTCCCATCGACTGTCCCATTTTTGGACGAAAGGGTAAATACTGCTTGTGGCTATGGACGACTGTCTTCAAAAAGTTATGCAAAAGTTTTTAATGTTTTCATTGTTCGATGTTACGAAATGATTGTTTACTGATAAATGTATTTAAGCATCGGATTTACATTCAAACTGTTCATGAAAACTTGTTTTCTAAAACCGTTGCTCACTAAGTCTTTTGACTTACCCCTCTAAAAACGTTTTTTTCTCTTTTCAGGAATAAATTGTGGATCTATGCATGTTGAACATACTGATGCCAGGCCAATTTAGTTTTCAATTATGAAATAAAGATATTTGTTTCAAAGTATTACTCTGTTTAGTTAAAAGTACATATATTTCATGTTTTATACATTTATGAAAATGCTTTCAAGATGGGTCACACTACGATTTTATAGATATTTTTTTACTAATTCAAAGTTAAAAGACTTCCACTATTAATCATTTCACGTTTTCATGTCAAGTGTCAGTTGGAGTTGTTCCGAAAGTGAATCGCTTCAATTGACATCACGCCAAGTCTCGAGCCAAGCAAGCAGATGCCCAGGGCGGGGTGTAACAAGGACAATTATATAAGTTTTGATTATTGGTTCCTCGCTATTTATTCCTTGTATTTGGTTGAAAAGGATTGCAGTCTCCACTAGGACGTTTATCTCCCCAACAGCTTTGGGAGAACTCTAACGATTACTCTTGCTTCCTCCAAATGAGGAATTTTGATTATATCTCACATCTTGAGAGTCATTGGATAGCTCAAACAATCGTTTGATCACTATATATGTTAACTAAGGTCTTGGACCCTTTGTTCATATTACTTGTTTTGTGCCCTCGTTTTGAGATCTTTGATAAATAGAAAACTATCTTTTTCTAATAATCACAGATGTCTAACATCAGCTCCGCAAATTGCTTCACATACTCCTAAATGTTATCGGTGTATTTCAATTCACGCAGTTTTCACTGAGCAAGGATTACAACATTCTTAGCGAGAAGAACGGCGAGCGGAGATCCTTCTTCAAATTGTCCCAAGTGTTTATTGTGCAACGCCCTTCTTGAATATCGATGTATCAGGATCTCCACCACAACTTTGCATCCTCAGCCAAATGCATAGTCGTCAATGTCACTTTGGCTTCTTCTGTGATTGTGTTTATGGCCTTGAAGTACTACTTGAGATCAAAGATGAAATTCACCAAGGCTTTGCATCCTTTACCCCACATAAGGGCTTGGGTTTCGAAATCTTTATTCTACTAATCGATATTGCTCCTCCATCTAGAGCTTGGTTTGTCGTTACTCGCATTGTGAGGTTCACCCTCATGCTTACATCTGTGATTTCATTTCTAACGACATTTAGGACGGATAAAAAATCCTCTGACAGGACGTTTATCGTTTCCATAATCGTGTCTAAGGGCTATCTAACTCAACAACACGTTCTTCTATATGGATAACAAAGGCAATCGAACTATCCCTTCGCTTATAATTCTCAATTCTTACAAATTTTGTCTATAGAGTGTCGACCCTTGTCAACAACTCTTATATGGGTAATCTGTTGAGGCGATCGGACACTGCATCAATAGCGTCGACTTTCTTAGAAATTTCTTAAATACAGATTTCCAAGAAGCAGACAAAGTCAGAAACATCCACTAGGTAGAGCATCTACTCTTCAAGCTCTACCAATTAGTCTATATGGACCTCGCCCAATTGTTTCACTGTAGACATGATTACGTCTTAACCGTCAATAAGCCAACCTGACTTTGATACCAGCTGTTATAATCGCAACCTTGTCACTAGTCTTTCTTATCGCAAGTTTGCCTCTCCACATTTTAGCATTCTAATTTTTCTTTAAGTTTCAATGATAACTTCAATAAAATAAGCCACACGAGATAAAGTTTTGTTTGTTATTTAGGTGTTTAACTTATGAATGAAATTTACTTAGAAAACATTTCTAAAGTTTATTAGGGAAGCAAGCTTTACCTCAAATCTCTTTTGTAATATTTTTCTGAGAATAATCTTATCATTAAATTTTAGCAATGAGGACATTGTTAATCCCTAAATTTGAGGGTGTTCGCGAGGTTTGTGTTAAAGCTTTTGAAAATTTTTGGAAAATCCTAAATGGTATCTTTAAAGAATAAGGCGTTTTAACAAAAGTTAAAACTCTGCCAAAAAGTCAACATTTTAAAAAAATTTGTATTTATTCATTTAATTAAAGTAACAACTCATATGTTGACTTTCCTTGCAAGAATAAGAAGCATAGCTTTAAAAGTAAAAACTAGAGAGTTGAGTAATAAGAGGCGATAAGAGTTATAGTTTAGGAGAGAAACAGACTCATATAGAACCTATGATTTTCACTCAATGCAAATATTTTGTGAATATAATAAAAAGGTATTCTTTCGTCAAATAAAAGGATTCAACAGTTTTTGAGATATTTAGTCATTTCTGATTTTGAAAATAATATTTACTGTGGAAAATTAACAAAGGTATTTTGAGTATTAAACTTGTCGCATTTTGAACAAGTTTCTTCATAGCCAAATGTATAAGCCTTGAATAACGAATAAAATATGATTGCATTTTGAGAAGTTTAGAAACAAAAGGAGGAAGGTGAATCTTTAAGGAGGATATGTGCTTGAAGACAAGCATAATACAGAGTGATGCTGGAGGACAAGCATTATTTTAAATTTGAAGGTGTGATAACTTGTAGAAATTCAAATTATTATAGTCTATTTTATTAGAATAATGAGGCCAAAATAAGAAAGAAGTATATCAAAATGCGTAGTTTATATTGAAATTGCATAAGTACTCAAAAATGGATCTTACATAAGCTTCCACGCCTGCAGTGTCTTAACACAAGATTAATAAGAAGGAAGGAACTAGTGAATCGTAAAAGAGCTCCCACAAGCGTTACGCGATAAAAACCCGCCTAGCGACTAACATTTTTAGATCAGAAACCACATCATCACGCAAGGAAGGTTCACTAAATTACAAGAATGGTAGTTGGTTTTAATGTGACTTTGCAAGGATGCAGTTGGTGCTGACATGCTTAGAAGAATAGAAGTTTTCGTTAAAAGTTGCCGATAAAAGAACTCTATCACCACCAAGATAGGGAAGCTTGAATGAGCCATTTTGAGTGCCTGAATGGACCAAAACGTAGAGAGTGACAAAAAGAAATAGCCTTTTTGACGTTCGTAAAGAGTGTCTTTCTTGTTTTTCTCTTATCATTCTGTGAGTGAGAGCTTAGAGTCTGAGTGGTGAAGCTTCCATTCTCCATTTTCCCTAACTTGTACTCATTTCCTTTTTTTGTATCTTCCATTTTTGTATTTCTTTATAATATATGTTGTTCATATCGTACAATGGGCTAAGACCAACATTCTTTAATATGCATTACATTTTTATACCCTTTTCAATCCATCATTTCTACACTTTCCATCTATCAATGTGTTAGTTGTGTTCTAGGTTTGTAATAAGTTCTTGATTAGTTTTGATTATAAGTCTTACTGCGTTAGTTGAGTTATTCGCATTGCTTGGCCAGCATAAGTCACCAGTGTAAGTAGTAAAGACATGGTTAATGCGCGCAAGGAAGAGATTCTCTTCCTTTACGACATTACTTCCATCACTTGTTTCCCAAAAGGTGAACAAGTGTAGACACAAGGCGCCTAGAGGTTGTTGTCCTTAATACGAAGTTTGATACATCTTATAAGTAAACATTTTTAGATTTATATCGCTAATCAAGGTTAGTTACAAGGATCCCGACAAATGACCATGTGTGGCGTTTAATGACTCCAAGAGGAGCACACCTTAATCATGATCTATTTGAGCATATATCTCATCAAGGCTATTGCATTGCTTAATCGCGTTATAATGCATAGACATTCCTTCGCTCTTTCTCGCATACAAGTTAGTTCACATATGCATCTCGCATCCATCTCCACCCCTTTATAGATTCTCTAGGCATATTTTAGTAGTGTTATTCCAGGTCCTATTATTTTATATGTTAATTATTTATTCGTTTATACCGCTTAAATGGGATGTAGATTCTAGAATTAAGATTTGATATCAATTCCCTGTATTCGACTTTGGATCATCTAGGTAAACCTGTTGTTTCGCCTAGGAAAACTTGTACGCGATACGAACTTAGTAATCATGCGATACAGAGAAACATAGTGAGTATCTCGCATGTTGTGAACATACTCAATGATGTATTGCCTAGACCAAAACATAAACTCAATACACTTCACACACCGAGTCCGAGCACATCTACCACATGCTCATGACACAGCTCAACTAGCACATAAGTTTTTTAGTTTAGACCTCCAAGATTATTTGTGTATGTTTCTTAATGTTATCATTTTTTCATATTCTTTTTTACACTATATCGAAATATCAATATTCTTAATGTGCATTTTTCATTTAAAGGAATTGTATATGTTTGTCCTTTAATGTAATTCTTGCTTAAAAAAGAATCCATTTTGATATTGATGATCCAAAGGACCGGATCATAAATTATTTACGTTGATAGCTCAACATGGATGAGTTGGATTGAATTCAAATATATGAAAATCATATGAAGTTAATTTAGATTGATTTATCAACTTATACTTATTTTAAAATATGTTCTCACTTATATCTTTCTCAGCCTTTTGGCTAAGATCAAATGTAATATCTAATCAGTTTAATATGTTTTTAGTTAAGAAAAAATCACATATAAATGTTTGTTTAATTGTATTTAATTTCATGATTTTCGTATTATTTGTTCTTGCTCATAATTTTAACACTTAAAAATTTTTTGTCATATAAATTGAAATTAAGAGGCCAATCATTATTTAATATAATAAAATAATTATGTTGCACGGTTAAATTGAGTTAATTTGATAACACTGTTTAAGTTAGAAGAAACTTGAAGAAATCCAAAAAGTGCTTAAACTCGCTCCAACCAAATCCACTATTTTGTGTTACATTTCTTAATTGTTTCATTGCTATTACAAGAATTCAACATTTTTGTACTTTTCCCCTCCATTTTTTGTCTTTCGTCCAATCTAATTAAGCCATATTTCTTGCACATAATGTGCCATAGAAATTTGTGTGGTTACATCTCCTGATTGATCCAATTTCTACTTCATATCATTTTTTTTCCTTTCTTGTTCGTCTATTATTATCTTATTGTATAATTGTCTATATTACATCAGACAGATTCGTCTTAAACTAATCGTGATTGTTACTTAATACGTACTCACTTTTTGTATCATACAGAAAAGATAATGTTGGGTTCTTTAAAATTTCACATATGCATCTCGTATGTATTTGTACTATGTTCATAGTTCACATGTATGAATGAAAAGTATTGATAATACAAACCAGCATGGTATGAATGTTATAAAAGTAAACACAACATATACATTTTTTTACACAAAAAAACAAGTCAATGGAAGGTAAAACTCAATAACCCCAAAACAGATTTCTTCTCGAATTGTGTTCTATACTCAAGCTTCCATTTGCAATAAAAAATATTAAACTAAAACAGTGTTCACTGTAGCTTCCATCTTTCTACAATACTGAGTTTCATTATTATTGTGACCACCGAAGCCAACATGACACCAGAATTACTTAGTCTAGACAAATATTTTACAATGAAAAACAAATCGTACAGTACTCAGTTCCTTTGCCTCCACAGTTTCCAGGTGGTACCTTTGATTCAAAACCATGACGAACCTAACAACAAATGGTTCCACCTAACCAATATTGCGAAAACCAATATTGCGAAAACCAAAGTTGCCCCAAACAAGGCAATCTTGACACTTGAATGAATGGAATTGAATTGCAGGAATGTTTTCATATGGGGTTGAAGTTTTTGTACACCTAGTTATAGAAGGAAATTTGTTGCATAAGAAATCTGGAGCATTTTTAAAAAAGAAATGGTAACTGTGTAGAAGTACAAAATCTACTCCCTTACCTTCTATGATCATATATTATTTCAAATACAAAAAACACTCATAAACCGG
>JBBPDI010000015.1:9066093-9083939 GCA_037974545.1 Cucumis variabilis | reverse complement strand
GAGCATAACCTTGAGCAACCAATCTGGCCTTGTTTTGAGTGACACACCCTTGTTCATCTGTCTTGTTCTTAAAAATCTACTTTGTGCCAATAACATTTGCATTTTCAGGTTTAGGCACTAAAGCTAGACATTATTTCTTTGAAACTGATGCAGTTCTTCTTGCATGGCAACAATCCAGAACTCATCTTTGAGAGCTTCTATAATTGAAACAAGTTCTATTGGTGAAGTATAAAAAATATTTACAATTAGCTTGACATAATCTATGCAATCTTTCTTTCTGGTGGTGATTTCGCTATGAAGATCACCAATAATACAAGTCGTTGGATGATTCTTTACCGCATGTGTGGATGGGGCAGAATGTTTAGCAGGTGTAGCATATTCAATCTCAGCATCAGTAGTACTTGGGTCAGACTCAAAGTTGTTACCCGTATCATTGGCTTCAGAATTAGTTCGAGCTGCAACATCCTTTGGTAATTTGTTAATAGCTTTGTCTGCATTTTGCATTATCACATCTTTATCATTATTATGATCTCTGGGAGACAGTCTTTCATCATCATTGATAACAATATTCACAATTTCCATTACAGACTGAGTTCTAGTGTTAAAAACTCTGAATGCACGACTATTTAGAGAATAGCATAAGAAAATTCTTTTATCGGACTTGACATTCAATTTTCTTTGATATTCCCAATCTGCAAGAATATAACAAACACTTCCAAAAATATGAAAGTATTTAACATTAGGTTTTGTACCTTTCCATAGTTTATATGGTGTCTCAAAAGTGCTAGTCTGAATCGCCACCCTATTGTGAATATAACAAGCTGTATGCATCGTCTCACCTCAGAATTATAATGAGAGATTCTTGACATGAAGCATAACTCTGGCCATTTTTTAAGTGTACGATTTTTTCTTTCTACCACCTCATTCTATTGTGGGGTGAGAGGGGTCAAGTACTCATGGCGAATGCCTTTAGTTTCACAAAAGGCGTCAAACTCTTCATTCTCAAACTCTTTTCCATGATAACTTCAAATTCTCCAAATATTCAATGTCTTGCTCACGTTGTAAGTTTTTGCATAAAACAATACACACTTTAGGGAGTCTCTAATTTATTGCTTAGAAACCTTATCCAAGTGAGTCGTGAGTAATCATCGACACATACAAAGACATACTTCTTTCTACCCAAACTTTCAGTTTGCATTGGACCCATAAGATCCATATGGAGAAGTTCAAGAACTCTAGATGTATAACATTCACTGACAGATTTATGAGACATTTTGATTTGTTTTCCTCGTTGAAAGTCTCCAAAGACAGCTGATTATTTACATCCAGACTTCGTAATCCCAAATAGCATCATGTTTAAGAGCTTTGCTAATTGTTCCTAGACTCACATGTCCAAGTTTCTTATGCCACTGTTGTGTATGTTCTTTCTTTGTTAGATGGCAAGTCTCAGTTCAGTTTGAACTCCAATGATAGCAGTTATCAGGTTACCGTATACCTCTCATAATCTTAAGATAACCTTTATTAGTTATAATGCAAATTTCTTTACAAAAATTCACTGCATATCCTTGATCACATAACTGACTTATGCTAATAAGATTAGCAGTAAGTCCTTCAACATATCTTACATCCCCAAGTCGAGGAAGATGTCTCCCAATAATATCTCCTTTTGCTAAAATTTGTCATTTAGCTCCATCGCCAAAAGTCACATATCCTGAAGAGCATTCGATTAAGTTGGAAAAATAAGACCGATTACGTGTCATATGTCTTGAATAGCCACTATCAAAGAACCAGTCTTCACTTTATATTTGAATTGAAGTAAATGCTATATTACTCTGCTCAGATGTCTGCTTTATTCTCCATATTGTCTTCATTCTTTTTATCATTCGACTAGGATAACTCAATCTTGATTTAATAGTCATTTGCTGATTATAGATATTCTAACTTCTCAACTTGTAACAAAAAGGTCTGATATAATCCCGTTTTTCACAAAAATGGCATCCAAATCTTTGACTCATTTAAGACTTTCTGCCACATCGGAGTACTTGAATTTTCTCCATCAATCTTATCTTGTGCAAGAACAAATATAGTTTTATTTGTTTGTTTACCTGAAAGAGTCCAAACACTATAACCTAGTCCTTGCTTAGTTGTATCTGTTTTTCCTAAAGATAGGATTTGAACTAACCAGCTTGTTCTAGAATTTAGCATTTTTACAAACTTTGACAAACTATTCATATTTTGCTTGAGCTTCTTTCAACTATTACTTTAAAGATGATATAATAGTTAACAATCTTTCATTCTCTCCCACCAATTCCTGAATCTTTTCTTTCTTAATGGTACAAACAGATGAATCCTCTTTCCACTTCTGTTGTAATTTATGATAAGATATATTTCCATTCAGTTGATCATTAAGCTCTTCGTTATCAGATGCAAAATCATCTTTCGAGATAGAACTGATAAATGTATTTGTATACTCTTATTCTTCTTCATTTTCATCAAATTTTTCATCAGATAAAGTGACACCAATACTTTTCTTTTCTCTTCTCAAATACGTTGGACACTTAGCCTGATAGTGTCCATGACCTCCAAATTTCCTGCATTTGAAGAATTTGTTGTCTCTGTTATTCTGCTGATTAGAGTCTCTTCTTCTAAATTGGTTATGTTTACAACTATTTTGCCCATAGTTATTTGGATTTTTTATTTTTATAATAACATTCGAGAAATGTTTGGTCAGCATAACAATTGACTCATTTACCTGATCATTTGATGATTTACCTTTTTCACAGGGATCATCTTTATGAATAGATTGGAAAGCAATACCTTTCCCTTTACTCTCTTTCCTGTCAAGTATGGCAATTTTAAAAGTGCGAAGTGACCCAAATAATTCATCAAAAAACAATGTAGTAATGTCATGTGCTTCTTCAATAACTGCTACTTTCATGTAATATCTTCTGGGTAATGACTGTAACACTTTTCTAACAAGTCTAGATTCTAGAATTCCTTTACCAAGATTGAACGAGTCATTAGCAATTTCCAAAACTCTTACATTGTATTTAATTATAGTTTCTTTTTCCATCATTCTCAACGATTCAAACTTAAAGGTTAATAACAAAATATGGGAGATTTTTACTTTAAAGTACCCTCGAAGGCCACCTCAAGAGCCTTCTAGGCATTTTTTGCTGTAACACAAGTGTTTATTAATTTAAACACATTTAGATTTACTTTATTATATGGCATTGAGTGCATGAAAGTTTTCCATTGAGTCTTGCTCTTCTTCATCCTTCTAGTCTTCTTCAGACTTTGGAATAGATTTTGCATCTACAGTAAGCATTGGTGGCGCCCATCCAGCTTTAACAGCTTCCGGGCTTTTGCGTCAAGAGACTTAATGGATGAGGTCATACGAGTTCTTCAATATGAGTAGCTTTTGCCATTCTAGTATGGAAGGTCTAGTGGTTGAACTTCCTTCTTTGACTATCTCCATTAATACAGAATCTGCTCTGATACCAATTGAAAAAGTAATATAATCAAAATAACCTTTAGCTATGTTTAAAGATATTACTTGTAGAGCTAGCTAAAGCATACAATCAACAAATAAAACACAAAAGACTTTAGTAACCCAGTTCGCCAAATACAGCCTACATCTGGGGAGCTTCTTTGCTTAGATAAGAAATCTTATTGAGATTCATTAGTTTGTTGCTTAAATATCAAAGCTACAATTATTACGTTTTCTCCATAACTTAAATATATAAATTCAGGCTCCCCCAGACGGTAACAGTGACTCTTCGAAGACAGGTTTAGGCTCCCCCTAAATCAATGGATTGACTCCTCAATCATGTAGTCTTCATTCATATTTCTTATCACTCATATTTCACTGTATATGTTAATGGTCTTGACGGTAAATTTATATCTAAAAAAGGTAGTATCATACCTTTACCAGATAGATGTAATGCAACACAAAATTTGTCTTAATGAAGCTCTGATTAGTCGTCTTCACACACATGCAAAAACACTAAAAAACCCATATATATATAATCCTATAGATAAATCTATATGGGAGAACATCTTCCAGATATTGTTTGATTAAAAAGATATACCAATATTTCTTGAATATAGGAAAAATCATTATTTGAATCTTTAATAATCAAAACTGACAATTCCCTTTGACAAAATATTTCAACAAGTTAGACTAAACTGCACTAAGTTTATCACAAATAGCTTTCACTTACTCCTACTCTGATCTTATTTTCATACAACATTGTCAGTGGTGTTTGAGTTCTCGCTTATTCATGCTTTGTTGACGTTTGCTACTCTATCTTTAGGATGAACTGAACCATTAGAGAGGAAGAAGAGATAAAAAAAAATATTTTCAAGACTTTCTATTTGTTATTGTGAGATAATGTGCTATAATGTGTTTCTTTATATGTAATCTAATGATTTGATAATTGATATGCTGATTTTTATTGGCCTATTTGCTGCAGCAAATTCAAATGTATAGAGTGAACATGCTTAGTTAATATCATCTTATTTGCTGCAGCAAATTCAAATGTTCCATGTTCTCCTTCTTTGTGAAAAAAATGGCAAAGTTTCCCTTTCTGTTTTCTTTCTTGTTCTTTGTTCTAAACTGAAAAGGAACAAATGAAATATAATTACATAACAGACTTACTAAACATGCATAAAAACACTCCAAATGGCTTAGGATGGGTAACAATTTGATTTTGAAACCCATAGTGAAAGTTTGAAATTTGCGAGATGCGTGAGAGATAAAATATAAGGGCTTAAGAGACTTACTAAACATGCATAGAAACACTCCAAATGGCTTAGGAGGGGTAGCAATATGATTTCAAAACGCATAGTAAAAGATTGAAATGTGCGAGATAAAACATAAGTGCATAAGAGTCTTACTAGAGAGATAATGTTCAACGAATCAACAAAAACTAAACATTCAACGTAGGATGTCGGGTTCCAACAAAAACTACAATGGAGTAATGAACGACATCGAAGTAGCGATGATATGCACCGGAGTATAAGTGGGAAAGTTTAAATTTTTTTCAGGAGGAGGAAAAGAATGTGAGCTAATAATCTAGTCATGATCTTCTTGGTTGTGTGGAAGAAGTAGTACACACATTGCTATTTTTTTATTTATTTTTTTATCTATTTAATATATATTTTTTAACTTTCTAAAATTTCAGCGTACAGTAAACACTAAGTTAGTGGATTGCGATTTTTTTTTTATTTTAGACTATAAATGTAAGTTCATTAAATTGAATAAAAAACATCTCCATTATTTTCTCTTTCTCTCAGCAGTATATTTTTGTTTCTAGAATATTTTGTTTTGTCTGTTTTCTTCAAATATATATCAGAGTGCATGAGATTTTTTATAAATCCATTGTTTTTAAACCAACATCTGGTATCAAAGCTAGGTTGTCTTCTCATCGCAGATTCCACCGTCTAACAAAGATGGCAAGCGTCTTGCAGCAAGCGAAAGAGAACGGTGGAATGCCAATTCTCTACCCGATTTTAACTCCACACAACTACACAACGTGAGTAATAAAGCTGGAACTAATCTTCGATGCCCAAGGATTTTGAAAGGCTATAGAGCCGAAGAGAGTAGACAAAGTGAATGTGAAAAAGGACAAGAAGGCGCGTGCATGCATTCTTCAATGCATCTCGAAAGACGTGCTTTTACAAATCACGAAGAAGAAGACTGTAAAGGAAATATGGGATAGTCTCAAGATTAGGTGAAGATGGAGAGAGTTTAAACCTTGAAGAGCGAGTTTAATGTTCTTTGAATGAAGAAGATCGAGATGATCGATGAATTCGCGGGAAAAATAAGCAAATTAGCAAGCAAGTTCTCCACCCTCGACATTACACTTGAGGATTCATCATTAGTCAAGAAGTTTCTTGATTTTGTTCCCAAAAAATATTTCTCATTATCGTTGGAATCGAGCAATTCCAAGATCCCTAAACCATGCCATTTGAAGAGGCAATTGGACGAATGAAGGCATAGAGGAACAAACAACGTGACTCTGAGGAAACAACAACAACACATATGGACAACTCGTACTTATCTATGTTGAGTGGAAAGCAAGACAAAAAGGAAATAGTGGTGACAACTCTTCGATGAACAAAGGGCGCAATCCAGTGGTAGTGATCGTGGAAGATGGCAAGGACAAGGATGAAGTCGTGGTGTAGAGCATCAAAACAGCATGAAATGCACTAGCAACACAAGAAATGGCGCTCGGGATAAAAGTCACATTAGGTGCTTCACTTCAACAAGATGATGTTGGAATTTATGTCTTAAAACTCATAGTTTACAATCATATTCTATTCAATAAAGTCGTTATTGATACTATAATCTTAAAACCAATAAACTAAGGTCCCGAGACTATTATTTAGTAAACTTGATCTTTATGTAGAGACATAAATGTGGACCAAGATCGATTGTATAGCCTGAATAGTTTATAGTATATGAATACGGTTGGACACCTTATTCTTAGGACACTATGGATGTGACCCACTTTGTAGTTAGTACAAATGATGTGATCCTAAATCGTTCATGTAGAGACATGGAAGTGGGAGCATCTTATGTAAAGAGTTTACATAAGACTGGAACCATAAAAATAGACGTTTTTAGGTTATAACACCGTTGACTTTAACAAAATCGACTATTTCGTTTATAGATATCCAATATAACTTAATCTTAATCTTGAGCTAACTATGAACTTCTGTTCACATGTAATTATCCTTAGATCTGCATAGGTGAGGGTAGCTCAATGGCGTTGGCCCAATAAGCCTCCCATTTCAGGGATAACACTAGGTGGATAACTAGGGACATAGGGTTCAAGACGGAATTCACTCCTACTCACTTAGGGTTAGTAGATACGTTATTTCCTTAAGGACTGAATCCATGTCAAACAAGGGGGCCTACCCTCTCATTGGTCCGAAAGGGATTCGGCTTAAAGGTTAGACCTTAAACCAGTTGTTCAATAGTAGATCAATGAGACTTAAGGAGAAAAGATATAATCTCAGGGGTAAAACGATACTTTGACCCAACCGAAATTATGAACAACATGTGAATAATTAACTTACTTATCATGGTCATATCACATGGACACAAATATATCTATAGTGAGGGGAGTGCAACTACGGGACTTTAGTGGAATGATCCGTTAGTTAACGAAGTTGATTAACTCAATCTAAAGAGTTTAACTAATTAATCTCGAATCTTTGGAGCCCATGATTTATATGTCCATTAGGTTCCCCCGCTAGCTCCTAAGAAATCAACTTAGAACATTATGATGGAATAATTTGAATTCTTCAAATTAGGTAAAGAGAGAGAAATCGACAAATAGTTTGATATAACCATCGATTATAACTTAAGATAGAGCTTCATGTTTAAATTTGATTTAAATATGAATATGGATTCATATTTGGAAGCTCGAAATTGATGGAAAAGGTCAAAGATGTAAAAAGTCAAAATGTTGACTTTTGACTTTGAAAAATTAAACTTTGACCGACTTTATATTCAAATGTGATTTGAATTTTAGAAAAATGAATGCAGATTCATACTCGAGAGGATGAAATTAGTCAAGACGGATAAATGGTAAAAAGTCAATATGCTGACTTTTGACTTTTTAAATGTCAAATTACCATATTACCGTTGGAAGCAAATTGATGTAATTAACAAATGACTTCATGCATGTGAGGCACCTACTTGGTGATATGCAAGTGTGGAGAGTGGAAGCTCACTACATGTAAATTTTGCATGTAGTTTTCTTATAAAATGAATGGATTGGAAATGAAAAGTGAGTTGCTTTTGATAATTTTTGATTTTGTGATTTGGAATTGCAAAATCTAAACCAAAATTCTTTTTTTTCTCCAGAAGTTCCTCCTAAATTCATCTCTCTCCCTCTCTATTTTCTCCACCGTTCGAGTCTTACAACTCGATTCTAAGTCTGGATAATAGCAGGTCAACACTAGTGGTAGTCCCGACTTTGATTTCGTGAGGAAATCATGAAGAGCACGTGAGAAGATTACAATAATAGAAAAGCATCAAAAGTGATTTTTTCTATTAACTCTATCTTTGTTCTTGTAGGATTTTTTATGCATGTTAATCACTAAACTTTTTTAGTTGCAATTAGAGTAAAATTTGATCCTAATTCTGCTGCGCATGTCTACCGTTTCCAACAGATTGGACATTACGTGTCTGAGTGTTGTGAAAAAGGTCGTGATGACAAAGCTCATCAACTTGTGCTACTTATGAAGAACCAACTTTGATGATGGTTGTGCCCCAAGAGGGGACATGCACTAGCCATGATCAAGAGGATGTCATACTACTCAACAAAGAGCGGTTGTTGCCAGAGATGTATTGCAACAACAAGAATGGAGAAAATAATGACATTTGATATCTTGAAAATGGTGCTAACAACCACATGAGTGACCATCGAGAGAAATTACAAGAATTGAATGAAAGCTTCACGGAAGGGTAAAGTTTGGCGATTGATCAACCATTCAGATAATAGGAAAAGGAACGATCATGTTCGAGTGACAAAACGGTGATCAAATGGCTCTCCAAAGGTGTACTACATTCCAAAGCTATGTAGCAACATCATAAGCCTAGGACAAATGACAGAAGACGAGCAAAAGTTTTAAATGACGGGAGATGCCATGAAAGTGTCTGACATGATTGGAAAGCTTTTGATGTCGGTGAAGTTAACATAAAATCGCTTGTACAAAATAACCTTCAAGATGTTAAGCAAGTTTACCTTCTGACAAGCCTAGAAGATCCAACATGGTTGTGGCACACGAGACTTGGCCATGTTACCAGGATAAGGTTGGATACCTTATCTTGGTAACATTATGGATACAACTCACTTTGTATTTGGTACAAACACAATGATCCAACGCATTCGTATACTTGACATGTGAGTGAGGGTATTCTATGCAATGAGTTTGCGTAAGACTGGAATGTGAAATAGTAACCACTAGATGTAAGTCCGTTAACTAGTTAGGTTTCTATTTCTTAGGATGACCTATGTAACTTAGTCTTAATCCTGAGTGTATTATGAACTCCTGTTTGCTAGGGATTGTCCTTTGATTTGTACGGGTAAGAGTGGTCAGATCGTCGACTCAATAAGATTATCATTTTAGAGACAAGATTGAGTAGAGAGATGAGAACATAATTACACAAGATGGAATTCACTCATTTCCTACTTTAGGGTAAGTAAATGAGTGTTTCCTTAAATGGTGTCTCCAAGACTTAAACAGAGAGTCCTTACCCTCTCTATGGCACGAGAGGGGTTTCTGTTTATTGGTAGGACCATAAAGAGGTTGTTCATTAGAGGAACACTGGTATTTAAGGATTAGAGGTAACATAAGGGTAAAATAGTAAATTGACACAACTGGTGTTACGAACACTCGTGAGCGTCTAACTTACTGTTATTGGTCTATATCTGTGGACACAAAAATATATCTATAATGAGAAGAGTTCAGTTGTGAGTTTTTAGTGGAGTGTACACACAGTTGACGAAGATTGATTAATGTGGTTAATAAGTTTAGCCAATTAATCTTAGATCGTTGTAGCTTCTGATATGTAGGTCCATTAGGTCTCCCCCTAGCTCGTAAAGGGTAATGAGATTCATTCGTATTGGTTGTAAATTTAAAATTGTTGGTTATGATAGAAACTTATATTTGAATATTATTCAAATTTTATTTAAGTTAAATGTAAGATATTTAATTTAACTATTAATTGATTGGAGAGTTAAGTAATAATTTTGTTTTTTTTTTATTTAATTAAATTTGATTCAATTTAATTAATATAAATCAATAAGAGAATCTCATGATTCTCTCTTACTCTGTTTCCTACTCCAAGATAGAAAAAAAGAGTTATAAATATCGAGAAGAAAACAGTTTTCTTTAACGAATTAATCAAGAAAAAAAAAGTCAATGCTTTTGCTGTCTGCAAAAAGAAAATAGTTTCTTTCTAAACAATTTTCTCATCCCAAGTAGTTCCTACAAACGAATCTCATCCCAGAGGATAGGAAAGTCTCCTACAGGTGGTGTCCCAATTTGGTGATCTACTCTGTAGATTCAGAGACATAAACAAGTAAGTGTCTCTTTCTCTAATCTATAATTAGAAAGCATGCTTAGCCTTTAAATCTTAATAAGAAAACTAGTTCCTTAATTATTTTTGCCAATGTATTAGTATTTTGAGATTTTCAAATTAAATTGAGGGATAGTTTTGTAAAATCTTCCGCTGCCATGGACTTTTATCCCTTCAGAATGATGGCTTTTTGAAAGTAGATCTAGGGTCACAGATTGAGAAGAGAAGGAAAGAAATTGACTTCGAGAGAAGGAAAGAAAATGATACGTGTGGGCTTGGAGAGAAGAGAGTAAAATATGAAAGATAGAAAAATGACTTTTTACACAGCAAAAAAAAATTTAATGGGGAGGATCATTAATGTTGGTTTTAAACCGACATTAAACCCTTATCATTAATGGCAGTTTTAATCCGACATCAAAGATCCACCTTTTAAAGAACAACATTAAAGACAATTTTTCATTTTTTCCTCCTGATATTTAATCCTAGATTTCTTCTTGTGAATACCTTAATGATAATTATATTGAATAACACAACAATTTAACATTAACAAATCACAAGTTTTATGACATAAAATACAATAGTTCCCAGGTCATATATTATACTCAAAGTTTCCAACAAATAGTTGGAAGTATGTCATTCGTGAGTCTCAACATCAACGCTACCAATAGGAGAATACCTTGGAACAAACCATATTCCACCCAAACGAGGATATGCTCAGAAGAATGAAGATAATATAAAGACTCTGAGGCTAAGTCTCCATAACTTTCACGAGGAAGTTGTGGTCTCCTTGGGTAAACTAATATCTTACACCCATCAATATAACCATAGGATCCACAATCACTTGAATGACTTTATCTATTATGAGAATAACCATAATTACTATTGTCATAGACATATTGTCCATATTCATAACAACTCTCTAAACTCGTCTCTTCCATATATGCTTAAAACTAGTGAGTCTGCATCAATTTGAGTGTCATCATGTATGGATCTTCTCTATGAATTAGTTGTTTTCTTGTTGCTCCAATTACTGGTCCACTAGCTCTATGACAATGTAATCAGAGTCTTGTGTGGCATGCATGAATTGAGATTCTCCAACGAAGGACCAGTTTGGTAACGTTCTTGTTTCTTGTTTTCTATTTTTATTTCTCATTTTTTAAGAAATAATTGTGTTTGATAACCATTCCTATTTTTAGTTCTAAAAATTTAAGAAACATTTTAAAAAATTGGATAAAAATAGACAAACAATGAGTAATAGTTTCTTCGAGTTTTGTTTTCATTTTATATAATTATGTTTCCACTATTTCTTAAATCTCTTATTGGCTCATTTGTAAGATGATTTTTTTCTTATCTCCCGTTCGCTTCCCAACTTTGATGATTTTTTTATTTCTCTCTTTTCTTTATACTTCTTAAGTAATTTCTTTTTTCTTTATTAATTTTTCATATTTATATGTTTAATATTTTTTTAAAAAAATTCTTTCCTTATTAATATTTCAAATATATGCTTAATAATTTAATTTTTTTCTTTTCTTAAATTTTCATAATTATACCTTAGTTTAATTTAAAATTTTAAATTTTGCAAAAGGCATGTTTATATGTTATTTTAAATTTAAATTTATTACTTTTAGTATCAGTGAAATTAGTTAGAATTTTGCATTAATATAATTCATTTTACTAAGGTAATCATTTAGGTTATCTCTAATATTTTACAACCAGAACATTTACATATTGTAATATAATTGAGTTGAATTTGAATTAACATCAATTAAAAGAAATGAATTGAATGATAAATAATATTTCAAATCAAATTTTAACATAATATGATTGTATTACCGTTATTAATTTCGCAATAGTATTGATATGTATTTGATAACGTTAATGTTTTATAATTATTGTTTTAATATTTTAATGAACTTTGTATATATTTTTATTTTTTATATAATTAAATTATATTTAAACTAAAAAAATAAATAAAAATATTAAAAAAAATAACACAACAGACGAGATGTAAGAAATGGGCTAAGATCTTTATATTATTGACCATTCCATATTGTCCAGAGCTTGACCAACTCTTTTGGAATATATTGATCTTTAAAAAAAAAATTGATCAACATTATTAATTAGAAATTTGAGATGGAAATGTTGTATTTAAAAATCAAAAATTCATTTTTTTATATGTCCGATGAAAATTCTACGATATTTCTCGATATATCTACATTCACCAATTTTGTATGGATAATATCCGCAAAACGATATATCAGTACTATATCAATGCTATCAAGTATTTTTCTTGATTTTTCATATTACCCTTATCTCTCTTGAAAACCCCATTTTGATATATCATAATTTTTCAATTAGCATATATGACAAAATACAAAAGAATTTGTTATCTAGAAAATTTAGATTTAGCTATGAAAGTCTATGAGGTGGTGGACTATACCTTTTGTACAAGTCTAATAGCAATATAATTTATTAATGATAGAGTCTGGTACTAACAAATTTTGTTATATTTGTAATTTTTTAAAATATATTACTATATATTTAATTAATTTTTAATTCTAAAAGTGTTACTTATTACAATTACTTTTAGTTGCAAAAATCATAATAAGACACAAAAAGTATTTCTAAATATAACAAAGTATATAAAAACAAATTGTAAATATAACAAAATTTAGATCTAGCTCTTAAATTCTATTAGTGCTAGTTCATCATTAATAGACTATAGAATTTATTATTATCGATCAACTTTGTTCTATTTGTTATATTTCTTTAAATATATTATTATACACTTAATTATTAACTTTGAAAGATCGACTCAAAATTCATTAAAGACTAGCAAAAAGAATAGTAAATTAGGGGTTTCATTTTAAAAAATGACAGAAATATTTTATAATTAATTAAATGGCCAAATAATTTATTGAATTATTAGTGATATATTTTCAATCGACTAACATAATCTTATCAAATTCCAACTAATTCAAACTTAGAAGATAAAATAAAATCAACAACTTATATTACACCACCAAAACATAAAATCATAACCACTTAAATTACTGTTACCTAAAAAAATATATAATGAAATAATTAAATGCATAATAATTAAAAATCATTGCATCAATTACTATAATTTATTAGAAATTGATGTTGGATATTCACATAATATTTTTAGAAAATCAATAAAGACAATGAAGAGATTTTTTAAAAAATAAAATAAAGCGCAAAAATATTTACATATAGAACAATTTTGAAAAAGAAAAAGCTACAAGCCCATAAGATGAAATATTAAAATAAAATACCCCACGATTAATCGGTTATACACATGTGAAAAACGATGATTTCGTACCTAATCTAAACGATTTTGACCCAGTTTAAACAATCATATACCAAGTCTAAATGATTTTGCACCTAGTCTAAACGGTGTGTACCCAGTCTAAACAATCTTGTACCTAGTCCTAAACGATCATATACTCAGTCTAAACGATCTTGTACTAAATCTAAACAATCTTATACTAAGTTTAACGATATCGTATCAAAACTAAACGATTATTAGGATAGACCACTATCACTAACAGATCGCTTAGCTTATTGGTACACGATCGTCGTTGTTTAGATCTTGTATATATCAAGAAGAAAAAAAGAATTAGAGATGAAAAATAAGGAAAAAATTCTGGAAAACAAAATGAAGAAATTGCAAACAAGAAGTGAAAATATGAAGAAGAAGAAGAATATAAAGAAGAGAGTATAAATCGCAAAGGAAAAGAAAAATAACTAACAAATCATACGACAATAATCAAAATTCAATAAGGGTAAATATGAAATTTATAAAAAAGTAATTGGCTCCATGACCTTTTTTTAAATTGTTATACTAATCGTAAGTATTCAGTACTTTTGTTATATATATGTAAATTTAATGAAGATAGAAGGGAAATTGTCAAGAATAGCAAATTTGACAAAATATTTACAATATATAGCAAATTTGGTTCTATTAGTAGCATTGATAGACATTAATAGAAGTCTATCAATTTCTATCATTGATAGAATAAAAAAAATGTTATAACTTATAAATATTTTAACTTATTTTATCGTTTCTACAAATACCCCAAGATAAAATTCAACTACTGTTATTATTATTTTCTTTTAGAAACTCAACAACTTTTGTTATCTTATGTAAATTTACGTTCTAAGATAAAAACTCAACTACGGTTATTATTATTTTCTAGAAAACACGTTTCTAAATTAAAAGTTTTAAAACTATATATATAAAATGTTACATAGTATTTGCAGTTAATCTAAAAATAAGGAAATACTCACTTCACTAATTTTGAAATATAGGGTAAGGTACAATCTAAAAGATTGAAAGTATTGTATCGTATGTACTTAAATTGGAGTTTCAAACATATCACATCTTAAGAATAGGGAAGAGTCACCTTTTATAAAAGCACAGAAATTAAAATAGAAAATTTAGAAATGTAAGAACACCATATTTAAAATTTACAAAGTTATTTTTGGGAGTTGAGAACAAAATTTCTTAAAATATTCATTATTTGGAAGTAGTTTTTGTCTTAAAAGAAATCTAACTATCTAAGTAGAAGAATCGCTTTTGGAGGCGCATTGGAAATAAGGATAGTTGCAAATTTAGCAATTAGATTCAAAATAATTAAGTTTGTAGCAACATTTTAAAAAATTTGCAAATCTAGCAAAATTTGACAAATTCTATCAATGATATAAGTCTGCCAGTGATAGACCATGTTGCAAATATTGGTCTATTATTGATAGATCCATATGAGTCTATCACTGATACATGTCTATCAGCAAAGCAATAGTTTTGCTATATTTTCAATTTTGTTAAAATATTACTATATCCTTAATTATTATTGCTAAATTGGCCATCAATTATAATTACCCTTGGAAATAAGGAAATTCGGTGGATTGACGTACATGATGTGAAGGAATTAAAGAAGTAAAGCAAAGGTCACATCAATGGGGATCCAAAATCGTTCCAAATAAAAATCACCTCAACTAATTAATCGAAAGAATTAAAGGTGTGAATGAATTGAAAATTATTGCCTCTCTCGCGAAAATCTTGTGGAGTGTCTATATCTACTCCAAAATTGTGTGTGATCATCCCTTTATTATACCAACGAGGGTATAAGAATAAGCTCGAGTAATTCGATAATTCGAACTATCCAATTCATATTATATTATGTAGATTGAATTTGATCAATTATTTAAAATGTGGGTTGGATTGAGTTAATTTTTTTTTTTTCAGGTTGGTTTGGTATTGGGTTGATGGGTTGAAATATTCAAGTCAACCCAACCCAACCCGAATTAATATATGTAAATATATATTATTTTATTATTTAATAAAAGTTAAACAAATCTTATGAGTTTCGAGAGTTTTTTTTTTGTTGTTGCTTAACTTGATGCGAAACATATTTGATTTATGCTGGATGATTTCCATTTACAAACATTGAAATTTAGAAATGAATAATAATAATAATAACTCGACTACCTAATTCATCTCAACTCATAATTTACGGATTGGGTTGAAAACTTAAGTTGGGTTATCTGATTAGCAACCCAAGAAAATATGGGTTTAGTTGAGAATATGTCTTGACCCAACCCAACTCATTTACAATTCTAATACCAACACTAGTGAAGTTTGAACGAATAATGGATTTTGAATGGTGCGGGAGGCATTATGACGATTACAGTTGAACTTAAAAATATTATATTTGAAAACAAAAATATGTTTAGATTTAGGTGTCCAACAATAAAGATTTATTATTTTAAAACCTATATATTGTAACAAGTTTGGGTAAAAATTCAGGGTGTGATTATGGACAAACACAAACTATTTGGGTGACAAAAAAATGAACCATTCAATATGCAAGGGTTAACCCAACTCAATAAATTCAGGTTGGATTGATTCGTTGGTTTTTCTTTTTATCTCTCCATAATTTAAATAATTTTTATATTATTTTTTAATACAGTGAATGTATCATTCAAATTCCAAATCTACAATATTCATTCAAAATGAGGTTTAGTTTAGCTTTGCATCCTCCAATTAAATAAAATAAGCACTATATATATATGTGTGTGTGTGTATGTATAGATATAATTAGGTTAAGTCGAGTCAATCCGACCTCTTACTTGCAGGACCTGGCTATCCATTTCAACTTTTCTTTCTCCGGTTTTCTAATCCAATTCAATTCAACATAAAATTTAACTCAATCCAAGCTTGGGTTGGATAATTTGAGATTAGTCGAGTTTCAGATTTTTTTTTAATACACGTAGAAGATTCTATTTTGAGGATATTTTTTAACCTTCCACGTGAAATTGGTTTGTTTAAAGGGCTATCAAGAAGAATAAAAAAATTTTATATTTTACTTTGGCAAAATAGCAAAAATAATTTTAATTTGTTAGAATAGCAAAAAATTAAAAAAATAGAAATAAACAAATAAATAAATTCCTCAAATGCCCCTACTCAAAGTAAAAAATACAAATAATTTACAACAATGATGAAGATACTCGTTACACTGTAATTGACACACAAATCCTACAAATTAAAATTCCCTCAAAATATCTCAAATCAGAAGACATGTCATTAATATGAAGCTCCACCTCATACCTTCAAAATTTAAACTTCTGCAGGTAATAATTTTGTTCCTTGGAATTCGATCAGTTGCTTCATTGTTACTTTGAAACCCTAAGATTAGTCCTTTGGAATTCATTTCATGAGTATCTCAGCAGGTTTCTACTTTCTTCTAAACAACAATATCGTTGCAAGTGACGCTCCTCCCAATCATGGCAGTCTGATCTTCTCTATCGTGGCTTTAGGCTTACGAAGAACTCCAACCACTTCGTCTCACGTTCTCTAATTTATCTGAGCATCGGTAGCTACTTATCTCCCTGTTTCTTTTTCATCTCTTGTGGTACTTTTTCATTATTCGTTTTTCGTCTTCACATACTGCCATTAAAGTATGTTCGTTCCTCTTCTTCTTCGCACCGAAACTCAAAATCGTTCATCTTTTTACAATAATTTTTTCTTCCAATATAACCATGCAATGAATGTTTTAGCTGTATTTTTCAACATTTTAAAGTACACATTGTTGTCTGCTCTGTAGTAAATCACCATTTTTGTCCTGTAGTCTTACAAGTTTCGAAAGAGAAGAGGCTCATGCTTAAAAATCTGGTGGTTTTGTTGTTTAAATATACAATATAAATAGAGATAATTGGTTTGTAATCTTTTATTTTTAATTTAATAAAATATGATAAATAGTATAACAGCTATGCCCCGTTTTAGGAGTAAAAAAAGGGATTGCATTCTGATATTTGTTTTTGATTTGTAATCTTTATTATTCCGTAAATCGTAGACCGATAGTAGATATGAAAAAGAACAGCGTGAAGGAAAAACAAGAACAAGTGATCGACTGAGATCATCTTGATACACTGGTTCAAAAAAATCGTCGTCAACGGTGGTCCAATCTATTTCAACTTCTTCATAAGAGGTATTCATTTATATTTTTTAATCATTTTACTAATTATATCATTGTAGTGTACATTATTATAGTTTAATGTATGGTTCGTTATAAGAATAAACAGAACCTACAATGGCAAAAGGTTCAGCACCAAACAAAGATGGTGCGCAATCATAAAAAAAGAGGGTAATGAAGGACCCTCCAAAAGAAGCACCAAGCATCCAGAAAAAGCCACGAATCAAAACCATGGTAAATTACGTATTAAG
>JBBPDI010000015.1:9028056-9046870 GCA_037974545.1 Cucumis variabilis | reverse complement strand
TTTAAATCTTTTCATAAACCATTCACAAAAATATACATAAACGTACAATCTTAAACATTCTTTAAACTGAACTCTTTGTATGTTTCAAAATACTTTATACCTAGGAAAGACTTAGTCAAGATAGTAGAGCACCTTTGATCTTATTATCCTGCCAAACCTCGATCAAACTAGCATAGCACCTTTGTTCATGCTTTTTATAACAAACTCGATTAAGATAGTAGAGCATCTTTGGTCTTACTATCCTGACTTGACTTGGTGTTAGTGACTAAGTGGTCAGCGTAGTCCTATATCCCTGATTGTGCACATTGATCGTTGAGAACTTGTTATATAGAATACCATGATTTTCTCTTTAAAACCATTTTATTTAAACTCATGCTTTTAAACAGTTTTCTATTGCAATAAACATTTTATATTTTAGAACTCAAATGATGCTCGTAAATCACGACTTTGTAAACATCAATAAACTTTAAAATAAATACATTACATGCATTGAAATCATCTTTAAATAACATACTTCAATACTTTCTAAAACATGCTTGTAAATCAGTAAACTCAAACATTCATATAGCAGAGTATGTGTAAAAACATTTAATGAATGATAAGATTTAGAAATTAATTTACACTCATTTTATCACTCATAAATAGTAGTTCAAATCCTTGATCGATAAGCTTGTTTAATTTCTTCTGTCTTGGAATAATGGAAAATAATTGTAGTTAATTCCCTTTTAACATTAAAACCTTAGAACTCTGCTTAAAATTTCCCAAAATATCAAAAACAGGCCAAAAACACCCATTTGGCATGGTTGGCACACAGAGGGTGGGCGACAAAGCCCTGGCTGCACCTGCTAGGCTGCCCGCGCTAACTTCATGCAGAGACATGTAGCGTGCCTCACCTGGCTGCGAGTTTGGTGTCTCATGCAGCCTTTCCTGCGTACCTCCTTGGCCACACACGTCTTATGCATAGGTCGTGCATCCAACACCATCATCCTTACACTATAACCTGTCTATTTCTAAAATGCCACGACCATCTCGCCTAGTCTTACCTTGTCACATGGCCAACCTCTAACAAATCTAGAAACTTATCATTTGTTTAGAAACATAACCCCAGTTTAAAAATAATAACTAAAAATCCAAAACTCTTTTGAGTAAACTTCCTTCTACAAAAATGCTTAAAACTTATTAAGCTTCTTACCTGAAAAATTGTAGCTTCAGATTCCAAAGGATGAACTCTAAAGCCCTCTAGAAGTCCACCTCACTCAAAATCACCCAAAATCTGACCTTCCTCTCTTCTTTCAACATAAAATAAACCTTCCCTCTGTCTAATTAAATTGGTAGTCCTAATATATAAAATAGACTCAATTTATGAACATTTAAGAGTAATTTTAGTCAAAATACACAAGTGGTTTGAGAGAAATGTTCATATGAATTGACCTATTTATACTGAAGTCTGCATGAATCTTTATTAGCACCTCCTTCAGCCGAAATCCAACTTAAGCATGCAAGGACACCTGGAATCCACTTAACCAACTCCACCTCTTTAACATCTTACCTAAATTTCTTCAAAACACCAAAGCAAAACACCTAAGCCCTTTGATATGTCCAAAACATCAAGACCAACGCCAACTAACCTCTCTTAGCCTTGTCGCAAACACCAAATCTTCTTGCCAACTAACCTCTAACCAAGCTCTCTTGTCTATATAAAACATCTAAAATAACCTCTCAAACTACTCTTCTCACCTAGCCTTCAACTAAAATGCCAACTCTTAAAGATTTTCCTACTCTTCTCAACCATACACCAAATGCCAAGAGGTTATCTTCTATTCTTTTACCACCTAGCAAGCATCCTACATGCCCACACTAAACTCTTTAGAGGTTTTCTTTCTCCTTTTGGTCACCCAACAAAACATCAAACGCCTAATCCATAGCCAAAACGACAAACTTTCATACTTAACCAAATTTTCTATTTTTTTTCAAACTAACCTCTTTAACTTTTAAACCTTAACAACTTAGTCTTCCCTTTTTCCACTTACCATGACACACAAAACTAATACTTCCTCATCTTTACTTCCCTCAAAACTAATCCTTTCAAACTTTTGAAAAAATCTAAATACCTTAAAGTTCAAGGTATATAGACATAAAGATAAAATCATATTACAACGTATATCTACTAGTATATAAGTCATATTATATGATATATTATACAATATGTTTTTATGTCATTCATAATACCTTGTACACATCATTCCTACTTTTTCCTTTCTAAACAGCCTTTCAGATCTATTTAGAAAATCATCCTTCTTTGTTGTAGTTTTCTAAATGACAAAATTATTAAGTATATATCAATATGAATTATATATATAAAAATTATGTAAGATTTAGTAATCAATAATACCTTCTTCATTGGTGGTATATTTGAACTTCTCCCTATATTTCCTCTTTTATCTCCACTTGCTTTTTTTCCCTTTTAGTTTTCTTTTTTCTTTTTTCTTTTCTTGTTTTGTTGTTTTATCTTCATTTGGTCTCTTCCTCTTCCTTTATTTCTACAAGGTTGTACTTTCACTTAATGTAAATTTTGTTAGGAATTCAAAATACATCGAAAAATATACACACATTCATGGTTAGTTCTTGGTATTTGTTTCCCTTTTCCCTTAAATTTTTTTGAAAATAATGTCAACATCTATATCGTTAGAATCTAATAAATGAATCATTTATAAAGAAAACAAAAGCACATATATATCTCATCTCATTCTGAGGTCCCATCAAATGTTTTTCGTTCTTCATTGATCTTTAAAATAAGTTGTTATCAAATTATAATTAGCATATATACCACATTTAATATTATAAATATGTTTAAAGTTATATACCTCTTCTTCATTTCTTGGCAGTTTTTTGTTCTGGTGTTTCCATCACAATGTCTGGTTCATTATGGAAATTTGATTTCTTTCTCCCTATAAATCTACAATTTATTACACTAAACAATTTGATTTATGTATATAGTATAATAGTTGTTAATATGTTTTACCTCTGTTTTTTCATTTTAAAGCTATTTGTGTTCCATCTTGTTTGGTTATAATCTTTATCTCCTGGACACACGGAGGCTAGAGAAGGATAATCATTAGGGTATTCATCATATGTATCTTCAAAATCTGAGTAAGAATACTTTTTCTTTACATCGTGTTCATCATATATGATATATACCATTAGTATATCATATATTTTAATGTAATACATAGCATATATGTTTATAAATTATTAATGATTCAGATAACAACCTATATATATTTCACCTCTACTAGGATCAACTTTGTTTGACTTTCTTGGCCTAGAACTTGAACCAAGTAGTCTTTCTCTTCTACGAACCATAGCTGCAATTGTATATAAAGGTATCGTTATCATTAAATAAATTCCTAATGTATAGTACCAATATCACAATTGATTTTTGGTATATGTAAACCCCAAACTTTAAGGGATTTGGATCTTCTCAAAAGCCTCAAAGGATTAGTTTTTAGTAAAGTAAAGATAAGGAAGTATTAGTTTTTTGTGTCATGGTAAGTGAAAAAAGGGAAGGCTAAGTTGTTAAGGTTTAAAAGTTAAAGAGGTTAGTTTGGGAAAAGAAGAGAAAATTTTGCTAAAGTATGGAAGTTTGGCATTTCGGCTATGGATTAGGCGTTTTGAGGTTTTGTTGGACAATCGTGAGGAGAAAAAAAATTTCTAAAGTGGTTAGTGTGGGCATGTAGGATGCTTGCTAAGTGGTAAAAGAATAGAAGATAATCTCTTAAGAGGTTATCTTGGCGTCCGAGAAGAATAGGAAAAATCACTAAGGGTTGGCATTTTAGTTGAAGGCTAGGTGAGAGGAGTAGTTTGAGAGGTTATTTTGGATGTTTTATGTAGACACAAAAGCTTGGTTAGAGGTTAGTTGGCAAGAAGTCTTGGTATTTGTGACAAGGCCAAAAGAGGTTAGTTGGTGTTGGTCTTGGCGTCTTGGACTTGTCAAAGGGTTTGGGTGTTTTGGAGAAATTTAGGTAGGATGTTAAAGAGGTAGAGTAGGTTAAGTGGATTCCAGGTGTCCTTGCATGCTTAAGTTGGATTTTGGCTGAAGGAGGTGTCCATAAAGATTCATGTAAGCTTCAGTATAAGTAGGTCACTTTTGATGAACATTTCTCCCAAACCACTTGTGCATTTTGGCTGAAATTACTCTCAAACATTCAAAAATTGAGTCTATTTTATATATTAAGGTTGCCAGTCTAGTTTGAGAGAGGGAAGATTTAGATTGAGTTGAAAGAAGAAAGGCATGCCATATTTTGTGTGATTCTAAGCGAAATGGACTTCTAAAGGGTGGTAGAGCTCATCCTTTGGTATATGATGCTACAATTTTCAAGTAAGAAGATTAAGACGTTTATAAGCATTTTTGTAGACGAAAGTTTTCTAAAAAAAATTCTAGATTTTTAGTTATTATTTTTCAAAGTCAAGTTATATTTCTGGAGATGAATTGTGAGTTTCTGGATTTGTTGGAGGTTTAGACGAGATGGGTGTGGCATTTTAGGAATAAAGAGGTTATGGTACAAGGATGATGGCATTGGACTCACGATCTGTGCACAAGACTCGCACGACCAAGGTGGTACGCAGGGAGGGTTATGCTAAATGTCAGACACGGGACTAGGTGAGGTACATGACATGTCTGTGCCTGAGGTTAGCAGGCAAGCATGCCCAGTGCTCGCAGCCAGCGCTCTGTCGCCCACTATGCCAAATAAGTGTTTTTGGACCATTTTTGGTATTTTGGAAAATTTTAAGGAGAGTTATGAAGTTTTCATGTTAAAAGGAAATTGAGTGGAGTTATTTTCCATTATTCCAAGACAAGAAGAAATGAGACAAGCTTATTGACCAAGGGTTTGAACTACTATTTGTGGGTGATAAAATGAGTTTAAATTACTTTCTAAATCTTATCATTCATAAAATGTTTTTAGGCATACTTTGATATATGAATGTTTGGGTTTATTGATTTACAAGCATGCTTTTAGAAAGTATTAAAGTATATTATTTAGAGATGATTCCAAAGCATGTAATGTATTTATTCTAAAGTTTATTGATGTTTGCAAAGCCATGATTTATGAGCATCATTTGAGTTCTGAAATATAAAATATTTATTGCGATAGAAATTTGTTTAAAAGCATGAGTTTCAATAGAATGATTTTAAAGAGAAAACCATGGTACTCTATATACCAAATTCTCGACGGTCAATGTGGAGAGTCAGGGGTATAGGCTATCCTGACCACTTAGCCACTACCATCGGTCCAGGTAGGATAGTAAGACCACAAATGCTCTATTATCTTGACTGGATTTATTATAAATAGCATGACCAAATGTGCTCTGGTAGTTTGATTGAGGTTTGGCAAGATAGTAATGTAAGACTCGAACCTAAATTCAAAGTTAAAAGGAAAATTTTTGACTAAGTATGTAACTTGGTGTTTTAGACAAGAAGGCATTTTAGTTTTAGTACATATCAAGAGCTCAAGGTAAGACAGTCTGTGAGAAGGATTTTTGGTGAGACCTCTAAGTCTAAATGCTCATAAGAGAAAAAATCTTCGCAAGAAAAATTGGTAGTTCGTAAAAGAAGTTATGCAATAAGACCTTGGAAAGTTGTTAAGTGGTTAAAGTTATTCACAGAATGGTATTAGGCGAGAAGAAAGGTTTGGCAGGAAGATGTCAAATCTGATTTGACAAGGGTTAACATGTAAGGTTAAGGTTTTAAACATGACTAAAATAAATTGAAATTTTCAAGTGTAAAGTTGAAGTAGGAGCTAACAATCAGATAAAGAACTAGAGATGACTAATCCATATTAAAAAAGTAATATAAATAGAGGATTTGGGTAACTAAGTAGGGGATGGTAGGAGTCTTGTTGAAATGCTAAAGTGCTGCCACTTGGTCTCCATGAAAAGAGGAAAGTCGAAGAGTGAGTGTTTTTCTTTCAAAGTTTTATGAGTGAAAAATGATTTATTTAAAGTATTTCAAAGCATGTTTTAAGCCATGATTTAATTTTGTGATAATACTAGTATCATCAATTTAACTAAGAATCCTATACATCATTCTAGAACTAAGCATATTGATATTAGGCATTACATTATTAGAGAGCATGTGCAAAATGGTCGTGTTACTCTTGAGTTTGTTAGCGCTAATAATCAATTAGCGGATATATTTACCAAGCCTTTGAATGACGAAAGTTTTTGTAAAAATAGGCTTGAGCTTGGTATTATTCGTTGTGATGCATCTTGAGTTTATATCTTACTTTATATATTATTACCGAATGTATATTGATAATGGGAGAATTGGATATTTTGTATGTGTTCATATTTTTGGGAGAGTTTACTTCCTTGTTATTCTTTTTTATGAGTCCAAAGGGGGAGAAGTATAAGAAAAATATGTTTGTATGCTTTTATGAATTTGTTGCATAATTATTTCTATTGAGTTATTCATATTTTTAGAGGGAGTATTAATTAAGGGGGAGAAGTATCTCTTTTACTAATCATTTTCAAGTATGATCTTTGTGGTGAAATATATACATGAACTTTATGGTCATATACATTCTTGATATACATCTTGATAATAGAATTACTTATTGATCACGTGTGTTACTATGGTTATGTTTGTTTCAAGTCACTTTTCTTCAATGATTTGTCCTCATCAAAAAGGAGGAGATTGTTGGCTTTTTTGCTCTTAATCTCAAATTAATTAATTAATGTTTTGACAGTAACAAATTTAAATTTTTATATTGATAATTATATTATTTTGAATAGTCCATAATGTAAAGCTTGGAAGAGTGATTTTGACGTTTCTTGAATCACCCAAATTGGAGTTCAAATGAAAAAAATATTGCTTAAAGAAACTTAACGAAAAAATAACCCAAGATGGTGATGTGATGGCCAAGTAATCAATATGAACCAATTAGAGAAAGCCACTTGGAGCAATGAAGGAGTAACACATGTGACTTTTCCCTTTGTTTTATTGGCTTTTATAAAGAATATAAATTTAATACTATTATTTGTCCTTGTGTAATGGCTAGTTTTTTTCAAAAAAGAAGGTGAAGTTGCTTTGTTGGGCTTTAAACAAATTATTTTGATAAAACGTATTATTATACTATTATTTATGTTGTATCTAATGGCTAATTAAGTTTAAATCTCAACCATATAATTTTATTTTACTTAACTCCAATGACCCAAAATGATTTTGGATTTATCTTTCTCCTCTTTTAAATACTTCATTTTTCTCAATTTTTTAACATCGTTAAACTTTACAATCCTAAAAAAGTGCACAAGCCAATATTCTTTTTGGTTGTGTTTGATTGCATACTTTATTTCATATCTTTTTATCAATCTTGTTATTATTTAACATTTTTAGAAAGTTTCTTTGTTTAATTTAAAAATTATCTAATTAATTTAAGGGGAATTTTTAAAAGTAGTAGAATTTATAAAATATTTACAACCTATAACAAATTCTATCACTGATAGTCATTTATATGCTATAGTGATAAAAGACTATTATTGATATAATCCAAAATTTTGCTATAGCTTGTAAATATTTTAATTTATTTTGCTATTTTAAAAAATGCTCTTTAATTTAATTAGGCTTATTTGTTAAAAACTTTAATTAAATCCTATTTACCCCCTCTAGGGTTGCCATACCGATCCAACAGACTTCTTTCAATGAGATACATCCAACTGTAAGAAACCAAATCAATAACCTTAGTTTCGTATGGTAAGTGAACTACAAGGTGTACCATTACGTTGAAAAAAGCAGGTGAAAACATTCTTTCGAAGTTACATATTATAATTATGATATTTGCCTGCAATCTGTCCAAATCACTTACCCTTATCGTCCTACCGCACAAATCACAGAAAAAACTACAGAATTCAGTAATAATGGTGTAGACATTTCTCGGTAAGAATGGTCGAACACCAATTAGTAGAAGTCGGTGTAGCAAGACATGATAATTGTGCGTTTTGAGACCTGATATTTTCCACTCATTTTATTCACACATCATTAAATATTATAAACGAATCCTTCGAAAAACTTAACTACTTTCAGGAACTTATAAAACTCAACCTGCTCTCTACTAGTCAACATGTAACATGTAGCTCACATATGGTTTCACCAATCTGTTATCAACTTCTATCAAATGTAAATTCTTTCTTATTTTTAAATCTTGTAGATCCAACTGAGAATTCGTGGTATCCTTGGTTTTTTCTTCAATATTCAACAATGTACCAACCAAGTTATCACAAACATTCTTTTCAATATGCATTACATTTAGTTTGTGACGAATAAGTAGTCTCGACCATTAAGGAAGATCGAAGAAAATACTTTTCTTAGTCCAATTAATTGTTCTCTTTCTTTTTCTATCTTTTAACGAAAGATGCTTTCTCATAACTGGAAACTCCAACGAATCTAGTTATTCCAAGATTTCTTGGTCATTCATTACCACTGGAGGTGTTTTACGCTATACTTTTCCATCATGTAGTCTACTTCTATGCCAAATGTGGTTATATGAAAGATAGTGTTGATGTCCCATGAAAGCTATTTTTTTCTCTTATCCCAAACAACGATCTATCCCCCGTGCAAATAGAACATGTTTAATACCCCTTCATACTCCACCTAGGTAGATCATCATATGCCAGAAAGTCGTTAATTATCCACAACAAGGCTGAATAAAATTGAAAACACTAATCTGTAAGACAATTAAACGTACACACATCAAAAGTCCATAGATTTTTCAGCTTTTCAATCAATGGTTGTAGGTACACATCAACTTTCCTACCACGAGATTTTAGACCTGAAATAATCAATGACATGAAGAAATTTGACTCTTTCATGCATTTCCATGGTGACAAATTATAAGGAATTAACACCACATGCCACATACTGTACGAGGTACTCATATGACCGAACAAATTAAATCCATCTGAAGTTAACCCCATCTGAACGTTCCATGGCTCTAAAGCAAAACCAGAAAATTCAAAATCAAAGTGCTTTCATCCCTCTGCATCAGCTGGATGTCTCAACATATCCTCTGTTTCCACTCATTTATCCTTATGTCATCTCATATATGTCAAGGTTTCTCGCGATACAAACAAGCACTTTAATCTTGGCACCAACGAAAATTAGCGCAATATTTCTTGCATAATTTTTTTCCCTGATCTGTTAAAGCTAACCTTGTATCGAGACTCATCACAAGTCGGACATTGTTGTAAATCCTCAAACTCCTTTCATAACAATACACAGTCATATTTACAGGCATGAATAGTTTCGTATCCCAAGCCCAACTCACACAATTTTTATTTGGCTTTATAGAATGAAATAAGGATATTGGTAACACACGTTTTATTATCTCTAACATTATGTTGAAGAACTTGTTGCTCCAACCATTGAGGACCTTTACATGCATCATCATAACAAAAAAATTTAGTTTAAAAATTATGAACAGTAGGGGTATAGCTCATGACTTGCTTAGTTTAATAACTCCTTAAATACTACATTTATTCTATCTTCTTGTAAATCTTCCACTATTAAATGATGTTTCATTGTCTAAACCTTCCTCTATATCTTATGCATGTTCAATACCAGCTTGAAAATCATGTAGCATACCCAACATTTCATTTTCTTGAGGAAGTGGATTATTGCTAGTTCCTCCACCAAAAGGATTACTACTCTTTCCTTCATCAAATCTTTGCATACCTCTGTGCAAGTTCATGGGCTCTCCATGATACACTTAGTCTATATAGAAGGAGGCTATTCTAGTGGTTAATAGATGTTGCTCCACACCCTCTAATGAGTCCCAATTTGAATTCATACATTTCTTGAATGGTCACCTTATTTGTCTATAATTATTGACGTGATATTTTGCAACCTCTAAAAATTGGAAGACTCCTTCTCTACACTCAACCGAAAACCTATCCCTAAGTTTCATCCAACTTTTGTTTATCTCGTTAAAAGCTCTAACATATAAACAAGTATGATTAGTTTTATATGTTTCATCTTAAAACTCCAACTTACTTCACGGATAAGCTATGTCCAATCTACCATCTTGCACAACTAACAGATTAGAAACTAAGTTTAAATCTACCTATCACTTCTAACATATATAACACTTCCAGTATACCTAATACTTCCTACATACTTAATTAAAAGCTACCTAAAAATTCCAAATACTACTAACCACATTAGAAACTAATTTTGACACAAAAAACTAGGCTATCATAATTGCAAGATAGACATAAAATAAATCAACCACATATTACGTCAACCTTTTTAATTATAGGCTATCTAACATTTTCAAAAATTGAATTTGAATTTGAATTTGAAATTTAAATTCATATTCAAATTAAATATCAAATTCAATAAACTCCCCCATCTCCAATTCAATAAACAACCACCACCAATTCATTATAGCCCCACAAATATCAACAATCTCAAATTCAATAATATTTCAAAATACTAAACATCAATATTAAATCCTAAATCCTAAAACCAATTTAAATTTAATACTAAAATCTAAAAGTAATTCAAAATTTAAGATTAAATTCGAATACATACATTACATCAAAACATAATATCAATACATACATACACTTTTCTAATACATAACATACATTTGAATTAAATCCTAAAAACATACATTATATCATATCAATACATTTATTTTTCCATTTTTTTTTTAAAAAAGAACAAACCTTGATTGAGAGTGGTGGCGGTGGGTAACAATGGAGGATGGTGGGGGGAAAAAAGAACGACGACGATGATGACAAACGGCGACAGTGGATGATAATAGTCTTCTCCCTCTCTCTCGGCTCTCGTTTTGTTTTCCTTTGGTTGTGTGTTTTGTGTTCTACGAACACAGGACAAATATTTTAAGGATTTTCCAATGTTTTTTAAAATGTTAGAAAAAATCACTAATGCCCGAGTCGTACATGCAAATGTTGGGGATACTGTAACTCTTCCTTGACGTCCCTGACATTCCACTAATGATGTCAGAAAAAGAAAATCATTAAAAATTATTATACAATTTTTCTCGACGTGGTCAATGCGACGTCAAAAAAAGATGGACGAATTTTGATGTTTCTATAGAGACATCGAGGAAGGTCATAATAATAAATAATTATTTTGCCCTTCCCGACGTTTCTCCCTTACACATTGAAGAAAGTTGGCCGATTAAGTAATTATTTTCACTTTCTCCGACGTATAAATTTGTAACGTTTGGAAAAGCCTATTGATGAATATAAAAAAATAAAAATGGCAGAGCTACCCCGACGTCTAAATATGGAGACGTCGAGGATGCTCCACTCAGCCGATGCTTGCAAAGGTGCATCGAGATTAGTAGGTCATTTCCGATATGACATTTCCCAACATCGTTGCCTGTATTAGGAGTCCTCTGATTTCTTGTAGTGTTCTAAGATCAAACCATAATTATTTGAGTTATTATAAATCATGATGGTTCAAGTTTATTCATTAATTTAGGACAATTAGTCGTCTAAGCCCAATTGATTGAGGATCAATCTTGTTTGCAATTATCCATTTGATTAAATGATGAGAAAAATTTTTTGTAACATTATTTGATCTCTTGATTTGTAGCTTATCCTTGAATTCTCTTGGGATTCAACCCCTTCTTACTCTATTATCCCTATTGACAGGGTCAGAATTGATATGCAAAAAGTAAATAACTATGCAAAGTATATAGGCAAGGTCGTTATCAACACATTTATGTTTGGAAATTAAAGTGGTTGTGAAGGATACTTACCTAAACCGCCTTAACAAAAAATTATCTGTAGTTTACCCTTGACTTTTACTAGATAGGTGCAAGCACGAGTGTCAAACCCAAGAGAGTGTAGGATAGATGTTTTCTTAAATATAATGTTTGAAAATATTGAGATTAGTAACAAAAAGAAAAGAAAAGCATTGAAAACAATTTTTGGGGAAAAAAGGAAATGAGAAGGGGAATTTAGTTGCAATACAATTCACAAGAAGAGATATTAAAGATTGAATTCCAAGAAGAGAAGTGAGGAATGGGATTAGACATGGATCTAATCTTGTCATTGAATCAAAGAAAGTAAAGGAAATTGAATCATGCTTAATTAAGAGGGGATTTTTTATTGAAGACTTCTCACAAGATCAAATTGCTTGATCTTTGAGGAATTTTGAATCAAAATTCAAGAAGAGAGATGAATTTTATGGGGGATTAGTTTAATTCTTGCAATCTTAACTAAACCCCTAATTGTTCTTTAAAGAAGATTACAAGATCATTCATAATATTGCAACCAAGGAATTAAATGGGAATTAATTTAGGCACTAAAAAAGAATGCATTTAATTTTCAAGAATTGACTCAAGAACAATTGAAATTCATAAGACATCAAACAATTTCAAGAATGAGAGAGATAAAATCAAGAATCAAGAGAATTTTTATGTAGAAACAAGTAATTCAATTAATCTTGCACTAATTGATATACTTAGGGTAAATTGCTTATAAAGATTGAATCAAAAAATCAAAGATCAAGAATCAAAATTTCAAGAATTAATGAAATTGAATCAAAGATAATCTAATTCTTGATACAAATGATTGATGATTTCAACAAAAATTACATCAAGATTAAAGATTACTCAAACCCTGACTATAATGAAAAATCAAAATAATGAAATTCTCAAAGATTAGAATCACCTAATCCCAAATTACTTTAAGAAATTAGTTTTGCATCTTCAATAATTCTGAAAAATTTGTTGAAGATCCAAAAATTCTAGAATGAGGGTAAAAAATTTGGAATTTGAAAGAAATTGGGAGTGATTTTGGAGGGAGGGAATAGTGAATTGAATTGAATTCTATTGTGAAATTAGGAGTTATCATTGGTATTTATAGGAAAAATTGGAAAATTATAGCATGGGTCCAAAATTACACTTTCAAGCCCATTCCCACTAAAAAAATATGAAAAATTGGTATTTTTTTGGATTTTTGCTTTTTATTTACAAAAATGCCTCTTATGTTTAATTTGCCGATTCTCGTTCGTTTGAACTCTGATTTAGGTAACTTTTGTGTCATTGGGTTCATATTGAAGTCTACTTTCATATTCTACATAAAATATAAAAATAATAAACATATGCATGATAAGAATTAAGAATAGGCTATCTTTAAATAGGCCAATATTTGTCCCAACACCTATTTTTTAACTAGTAAGTTGGGTATAATTTTGAAGAGTTTCTTTGGTAGGTGAAAATTACCTTTACCCAATTCTTTGTTTTACATTGTTTAGGCTATTGCATGCTTCATACTAAATAATTTATGGGATAGTGATATTTGTTTCATATCTTGATCTTTTTAACAATCTCACCACATATGAGACACGTACCTATATTTGAAGTGCTAAATTTGGCTAAGTGTTGAGAAGGCGTTTTGAATGGAAGGATGCGATAAGAAGCTGACTTTTGAGTTAGTTTGCTAAGAGATAAGGTGATGCGATAAGACTTTTGGAATTTAAGTGTTGTTAGACATTTGAAGTTTTTCAGGAGATGAAGTTAGGCGAGGAAGATGTTTGATCTTGATTTGACAGGAGTTTACATGTAAGGTTAAGAGCAAAGCATATTTATGATAAACAAGAAGCTTACACGTGTACCACTAAGAGCAAGAGATGGCGATATATTAAGAGATTAAGGATGAGTAATCTAATTTGTGGTTAGTATAAATAGAGGAGAAGTCAAATTATTAAGAGGTGTTACTCTGGAAATTTGAAAAGGAAAAAAAGTTAAGTGTAAGCTGGTTTTAGACGACAAGAAAGAAACTGAAGCTAAGTGTTCTAGGTTAAAGAAAACAAGTTATGAGTGATTTATTCTTAAAAGACAAGTTTCTTTATATTGAAAGGTTTTATTTAAAGTTATTACAAATTTTTAAATGATGTTTTACATATGAATGTTTTAAAGAGATTTCGAAAGAAGATTTATACTATGTTCAAAGTATGTTTTATATGAATGGTAAAATGAAATTGTGTTCAAACTTTTAGTCTTCTTCCTATTAATAAGCCAATTGTTATGTGCACATAAGAAGTAAAGGCAACCATGTAGAAAAGGACTACATGGTGGAGTGAAGCTAGCCAATGCATAAAAGAATTGTATTGTGCTTAGAGGTTTGAGCAACAAGAAATGAATTAGGATATTTTTGGATGCTAGTGGTGGAAAGAACACCACAGTAGTCTAAACGTAAGATGATAAATCTTGGCGTAGGGAATGATTCATGTTTCAAGCAAAAGGATCGTTTAAGACTAATGTGTGTTTATACGATATGATGATCGAATTTATGAAATAATGTTGTTTATGAAAGGTATTTCAAAAAGGTTTTCTTAAAATTTCCTCAATAACACTACAAGAAATAAGATTTTCCTCGACGTAGCAATACGTCACCGAAAACTTTAACCAATATCAGGAAAGGTTATAGCAACGTCGACAGGTACGTCGAAGATGCTTTTCTCGATGCAGCTCAAGTCAATGACGGGGAAAATTTTCCCAACGTACGCTGCTGCATGTCGCAAAAGGCTTTCGCGATGCAACATTGCACAAGGCTTTAGCGACCCGACATTACAAAAGGCTTCTGCGACGCGACGTCGCAAAAGGCTTCAGCGACACAATATCGCAAAAGGCTTCCGCGAAGTGACATCGCAAAAGGCTTCCGCCACGAAGGCTTTAAATATATATTTTTAAATTAATTATTTTATTTATATATGAAAAGAAACCCACTAATTTCTTCCATTATTTATGTCCTTGTCATATATGGTTAATGTTGTCGTTGAATTAGTCTATTTCCAAGCCTTTAATCATTTTTGGAGAATGAAATTGGATAGAAGAAGGGACAGAGATGAGTGATTCAGAGAAGGGAAAGAGAGAAAGTACAAGGAATGAGAGAGAGAGATGAGCGATTCAGAGAAGCAAAACATGGAGAAAGTAGAGGGAAGGAGCGAGAGAGCGAGGAATAGTAACAGAGGAGAAAGAGGGGGATAAGGATACTTCTGGCGGCAACAATGGTGACGGAAAAGACGAACGGACGGCAGCACAAATCTCCTCCTATCTCTCTCTCAGTCGATTTTTTCTTCCTTTTGTTTTGCAATTGGTTCTGTGTTGAAGAGGAATGAAATAGAGTGGACTTTCTCCGATGTCTTTGAACACGTTGCAGAAGGACCCTTTTCCCGATGTTAATAACCCTAACATCGCAGAAAGGTTAAGTAACGAATTAATTATTTAAACATTCCCTGACATGCACCTGCCACACGTAACATAGTGTGCGTCTCAGAAGGTGACTTTTCGCGACATAACTAGCATGCGCCGCGTAAAGTGAACACATTGAATTTAATTTTAGGCTTTTTGCGACGTAACATTCCGTGTGTCGGTGAAAGGTGATTAACAACACACCTTTCGCCGACGTTTTTCGCATCGTAGTTGTTCTGATTTCTTGTAGTGTAAGTCTTTTGACTTACGTTTTAAGTTTTTACTTTCTAGGTGATCAGGTGTTAAGGCCAAAGTAAGGAGAGGGTGAGATGAGCAGCTGCTAGGAGAGAAGAGGATGTCAGACATTTAGTTTAAGTTTTTATGTTATTTTCTTGTATCATATAAAGTGTTGTAGAACATGTGGTTAAAGGTTAATAAAAGAAATGATTTATTTTATTCTGTTGTATTAAGTTGCCCTACATTGCCTTAAGTATGAATTTCAGTTTAAGTGTGAAGTTATTAGGCGATTTAGCAAAGCTTAAGGAGCTAAGTGAGCGTTCTAACATTTCATTTTAGAATCACCAAAATTGCTCTAAGTCGCATTGCATTTCACATAGAAAGTTAGGACTCGTGCGGGACGGGGTGTGACACCACAAAACTTCTTTCAAATCCAAAAGAGTTATTATTCATGGATAAACTTGATTTGAGGCCATTCCAAATTGAGGTGCATAATGACTTTTCAAAGCTTGAATAGGAAATCATGTTTGTGGCATAATACACATTTTAGAATGGTTACTCAAGTGGACCAAATGCATTTTCTAAGGAACTATATAGGGACTCTGAAGATTAAAATCATTTTGAAGATTTGAAAAATATGTATTCTTCGGGTCGATAAATGTCGATCCCAAATAACTTTTCAATGAAAAGATATTGTTTACTTTTGGTGTAGAATAATTATGACTATCTTATTGGATTTCAACTAAAAATTTCATACTATTGAAGATAATTAGTTTTGCTTACATATATGACCTTGATGTTCCATTTATCTATTACAATAATTTTATTTTATATCTTATTAAAAACATATATCTTATTTTATTTCTATTGAAAACATATATCTTGAAACCATATAAAATTTAACAAAGATGACTTGTAAGACAATCTTCATTCTTCAACAAGATCAAGAAGAGATCTTGATGAACGATTCAAGAAAATCAATTAACAAGGCTGGTTTAGGTTATTCAAGAAAATCAACACGAAGTAGTTAAAGAGGTCTAAGTTTACATACATGAGAAAAAAAGAATTGGTAAACAATTGCTAGAGATTGTTTAAACCTCAAAGTTGTATGGTAAGATTATAATTAATTAACAATTATTTTTTTTCAGAAATCTCTTTGTAAACGCTAACATTTCAAGCTAATTTATATTTATTAGATACATATGTAATGTAAGTTGAATACTCATGTGCTTTGGGCAAAGAGAACGTTTTACCCTGCATAATAATGCTTTTGCTTTAGTCGTTAATTAATCTCATCTAGAACAATATCATGCACATCAATTAATCAAGACGTGGCATATGTAAGTCATCAACAAACTTTGATTTTTACACATATACACAACTCTGGTCAAGAGTGTTTATCTTTATTATCTCAAATATAATTATTCAAGTGATAAACTCCTAATTTTCTACCATGATTCCAATTTCTCAATAAGGGGTTTTCACCCAATCAGTCATATTTTAAAGTTTTACCTTTTTTGAGGAAAATTGCGAGTCTATCTTCTATTTTTGATATGTACTACTTCATATTTAATCAATTATGGTTTTCAGCTAATTTGTTAAAAAAAATTAATATTATTTTAATCCAATTCTAAAAACAAAAAACTACTTTTTTTCTAATTTTCAAAATTTATCTAGATTTTTAAAATATTAAAAGAGAGTGATAACAAAACACATCAATTTACGTATATAACAAAACACATAAATTTATGTATCCATATGAATGGTACTTGTAAAATTAACAAATATCTCTTTAAATTGATTTTACATTTAAATTTATAACATCAAATTCCATAAATAATTTTTTTTTTTATAAAAAACTATGTTTCTTTCTAATTGTAAAAATTTGTTATGGATTTTGAAAACATCTCTTGAGAGTAGATAAGAAAACAAACCAAACATATCCATGTGAAAATAGTACTTTTAAGCACACAACGTTAAAAAATTGGTTTCGTATATCTATATTGCGTTTGATATTTCTGGATTATCTCTGTTGAAATAATACATGAGAGGTAAATCAACCTTTTCATTCTATGGTGAAAAAACAAAAAATCCAACAAAAGAAAATAGGCGTCAATATTGTAAACAATAAATAAGCACACTATATTTTCTAGAATATTAAACAAATCTACAATTGAACCTATGCATAGATGAAAATATGTATATAATTAAATTGGATTTAATTAGATTTTAAATACTTCATAAGTTAATTAAATCTAAATAGTTAGTAAAATTAAGTACGTGTTTGAATTGATTAGATAAATAAATGAAAAGAAGTCATTTTGATTAATACTCTCCTCCATGATAATTTTTTTAAAAATAAAAAAACTATTTTTATTGGTTGTCAAATACGCTTTAATTTTTTTTTTCATAATGAATTATTTTCAAAATTACATACTTAAATTAAACCAAACATATCCTAAGTATCACTAGGATTGGAATTGAATAAAAATAGATGAGTGATAGGCCAAAAAGGACCCTGGTTCACCTAAATGAGGTAAATGCAAATCTTTCTTGGTTGAGGGGGTGCAATTTGCAGACCTTGCTCACCTATATGACATAGTATCGAATGGGTATAAAATCTTTGGAACGAGGGAGTCCAAACTCTCAAGAGGAAAAGAACAAACCCGAAGTCATGTAGCTTTATCTGTACAAACCTTTATAACTCCCGAAGAGGCTAACTATAATTTTCTAAACTCTTCTTGCTATAGTATCTCACTTAATTACCAATTGGAGGTTTTGTTGCGTGACGTTTATCTTCTTTCTTTAGTTCATATTTTTTATCTTTAGTTAAAAAAATTTATTATTGTAAATTAAGTGATCACTCGATTTCTATGATAAGAGATGAAGAAATGAATGAAACCTTTAATTTAAAAATGAAGAAATTAAATATATGAATGAGATGAATGGAACATAAATGAAGCGAAGTAAACAAGATTCAAATTTTTGGATCAGTATACTCTATTAATAAGTACAAAGAGAAGAGAGTAAGGAATTAAAAGATATGAAGATTAGATATAATATAAGAAAACTATTTGATGTTATAAGCTTTATCAAAAAGCTTATACAAGTTAAAGTATGATAAAACTTATTTGTGATTAGGAGTAGGGAGAAGAGAGTAGTATATATTGATTTGGTAATGTACATGGAATGAAGTTTGATTGACGATTTTGGAACAACTTAGGGTTTCAATTAATAGTAATAATGGGAAGAGTTGGTTGTGGAGCAAAAGGTGTTCTCTTCACAAACCTCCCTTTCATTCTGGGCCTCTTCTCCGCATTCAATTTCCTTACTTCATACCTTATTTTCTT
>JBBPDI010000015.1:8976591-8993888 GCA_037974545.1 Cucumis variabilis | reverse complement strand
TCAAAGAAACACACGCCAGTAGTAGTGGCGAGTTTATTTCACCTGCTGCAGAGGACGCTTTCGTAAGTTTTAGAAAAATTTTTATATTTGATTTATAATACTTTTATTTATTTTATGTTTTTAAGTCTGATAATCTCTCAAATTTACATAAGCTTTTGTTTTGTGTAGAATCCGATGGTGGATCTACAGTCTCAGCCCATCGCAGAGGTTTCTGAACTACTAATTGAAGACGAGATATACGGGACTGTTTTGGATAGACGACTAGGCTACTCAAAAGGTCTTGGTTGGGGCCCGAAACCCAAGTATAGGACCGCCGCTTCATCTTCTTCCTCTGGTACGTATGACTACCAAGCACACGTAGCAGAGGTTAGCGAACTCAAAGCGAGCCTTGACAATGCTAACCGAATGATCGAAGAATAACAACTAAGGGAGGCTGAGCGAGATCGCCAAATGGCAAACTATGCACGACAAATGGAAGAGATGAAGAAGATGCTCGAGGAGATGAGTCAAGCACAGAGAGGCCCGTGATCGTGCATGCATGGGTACGTACTTTTCAATAAGATTTAATTTGTTTAACTTTTCCATATGTGATATTTTAACAACACTTTCTTATTATTTGTAGGTTTGACGTCCATTGCATTAGACTTTAGGTTTTCCAATATTAGATTTTAGGTTTCTTTCCTTTTCTTACTGTAATATTTTCTATTATGTAATTAATTTTTTGTATCTCAAACATTAATTATTGTATTGTTTGATTTTATTAATGAATGTTATTTTCATTTGAATCACTTTACTTATTTTATTTAATCGAGAACCAATGCATAACAAAATTAAGTTAAATCAAAATTAATAAAAAAATAACAATAAGAAAATTAAATTAAAAAAAACCACGTGTTTTGTGACGCAGAGGTCTGGTGCGTCGCAGTTACCTTCCGCGACTCAACGTTGCGGTTGCCTTTCGCAACGCAACGTCACGGTTCCTGTAAGTGACACAACATCGTGGTTCCCGTCAGTGATGCAACGTTGCAGTTCCCATCAACGATGCAACGTCACAGTTCCTGTCAAAGATGCAACGTCGCAGTTGCCATCTGCGATGCAACATCACGATTCCTGTTTGCGATGCACGCAATCGTGCATGGGGGAACCTTTTGTGATGTGGTAGATGGTGGAGTCATGGAAAGTTTCCCCGATGAGCTTGCCGTGATGTGGATGCCGACGTTGCTTTAACTTATTGCAACGTGGGATGGCATGTACGACGACGTGGGACGGCATCGGGGAAAGTGACTTTATTGTAGTGCAATCCACCAACACCCTTTAATTTGGAGGTTCTCTTCATCCTTCTCGGCCATACATCAGAACACCAACTTGCCACCCACTCTTGTCTAAACGCCTAGATAACCTCTTTGACATCCTTCTCGCCTAGCCATACTCAATACACTAAGATAACCTCTTTAGAGGTTATTTTCTTTTCTTTTGGCAACCCACCAATTCCAAAACACCTTGACATGGACTTAGCCAAATCTTTCCTCTTTTTCAAGCTAACCTCTTTAATTCTACTTAACTTTCCTTTTCTTCTCCATCTACCATGACACACTTACATGACACTTCTCAAGTCTACTTTTCCATCTTTATTTCATTGAAAATTATCCTCTCAAACTATTTGAAAAATCCAAGTTTCTGAACATTGAAAGTTTACACAACCTATAAATCGAATCCCTCTCAGGCCAATAAGAGGGTGGGGCCCCTTGTTCAAGACTTGGATTTAGTCCTTAAGAGAACAACCTATCTACTAAATTAAAACGTGTAGGAGTGAATTCTTTCATGCATCCTATGTCCCTAGCCATCCACCTGGTCTTACTCTTGAAATGGAAGACTTGTTGGGTCAGTGTCGTTGAGCTACTCTCACTTGTGAATATATAAGAATAATTTCGTATGAACGAAAGTTCATGGTTAGATCATAATTAAGAATAAGTTGCATAGGTCATCAATAAACGACATTGTCAATTTTATATAGTCAATGGTGTTAAAACTTAAAAGTGACTATTTTATGGTTCCAATCTTATGTAAACTCTTAACATAGGATGCCCCCAGTTTCACTCTAAATGAACGATTTAGGATCACATAGTTTGTACTAACTATAAAGCAGGATGCATCCATAGTATTCCTAGAATAAGGCCCCCAACCTTATTCATATACTATAAACCATTTGGGCTATATACTCGAACTTGATCCACGTTTATGTCTCTACATAAAGTTCAAGTCTACACTAGATAGGCTTGAGACCTTAATTTATTGGATTCAAGATTATAGTATTCTATTTTCACTAATAAGTTCTCAATAACCACTTTATTGAATAAAATATAATTTAAAACTACAAACTACGAGTTTTAGGACATAAATTCCAACAAACTCCCACTTGGGCTAAAACTCCTAGTGTGAGAAAACAACACTGAATATTAACCATGGAAGAATTACTCATATGAGTACAATAAACATATGAATACAATAAACTAGAACATACACCCAAATACTCTCCCACTTGTCCTAGTGCACAAACATCGTAGACCTAAACTATTTAGGTGACCTTTAAACACTTTAGCCATGAAGAACTTTGTAAACCCAACAACCATGATTTGCTCGACAAGTATCAAGGTTACTACAACGTCACTACGATATACACAATAACTTAGATAAGGTAGTACAATTTTACTTTACACTTACACTACTGCTCCTCCATATAGAGTGAATACTAATTCCAATGTAGACTTTCTAGCATCTTTGAAAATCAAAATTAGTGTATCCAGTAAGGATTAGATACTTAGCACTATACACAAGCACGGTCTTTTTATTTTTCTAAAAAAATTTAGAATATACTCAATGACAATCCATCCCTTTTGAAATTCTGCATTTTATATCTAGACAACATTTTGTCTATATAAGATGCTTAAGACCGGCTTAGTATTCTGTTTTTGTGGTTTCGAACAATTTGGATCCTGAGAACATATTGCACATTTCCAAATCTTTTACTTAAAATTGAATAGCGTGCCTTTTTTATGTCAAATAGATAATCTACATCATTCATTGCTATTTATAGGTCAATGGATCCTTTAAATCATCATTAAGTATGATGAGTGGATTTTCAATAAAACTAGGTAATGGTCAAGCTGATGAACAACGACCCTTCCACTACTTCGAGGCACTCTCAACTCTTGAGAAGGATGTGACTAACCAAATTTCCTAGTTTTATCAACTACTTTAGCGGATGAACTAGATTTATCTGTAACATTGTTGGGGCAAATATTGACCCATTTATAGTTAGTTTATTCTCAATCCCTAGCATGTATTTGTTTATTATTTTAATAATTTTATGCTGAATATGAAAGTAGACTCTGATACGAACTCAATGACACGAAAATTACCTAAATTGGAGTTCAAACGAAGGAGAACAAGCAAATTAAATATTAGGGGTTTAGTTAAAATTGCAAGAGTTAAACTAATCCCCCATGAAATTCATCTTTTTTCTTGAATTTTGATTCAAAATTCCTTCAAGATCAAGCAATTTTATCTTGTGAAAAATCTTGAATAAAAAATCCTCTCTTAATTAAACATGATTCAACTTCCTTTACCATCTTTGATTCAATGATAAGATTAGATCAATACCTAAATCTATTCCTCATTTTTCTCTTCTTGGAATTCAATCTTCAATGTCTCTTATTGTGAATTGTATTGCAAATCAAATTTTTCCTTTTCATTATTGGTTACATTCTCATTCTTAATGATATTTCCTAAATTATTTTCTATGCTTTTCTTTAACTTTTTATACTAATCTCATTCATTTCAAGCTTACAATCAAGAAAGAATCTATCCTAAACTCTCTTGGGTTCGACACCCACGCTTACATTATCCTACGGTAAGAGCAAAGGGTAATCTACAAATAATTTTTTTGTCAAGGCGATCTAGGTAAGCATCCTTCGAATCACTTTAATTTTTTAACACACTTATCACGATCTTACCTACATTGCATAATTCTTTCTTTTACGCGTACAAATCCGCTTTGTCAAACTTCTTTGGAAATTCTATTAAATATTAATATAGTACGTGGTTTGGTGATTCTTGAAGAGGTTTTCCTCTAAGAATTTGTCGATACAAATTCTTTACATTTTCTTGAGGATTAAAAAGCAAAGCTTATCATAAAGAAAACCATGTCCAACAAGGTTTAGTTTCTTCTTTATGATATACCATTTCTTTTTAAACATACTAGATGTAGAGAATTGTGATTGGAATAAGTGTTTTATCAAATAGTCTTGGAATATTAAGTCTACACACTCTCCACCTCGATCTGATTGAAATATCTTTATAGTTTTACCTTATTGATTCTCAACTTTAGTCTTATATTCTTTGAACTTTTCAAGAGAATTAGACTTAATTGTGATGCAATTGGTAAACATGAGCAAACCCTTGAATAATCATCAATAAAATTGATAAAATATTCAAGCTCGACCTTCTTGAACTTTGATATTCATTCGTCCACAGAAATTTTTTTCCAAAATTTAAATCAAATTTGTATATAAAGAAGGTCAAAGTTTGACTTTTCAAAGTCAAAAGTCAACATTTTGACTTTTTACAACTTTGACCATTTTCATCAATTTCGAGCTTTTAAAGATAAATTTGTACGCATATTTTTAATATTTAAATCAAATTTAAACATAATGCTCTATCTTAAACTTATAATAGACTACTATATCACATATATCCGTCGGTTTTTCTGTCTTTATCTAATTCGAACAATTCGAATTATTCTAACATATTGTTTTAAGTTTATTCCATATAAGCTAGTAGGGGAACCTAATGGATCTATAGATCATGGGCTCTAATGGTTCGAGATTAACTAGCTAAACCCTTTTAGATCGAGCTAATGAGCATTCGTTAGTTAACGGGTCATTCCACTAAAGTCTCGTAGTTGCACTTCCCTCACTAGAGATATATTTGTGTCCATCTGATATAACCATGATCAATAAATTAATCTTTCACAGGTCGTTTGTAACCCAGTTGGGTTAAAATATCATTTTATCGTCGAGATTATATTTTGCTTCTTAAGTCCCACTGATTCACTACTGAACAATTGGTTTAAGGTCGAAAATATAAACTGAATCCCTCTCGGACCAATGAAAGGGTGGGGCACCTTGTTTAAGACTTGGATTCAATCCTTAAGAGAACAACCTATCTACTAACCCTAAAATGAAGAGTTAATTTCATCTTGCACCCTATGTCCCTAGCCATCCACCATGTCTCACTCCTAAAATGGGAGGCTTATTGGGTTAGCGCCATTAAGCTGCCTTCACCTATACAGATCTAAGGATAATTTTTCATGAACAAAAGTTCATAGTTAACTAAGGATTAAGATGTGTTACACTACAAGAAAATGAAAATCACCTAACGCAGAAAAATGTCGGAACATATATGAAAAGCGTCAAAAAATAATTTTTGGACGCATAAATTCACGTTGGGATCGAAGTCAAAAAAATGTTGGGAGAGGATCTCTCGACGCACAAAATATAACGTCAAGAGATCCTTTGACATATCCCACGCCTTATTTAAGTGTTGAAAGATGTCAAAGGATCTCCCAACGCTACATTTTGTGCGTTTGGAGATCCTATATTTTTTTTTTAAAAAAAGTATTGCAACCCAGAAGAAACCATAATGAAAAAAGAAAGGAAATCGAATGAAAAATCAGGAAAAAAAAACCGAATGGAAAAGTAGTAAAATTAGAAGAAACCTCGAAGAGTAACACACATATTTAATATTTTTTTCTCAACCTCAAACCAAAAAAAAAAGTAAAACTTAAACAAAAAATTACCGGCGAGTGGCGGACAATAGTGATGGTGGAAGGGTAGTGAAAGATGGTGATGACAAGAAGAAAACAACACAAAAGAAGGCCTTGACAATAACAAAACATACCTATTTAGTATTTTTTTTCACAAACCAAAACAAAGAAAAAATGTAAAAGAAAACAAACACTTACTGGCAAGGGACGGATGGCGGCTCACAAGCGTCGATGACAACGCAAGCAACAGACAATGAACAACAAGGAACGATGGACCTTAAGGGAGAGAGATGTCTAAGAAAAAAAGAGAAGAAAAGAAAGAAGGGTGAGGGATTTTTTATGGTCTTTGGGTTTTTAAAGAAGAACTCTCAACGCCATGCATAACAACGTTGGAAAAAATTTAAAATTTTTTAAAAATCAAACTTTCTCAGAAGCCATGCATAACGGCGTCGGGAGAAGTTTAAATGTTTTAAAAAATTCAAACTTTTCCTGACGCTATGTATAACGGTATTGGAAAAAGTCTAAATTTTTTTTATTAATTACCTTATACTGACATCACCTTATGTCGCATCGAGATTTTAAACATTTCCTGATGAAACTTCTATGATGTCGGAAGAAGCTTTTTCTCCTGACGTCTGTGTCGTGAGTCGGAAAATACGTATTTTCTTATAGTGTTGATTATTCTATTGAAGCATAACAAGTTTATTAGCGGTGCATCAAGTGTATCAAACTTATCAATGAAGCCTTTAAGTACATCAAGACCTAAAGGGTATCAAGTGTATCAAGAAGACTCAAGTGTAACAAGGAGTATTAAGTGTATCAAGATGCTTCAGGTGTATCAAATGATATTGAGTGTATCAAAGAGTATCATGATGCATCAAGTGTATAAAGATCCAAAGGTTATTGAGAAGTGTCAAATGTATAACAAGTGTATTAAGGAGTATCGAGGGATATGTGTATTAAGGCTATTAGGTGTATTCGATGTTTATCAAGTATATTTGGTATATCAGATGTATATCAATAACAAAGGCATTTGTGACATTTTATATATTGTATATGTGGGTGGTATGTTTTTATCGTTTTTGACATTTTTGTAAATAATAAATTTACATGCTATGGACTGAAAAATAGGATAAAAATCAGGGAACATGCGAATTTCAAAACTCAAGATCAACTTCCACTAATATATAGAGAGAGAGAGAAAGAAGTTGGAAGAAGTGTGAAATTATGAGGAATGTGACGAGTGAAAGAAAATAACGAACTGAAACGACATCCTCGATTGGCTGAGATTCAGTAATGGTTTGAAAAGTTCAAACCCTACAAATCTTACTCCTCCACTCCCTCATTAATTAATCAAATTAATAACTAATTGTTAATTTTAATTAATTAACCCTATTCCAATTCCAATTCACTCGTCATCTCCAAAACTAAAATCATAAAAAAATGACAATGGAGACCAGATCCGCCCGAAGACGGAGGCTCTCTATTACCAACTCCGATCTCCACAATGAAACCGGCGTCGACTACATCAGCCACCTCCCCGACGCCCTCCTCCACCACATCCTCTCTTCATTGCCGATCAAAACCGCTGCTCAATCCGCCACTCTCTCCTCCCGTTGGCGCTCTCTCTGGTTCACTCTCCCCGACCTCGACTTCTCAACAGCTTCTTCAATTTCCGACCTAATCATCACTCGCATTCTCAACTCCCGACCCCACCATTCCAACGTCCGCCTCCTCCGCTTCTCCGCCAATTTAACCTTCTCCCGTCTCAATGCCCTCTTCCGCACCGCCATTCGCCACCAAATTCAACAACTCCACCTCCACGTCGAAACCAACGATTACTTCAACTTCCCTCGCTGTGTAATCTCCAGTGATTCCTTGAGAGTTTTCAATCTCCGATCCACCCATCCCGGTTTCCGTCTCCCTCCCCCTTCCGTCATGGTAAGTGGGTTCCGATCGTTGAATTCCCTGTCCCTGGCTCGTATGGTGTTTCATGATCGACCCTCATTGGTGGACTTGTTCACCGAAACGTCTTTCCCTGTTCTTAAAAAACTCAATTTAGAGAGGTGTTTCGGGCTTGAGCATTTGAGTGTTAAGTGTCCTGTTCTCGAGGATTTTAGTCTTCAGTTGTGTTTCCAGCTTCAGGGGTTTGATGTTTTCGGAGCCAAATTACAGAGTATCAAAGTTTCTAATTGTTTTGATGCTTACACTACTCTTACTTGGGTTAAAATTGTCGCTCCTAATCTCAATACTCTTCATTGGATTTACAATGCTTTAACTGATGAAATTAATATCCATAATTTTACGTCTAGTCTCAATCAAGCGTCTCTGATTCTACTTCCTCAACATTTTGTTACCAACAAACTTCACTCTGTTTCGGCTCTTCTCTCTGCTATTTCCCCTGCTCATTCTTTAGCGCTTGATAGTTTGTGTGTTGATGTAAGTTCCATTTTGTTCATCTATTATACTTCTTCAGTTTGTTCTTTATTAAAATATTTTATTTAATTCTAATATGGATTGCAGATTGTATCAAGCCCTACTTACTTCGCACGTTATTTCCCTCCATTGAACAATGTAAACTGTTTGGAACTGAGTACAGCCTTCCGAAAGCAGAATGGTCCAGGCTTAGCTAATATATTCAGATCCTGTTCTGTTCTTCATACTCTTACTATCAAAATCGTCGACGGTGGCAACATTGGAAGGAAGGTAATAATTAATATTATTATTCATTAATTAAGTTCAAACATAATTATTATTTATCATTCATTGTTGTTCTTATTATTGTTCAAACATTTATTATTGTTTGTGTTTAGGATTGGCGTAGGGATAAATGGGAAAGGAGTGCATCGGAGGAAGAACAATTTTGGGAAACCCAAATTGAGCCACTCAAATCTTTTCTTCTTCATCTTAAGATTGTGAAAATTGAAGGGTTTATGGACTGCTTGAGTGAGGTCAGCCTCACTCAATTTTTGCTAAAGCATGGCTCTGCATTGCAACAACTCACTCTCTTGACCACGAAAACAAAACATAGAGATTCTCTTATTAGACGACGAGAAATTAAGTCTCAAATCATGGCTTTCCCTCGTGCTTCTTCTCTTGTTAAACTTCGATATTGTTGACAACCACACATTTGTTTTAACGTGTTCATGATCGTTATAAAAAAAAACTCACAATTTTATTCATTCTTTTCTTTACGTCTATATTGAATGACTTTCATTTCTTTTGAGTACTTAATTTCAAATGACTTGGTTCCTGGTGGACCATTCTTGGTGGACCATTCAGTTTGACGGGAAACTTAACAAGGACATTGACTAAAATGATTGAACACAACACACAAATTCAAAAGCTTTATGGAAGCCACGTGATTGTTAAAAATCCCATTCTCAGAAATCTTTTATCTCCAAAGGACCAACAATTGATTTAACTTGAGACTCTTCCTTCAGGATACACCGCGTAGAGAGATTCTTCCATTGTTAGACAACGTTTTTCAAACACCAAAGGAGGAATAGTACTGGTGGTTTCCTTTAGGCTAATTTCTCAATATATCACATAGTGGCCTGGAATTGTATGAATATGAGGGTAGCTTGTATACTCACGGATAAAATCACCATATGGCATTAGGTTTTTAGAAGCTTCCGTTACAGCATTCTGAAGCTCAACTTCGTCTACCTTGTCAGAATGATCAATGTTAAGAAACCTTTTTCCTGTATACAAAGTTGAATTGCGGGGCATTGTTCTTGAATCCCTTGCCTGCTCGATACCAATAAAGCCCTACAAAATCATATCATAAAAGATCTATAAATATAAGAAAACGAGTTAATTAAAAGAGCACTTATTTAGAAAGTGTACCTGCATATATACGTTTGGACAACGAGCTTGTATTCTTATCCTTATTGGACAGACACAAGATCAACGAGATGTGATTCACAAGTGGATGTATCGGGCAATCCATATGAATAATGTTCCTATCAAGAGGCAAAAATTCAAAACATGCCACGGAAAGGGAAATGAGGGTATGTAAGTAAGAGACTTGATTTGGATTACGCAAGGGGTTTAGATTAATACTAAAGTTGCACTCTGAAGACGCGTGGGTGAAAGAAACGATAGGGAGGGAATTAGTATTCTAAAATTGGTATCTATTGTGACACAGATACCTGTTGCATGTCACAACAACATCAATATAATATGCTTTTGGTCACAACGTCCTAATTATATTATATCTCTCCAACTTTCTTTTCTAGACTCAATTCCATAAAATCAGCAAGCAATGGATCAGGTTTGAGAATGATGATCACAGATTGTTTGACCAATGGGTCAAAGATTTTAAGATAATTTATATATGGTTCCTGCATGTTCTGATATCATTAGCCAAAAACTTCTGTGCATTTCCTTTGTCTTTATCCAATCCTTCAATAAATTGGTTCATCACAGCCATCACTAGGGAAGTAAAATTAAGTAATCTTCTCTTCATATCTTCTTTGGACTTAATTACATGTTAATATTATTTATTTAAAAATTAGGCATTCCAACATCACACTTTAAAATTTTTGTGCTTGTTTATGATATATTATTAAACAGTTAGTAGGTTAAGAGTTAGTTTTCAGTTTTATTAGTTAGTTCTCTCCAACTTCTAATATTGTTACAGTAGTTTTATTTCTGTTTTAACCTCCATGTACAAACTTGTATATATGTTCAATCTTTTGTTCATAAATAAATTGAGTGAAAGACTTTTAGAACTCTGTCCAATATGGTATCAAAGCATACCCTTCCCTCTTATATCATTTCCTCCTAAACTTTCCCGTGGCTGAAATCCATTCATACTCTGCCATTGAAAACTTCCGCTGCAACGATGACGACGCCAACTGCCAATGTATCACATACCTCACCGGAAAACCAAGAAAATCCCAACTCTAATCAGTCCAATACCTCTCCACAATCCCTCGATCATAATCAAGGATACTTGATTATTTCCTGCATCACAATGACAATACTAACTTAGTACTTGTCACGGAACAACTGACTGAGGAGAATTACGTTTCTTGGAGCCGAGCAATGACCATTGGACTTTCAGTGAAGAACAAGATCGATTTCATTGATGGAACCATTACACGACCAACCGGAGACCTTCTTCCAACTTGGATCAGGAATAACAACCATTGGCAATTATCCCAACTTGATGTGAACAAGGCTTTCCTTCATGGAGATTTATTTGAAGAAGTATACATGGACTTACCACTTGGTTATAAACCAAACCTCACCATTTAGGGGGAGAAGATGGTTTGCAAACTTCACAAGTCCATATATGGTCTGAAGCAAGCCTCTCGTCAATGGTTTGCTAAATTCTCCCAGTTTCTTATCTCAATAGGATTCTGTCAATCAAAAGCAGATTACTCACTCTTCATAAAAGACCAAGGTAACAACTTCCTTACTTTACTTGTCTATGTTGACGACATTATCATCACGAGAGCGAATAACAACCTCATTCGAAGTCTACAAACTTAACTCAATAATAAATTTCTACTCAAAGATTGGGATCCCTCAAATTCTTCCTCGGCCTTGAATTGGCTCGATCTTCAACTGGCATTCTTTTGTCACAAAGACATTATGCCTTACGTTTATTAGAAGAAGCAGGTCTACTTGGTGCCAAACCAGCTTCAGTACATATGGATCCCTTTGTGAAATTAAAGAGTTCAGACAAAGATCTTCTCTAGGAACCAACTGCATATAGAAGACTAGTTGGAAAGCTCCTATATTTAACCATTTCAAGATCGGACATCACCTTTGGTGTTCATAAACTTAGTCAGTTCATGGTAAAACCCAACAAGACATATATGGATGTCGCAAATCATCTCTTGAGATATATCAAAGGTTCCCCTGGTCAAGGGATCTTCCTGGCAAGAGCACGTGATCTGTCCCTAAAGGCTTTTGCAGATGCAGACTAGGGATCATGCCCTGATACTCGCTAGTCAGTTACTGGTTTTTGTGTCTTCCTTGGAGAATCATTAGTATCATGGAAGTCAAAGAAGCAGCAAACAGTTTCTCGGTCATTGGCTGAAGCAGAGTACCGAGCATTGGCTACAGTTGCCTGTGAGATTATATGGCTTAAAATTCTTCTAAAAGAACTTCAAATTGAAGTAGATACACCAGCCATAATTTGCTATGATAACCAAGCTGCAATTTTCAAAGCTAGTAATCCTATGTTTCATTACAACAAATAACCCTTTTTATAGCCATTCATTATAGCCTTTTATTAAATGGGCTATTAAAAAGAGAGGGAAACAAAAAGAAAAAAAGTGGAAAGCTAAAATTTTCTTAATCTTAAAAAATCACATTGAAATTTTCTTAAACCCATTTTTGTCTCAACACGTCGTCTTCCCATTTCTCTCATCTCTCTCCTTTGGCAAATACTCTACTTGCATCACTGGAACCCAAAATGCCGTCTCACAAGACTTTTAGAATAAAGAATTAAGACACAAGACTTTTTGAATCAAGAAGAAGCTCGTGAAGAAGATGAGGTAGAATAGGCTAATCCCGCACTGGATTCGCCTGAGAACCGACAACACGATGAGATACAACGCAGAGCATAGGCACTAGCATTGCACCAAGCTAGGGTTTTGAGGTGCTTTCAATTCCTAACTCAAATGTTTATTTACCCTTGATTTTGTTAAGTTTCAGAACTTGAATTTTCTTAAGGATCTACATTTGTATTTTCGCAACTGAAATTTAATTTATTGGATACTTTTGTTCAATCATCCTTACACTCAAGATTGAAGCGCTTTAGAATAAAGTGAATTTATCATAAGAAAATACTGGTAGGTGATAAAAGTTTTGTTCATAGATTAGGATGAAAAAGAGGTTTTCTTGTCGTAAATCTTGGTCTTTAATGTTTGAGTTTATGTTAATTTTAATCGTGTTTTATCCTGTTCATCATTGTATTTGCACTATTTTATATCTTTATCAAATTCTCTATCATGCGAGAGTTGACTCATATATTATTTTGTTAGGAACTTAGAATCTTATTATGTTCTTTGAGGTGAAAAAGTTTACAATAATGAATTTTCTGGAAACTTATAACCTATTAAGTATGTGAAGTTTGGTAGAAACTAAAGCAAGTAGGTTAGCCATACATCAATTATACATTTTCCTGTAGAGTAATCATGGTTTTTCTTTCTTTTTTTACAGTAATCTTCAAATGTTATGCTATGTTTTCTTGTTTGAGGAAGGATTGCGTACAGTAACCTTCAAATGTTAGAAAGCATAACCATAATGCTTCCATGTCTAAGGAGATACCATAGGTGTAAGGAGACCAATATTTATAAACATGATTATCTCTAGACATTTTAGCTTTTGGCACCTTAACCTTTGAGGCTTGCATTCTCAATTGAACATGATCTCTTGGCTCCTTACATTTGGAACTTAGTCTATCCCTTTACTTTCCACATTTGAAAATATACTCTATTTTCTTTACTGATGTTTTGACTGTCATTGCTAGGTTTTGACACCCAACATTCCTGGTATTTCTATCGAACCACCTGAGGAGGATCATCTTTGCCATGTCATTGATGCGATGGCTCTTTATGTTCTGGATGGAGGTTGTGTTTTTGAACAAGCTATTATGAAGATGGGTCAGGGAAATCCTCTCTTCAGCTACTTGTTTGAGCTTGGTTCAAAAGAACATACTTACTATGTTTGACGACTTTATTCATTTGCTCAGGTAAATGTCTTATGTATACTAATCCAAATTATCATTTAGAGACCAAGGATATCTCTGCTTTACAGTCTCCATGTGCCTTCTATTTCTACTTGAACACAGGGGGATACTCTTCAAAGGTGGAGAACTGAACCTTTTATCATGATAACTAATAATGGGAGGTATGTTTGTCTGAAACTATTTGCAGGGATAATTTCAGGATCTAATTTATTATTTTATATAGGTATGCCAGACCCTTGAAAAAATGCCATAAATGTTAATTATTTTGAAACTACAAATGGGTTCCACCACCTCTTCCATCTACTAGAAGTCTAGAACTTGAGAAGGAATCTAGTCCCACTTATACCCTATTGTTGCAGAAGCTTTAGCTTGTAGAATATATTATAATTGTTGATCATTGAGTTTTGTCTAACGAGTCCTATCTTTTCTCTTGGCTTATAGAATATATCTATGTTCATGATTGCAACTTGTAAAAAGAGTTTCATAAATTTAAGTTCCATAGGTTGCATTGGCCCAATGGTAACATTTGGAAGTTTCTAATATATATATATATTAGGTGTTGTTAGGTATTGATTTTGGTGGCTGCATCAGAGTTGGATGTTTAGGTTCTATTCTATACCATCACCCTCCGTTTGGATCCAGTTTTTTTTTTCTTCTGTCGTTGTTAACGTATGGAGGATTTCAAGAAGCCTACATTTGTCTTTGTTTTTTGTAAGTATAATTTTCAACGGTTTAATGAATTCATAGGTTCTATTTTGGGCACTCAGTGATTGTTGGATTTTCTATTTAACAGGTGGACCAGGAAGTAGCAAGGGTACCCAATGTGCAAATATTGTCAAACAATTTGGGTATGAAACTTGTCCAGCCACATGGGGTACTCCATTCTCTTATTCACTAGCTCACACCTCAAACTTTTCTCCCTATGTTTATGCCGCTTAATATCTTGTTGAACTTTTCCAAGTTCCTCTTCCAATGTACACTTTAGCTCCTGCTGGGATGCTATCTCTCTAACTAAATGTTTGCTATCACCAGAAACCTTCACAATTACACTCTCTTTCTCCTTGGCAATCGCATTAGCCTCTTCGCACACAATGGTAAGTTCTTTCACCCTCTTATGCAACTTTGACTTTTCATTCTGCATCATGATCATCATGATCAAAATTTGTCCTACTTCTAAAAGCTCTTGCTCTGACCTCTCTAATGACTTCCTAAGATGCAAGTTTTTCAATTGCACATCTTCCAGATTGTCTTCCAACAATCTTACTTGCTCTTCAAGATCATTGTTCAAACAATGAAGCTTTTCCACATTTTCAGCAAGTTCTCTTTCCAAGTTTGCATCAGAGGAAATAATTTAATATGTTGTGATTTTTCTCTTCATTTCCTTTGGTCCATGGTAATTTTCTTCTAAAAATGTTTGCCTCTTAAGCTACTTGAACAATCTAAGCCTGTATTTACACTTTGAAGAATTTATTGGTTAGGCTTATGGATTTTCATATCGATTTTTTTAGATGGTTATCTTTTATTTTCCCACTATACTATTTGTCATGGGAAGCACTAGAAAGAGAGTTTCATATAAACATCAACACCTGTGTCAAATTCATCATTCATGTCAGTCAATGCTCCTAAAGAATAAGAGTATCATCATTTTTTTAAATTGCTTTATTGTCCTCCTTAATAGACTACCATGTTGATATTTAGTTATTTTTTACTATTTCAATTGTGTGAATTTTATTGGTTGTAGTTCATTTCTACGAAAAAAATATGAACGGGGAAGAAAAGCTTCCAATCAAGACTGATCAAGACACCTTGAGGGAGGGCTATCGGTATGAACCCACTATTCTTTTTATGACAGTCATAATGAAGTACCTCATGTTTGTAGTGTCTATTATGACCAGATTGGTTGTTACTTCAGTAAGAAATAAAAATGAAACGAGATATCTTATAAGCGTTCCGAGTAGGACCGAGAGCTCAAATTCTTCCTCTAGTGAGATAAGTGAGCTTAAAAATCAAATGAGCTAGCAAAATAGAAAGATAACGGTAAAAATGGTGTACTTCTTAAAGTTCCAGAGATCAAAATGAGACTTCATATAGTAACGTATTTTATGGGTCATCACTTAGGGATAGGTTATTGCCCTTGTAATGACAAATTTTATTCAAAGAAACATTTATCTTTATTATGATATTTTTCTTGGAGAGTTTGTGTACTTTTTTTTTTAAGAACAATTTGATGAGTTTGTGTAATATCTTTCTTGAGGGGAGAGAGAGAAAAATTGATTACTAGTATGTTATTTTCTAAGCTTATTTATCTATATTTATTTGCTTAATTGACTATTATTAGTATTTCATAATTATATATTGATATATATTTCATATATTCATGTAGGTGTGGATGAAATGATACCTTATCAAAGCAAAAGAGAACCAACAATGATAACTCAACTACATTGATAATATAATCTTGAATACTTGATGAATCAAGTGCATTTTGAGAGTCAGTGTACTTTATATTAGCTTGTTTATTTCGAATAACAACTTATTCCATAAAATTATTCAATACTTTATTTTGTAACGTTGATGTTATCAACGGAAGTGTTTGGTTTGTGATGAAGTATTGCATTTGCTTTGATTTCAATTAAAAATGAGTACTCCAAGTAAAACTTATGAAAATCTAATTAATTTAAAATTTATTGTTATAAAGAAATTACATATTTTATAGTCATGAGCAAAAATTATAGAAATTTTTGTATTGCAAAAAAAATTATCAAAAGATTAATACAATAATAATAATAGGGATTATAATGGATTAAATAGTATTGTTATAACATATAATTATATGTCATTATATGTCAAAGATAGCATCTGATTTTATCTATGTAAATATATTATAGCTTTACTAAAAAAAGCTATCAAATGGATTTATAGCAACATATTTAAGCTATATATGTATAATCTATAATAGCATCCTCTATAGCTCTATGAAAAAAGCTATAAAAAATCTCCGACTTTTAATAACATGGGCTGTCAGAACTTTCGAAAAAGGCTATGAAAGGTTTTTTATAGCCTTTTTCGTTAGCTATCGTAAGCATTATTTATTGTAGTGTTTCATGAGAGAACCAAACGCATAGAGCATGATTGCCATTTCATTCAAGATAGAGTCACTGATAAATCCATCAAATTACTTCCTGTTCGTTTTGCTCACCAGCTTGCTGATGCCCTCACTAAACCGTTTAATGCTACAACCTTGTCTCTTCACATGAATAAGATGGGAGTCAAAGATATCTTTTCTCCATCTTGAGCGGGAGTATTAAACAGTTAGTATGTTAAGAGTTAGTTTTCACTTTTATTAGTTAGTTCTCTCCAACTTCTAATATTGTTATAGTAGTTTCATTTCTAATTTAACCTCCATGTACAAACTTGTATATATATTCAATCTTTTGTTCATAAATCAATTGAGTGAAAGACTTTTAGAACTCTGTGCAATATATATATTCAATGATTTATTCAAGTTATTCAATAGGAATTAGAACCAAATTAATGACTAAGCTTATGAATTAACCTATTGTTGTATATATTTTTAAGTGCTAACTTTACACACACAGATTACTTGAGATTTTTTGGGAAATTGCCAAAAATAGGCTAAAAATGGGGTAGAAAATGAAAAATAGGATTGGTTTTGAAAAAGTTAAGATTTAGGACAAATCTTGAGTGAAATGTCCAAAATACCCCCATCCCTTTTCTTTTCTTTTCTCTTCAACAAAAACA
>JBBPDI010000015.1:8958625-8969731 GCA_037974545.1 Cucumis variabilis | reverse complement strand
AAGCGACTATTTATATGGTTCCAGTCTTATGTAAACTCTTTACATAGGATACCCCCACTTCCATGTCTCTACATGAATGATTTAGGATCACATCGTTTGTACTAACTACAAAGCGGGCCGCATCTATAGTGTCCCCAGAATAAGGCGCTCAACTGTATTCGTATACTATAGACTATTCAGGCTATATACTCGAACTTGATCCACATTTATGTTTGTACATAAAGATCAAGTCTACATAATAGCCTTGGAACATTTAGTTTATTGACTTTCAGATTATAGTATCAATAAGACGATTTTATTCAATAGAATTTTGAATACAAACTACGAGTTTTAGAACATAAATTCCAATAGATTCAAATTTAACTTAAGTTAAATATAAAATATTTAATTTAGTTATTAATTAATTGGAGAATTAATTAATAGTTTAGTTTAATATTATTTAATTAAATTTAATTTGATTAAATTAATATAAAACGATAAGATATTGGAGAGATATTCATTAAATAAGATTTAAATGAAATATTAATTAAATATGATTTAATTAAGTATTAACTAATTTATTAATGATTAATTAATTAGTTGATTTAAAATTTCTATTAATTTAATATTTTAAATTAATAATTCTCTCCTACTCTCTTTTCTACTCCATGATGGAAAGAGAGTTATAAATAGACAGAAGAAAAACAATTTTTGTTAACCAAAATAAAACTAATAATTTTGCTTTTCTGCAAAAGAGTTTTTCTAGAAAATCTCTAAACTTTTTTTCATCCCAATTGGTTACCACAAACCAATCTCATCCCAAAGTATAGGAAGGTCACAAACCAATCTCATCCCAGAGGATAGGAAAGTCTCAGACAGGTGGTTTTTCAATTTAGAGACTTATTTTGTAGATTTAGAGACGTCGAACAAATAAGTTTTTCTTTTCCTAATCCATAATTAGATAGCATGCTTAGTTTTTAAGTCTTAATAAGAAAATTTGTTTCTATATTATTTTGTCAATGTACTGGTATTTTGAGGTTCCCAAATTAAATTGAAAAATGGTTCTGTAAAATCTTCCGCTGTCATGGGCTTTTATCCATTCATAAATAACATTTGTCAAAACTCTTTAACGCCTGGTGGCTTATTCAACTCGCCGCAAGTCCTTCAACCTTCTTCTCTACTGGCCCTAAACACTTGTTCCTAGAAGAAGAGATTTTTAAAACGTAAGTCTAAAAAGGTTTTATGAAATCCTTTTCGCAATGCCCTTTGTTACATCCTTTTCCTTCTTCGTACATGCTAAATAATTATATAGTTATTTTGCTTATAGTGATATAGATGAGGTGAAGATTTGAGCCTTTTAAACTCGAAAGAGTAGATGCAAATTTATAGGTTACAAACAGGTAACTTTAGCTCATTGAATGGTTATAAGTTGTTGAAATATGCTTGAAATAATTATGTAATTTCCATTTTTTTAGTCTAAACTATAATTTGAGATTTTAACTTCAGTCTGAAAAAAGCACTAAAACAGACGGAAAATAAATAATTCTATCGTAGAAGCATCGAATATTCATAATGGCAAGGACATGGTTGTTTTTGTTATTAGTTATTATTGTAATTATTACTTCCTCTAAACAAACTTGTCGTTGTAGTATAGTGTTAAGTATTCCCGCCTATGACGCAGGTGACCCGGGTTCGATCCCCGACAACGATAAATATCACCGGCGAAGTTTCTTGCCCTTTCTTGCTGTCCGACGGTAAGGAGATAAATAGGGAATTCATCGACGACAGGGAATACTCGTTTATAGTGTTGTCAAATTCTTCGCAACAATGGCTTAACATCTTGTGCAGTGGTCACGGAGATGGGAGCACACAAGAGCATGAAGAAAAAACAAAACCCACACAAAATCAAAGGTCCTACTAAAGAAAAGTGTCTTAAGGCTTTGAGGGATCAAGATGCAGAGGAGAGAGAAGTGAGATGAGTAGAGGTATTCAAATAATTTGGACTACCCAAATTGTAAGTATTGGTTTTTTTCAATGACAAAATGAATAAAAAAATACAATAAATAGGAATTTGCAAAACTCAAAATACCTCTATACATTGAATTTAAGCTCCTTTCTAAAACTAAAGAAAAAGTATATTGTAATAAATTCGAAAACATAATTACCCCTACATACTTGTCTGATCAAATTTAGAACCTTCATTTTCATTTTGCAGAATTCTTGCAGTCATCTTCATTTTCCATTTTTCTTTTTCAATTCTCCATCTTCCATTATCCATCACGAAGTCTCTAAGTCACATATTCAATCTTTAAGTTGCAATTCCATTCCCATCTTTTTCAAGCAATCAAACCTCAATCTCCAATCTCCATCTTTTGCAAGTTTACAGGTCCATTTGAAGTTTCAGTTCCATCTTAAACTTCATTCTGGATTTTCATCTTCAAGTTATAGTTCCATCTTGAAGCATGCAAACACTCATCTCCATCTTCCATCTTCAACCTTCGAGCTTCAAGCCTTCATCTTGCATTTTCAAACACTTGTGGTTGAAGCACAAAACCCCTCACTCCAAGGAACAAAGGTACAAAAGTTCATCTTCTGTCTTTTTGGCCGTTTTTTTTCTTCTCAAAATCATTTATATTATTTAATTAATAAAATGTAGACGAGATAGGATGGAGACATATGGACTATTAAAAATTCAAAATTTAAAAATAAAATAAGATCTAAATGAAAACTAATTTTAAATTTCTAATTATTAAGGATCGATATTCAACCAGTTAAGGTTATTTTGAAATAAAATCAAGTGTTGAAATTCAACTAATAAAAAATAATAATTTATGTCACATACTATTATAGAATTTTTCTTTAAACTAGATCGTAGTGTAAATCTACTCCTTGAAACATTCTTTTCAAACGTAAGATTTATAAAACACATTTTTCAATAGAAATCTATAAAAATTTCAGCAACACCGTTCCCTAAGAATATGTGGTAGCCACACTTGAAAAATAAGATGTTTCCACTTCTATAAGATTATAAATCGACTTCATAAACTATATACAATCAGTGTGTCTAACCACACACATCTAGACGGTTTCAAAACTTTAAGTAGAATTTAAGGTACAAACTAGGTATTACATACAAAAGATTACAAACTAATAAGAGATCTTCCAAAACACGAGTTCATAGCGTCTCTCTAGATAAGACAACACCTTATGATGCATTACAAAAATTTCAACTATATACATAATAAAAAAATGAGGATATACAATAATGACAGGGCTCAAACAACGCTTGGTCTTGGGTTGCTACCTTGGGGGGAGAAAACATTGAAAATATAAGTTGAAAGCTAAGTGAGTGACAAATAATTAGATATAAAAACTCATAAAATATGCTCAACAAAATGTATAAATATGCATCGATAATAAAATATTAAATAAAAAACGTTATCATCACATAATCTCCAATCAACCAACAAACCTGTAGCCAATTTGATCATGGTCAAGAATCTAAATATACAGCCAAGAGTAGCTCGCACATGATCAAAGAATCATACGACCATAACTAACTCACACATATTTAATATCCACCATGAGAGTAACCTCCATCTAATTCGACCATGATAGCATACTAAATACACGGTCTGGAACAACTCACAAGTGTTCCATATCCACAAGGAAACATGCGACCAAACAGAGCTCACGTGTACTTAGCACCTACCACAGTATCCACCTCCATCTTCGCTTCTATGTGCACATAGAGCCACCCACCATGGGTTAAACTAGGCTTGAAGCCATATCACACTTCTTCATCCACATTCTCACCTAGGCTCAGTTCTCGAATCTTCGGTCACTGCCTCTTTCAGCCCTGGAACCTCTTGACAATAGTAGGTGGCGCTATGAAAACACATTCATGTAGCTTATGGGTAAATCACCATCATTCATAAATTACATATTTTATGCTTAAAAGCCAAACATGATCAGAAAACATTTTTTCATAAAGTAGTTCCAGTTTTTAGTCATCAACACATACTTTTAGAATAACATTTTTATAAAAATGGTAAATATTCACATTGTTAAATTCATTGTGAGTAAATACATCGTTTAGGTATAAATGAAAACATAGTTATAACAAGTTTAAACAATGGTAGTTTTCAAGCGATATCGTAAAATAACACATACACGTATAAAGAAAACTTGAAAACAAGCCACTTACAGTCAATAACTTGATCTCCTAGGGTTATACGCTCTCCACATAATTTGACCTGAAACAACGATCAAAGTCTCTTAATTATCTTCATAAGACAGAAGGCTACAACTAGGTGTAAAGTACTTCATAAGGAAAATTTCATGTCGAAACTAATTGGGTAATCACAAAACTTACTAGAATCACCCAATTTCTTACTAAACACTTATAAAAGTAGCCTTAATCTTAACAGACAACACCCTAATGACTTTCTACTTCGAAAACAAGCATCCACTATCATGGGCCATTAAAAAATAGCACTAGAATTAAATGGGTATTCAATACCTAAACCATAAAGCTTGAAACCTTACCCAAATTCGTGTTGAACGCCCAAAATTTCACTCCTTCTCAACTAAAAAGTAGCTAAATCCTTCCAAGAACTCAAATCTAGCATTCAAACATTATGGGTAATGATTAACTCAAGCCAAAACTTAATGGGTATTCGAAAATCTAAAATAAAAGCCAACTAAAACAAAGAAACTTACCTCCAACCTACGATTTAAGGTGTAATGGTTAGAAAAGAGCAAGGTCGATGTGACTTTGGAGCAATGACCAATGGTAATTGGGTGTCGGAGTAACTCGATTGACAACCAAAACTTTGAGGAACTCAGACAGAACAACATAAATCAAACCCACAACTTCCGGTCTAAGTGATCCACGAACGGTGCGACGTGGGGTGGTCAAAGTTCGATGATTTGAGTGGTACAACCACAGTCCAAGCGACGCAACACCTTAAAAAAAAGGTCCAAGTCTTGTTGAGGCTGTGGTTTGAAGGAGTCGCAGCTGGCGATAGAAAGTATGGTGGCCGACGAGTAATGGTAGTTTGGTCGTTGTCAGTGACGAAGGGAGGTTGTCGGTGGTGTCTAGTCTGATGGGCAAATTCAAAGGAGTTCCAAGGTGGAGAAGGAGGAGTTTAGTGCGTGAGAAGGGGGAGGAGGAGGAGAATAAGGCTCTAGACTTCCACTCTTTTCTCTTTTCTTTAATTATAAAAAAACTAATAATATAGAAAATACATAATTCCCCTCATTTTAATTAATTTATTTCTTGTCATTAATCTCCTTCTTTTTCAACACCTTAAAAAAAAGGTCCAAGTCTTAAACCAAACTAAATTTTGTTTCAATTCTAAAAACAATTCAACCTTAAGAATTGGCAATTAGATCTTAAACTTGTTTTTCAACTTAGAAAATATTAAATAAATAAAATGAGAAGGGAATGAGAGCTTATAATTTGATTGTTTTCAAATAAGTAAAATTGAATAAAGTTGTTAAAATCTTCAATCAATTGGTTGAGATCCGAGATATTAGGAAGAGGTTATGATGAGGGTAGTTGTATCTCTAATATGTTGAAAATAATTACAAACTCATAAATTCATAACACATGTTAATTACACTGGAGATATAAATAATTACAGTTCGTAAAAGTGGGTGTTTTGGTATTTTATAAAATATCATGCATGTGTTGTAGGTGTCATTTGCTAAAAATAAAAAGAAAGGTTTTGCCAATTTTCTAAATGACCTCTAAAAACATTGTTATATCTCTTATTATCCCTTGAATTTTTTTTTTAATGTTTTTTTTGGGTTGGGTTGTTTGGGTACATTCTTAGAACTCTGGGTTGACCCAACCCAACCCAAATTTCTAATATTATTAAAATATATATTATAACTTACAAATATTATAATTCATACATATTGTTATGAATTTTTTTTTTAAAGTTTGTAATAGATATGTTGAATTTTGATATTTAACATTTGGGTTTCATTTGAGTTTTATGAAATTTTAATTATTAAAATGTGTTGTGGACAAATTTAAGTATTTTAAGTTAATAAATAATATAATTAAGAAAATAAAATAAATAAGCCGACAACTCAACCAACCTAACCTGAATTTCGAGAGTTGAATTGGGTTGGGTTGGGTTGAAGATCTTATTTGGGTTTACAATTTGACCAACTCAAAAATTCGAGTTGGTCCAAAAAATATCCCTAACCCAACCCAACCCAATTATACCCCCACATAGGAGGAAAATATTAAAAATGTATTTTCCTTTCCCAAGTCATCTTAACACATAAGTCGTTCAGTAATTTTCTATTTAAATTTAATTAATCTATTTGTAAAGGGACATTTTAAACACATTCATCCAAACTGAAAACTAAAGGGCTTGTTTTCCCCTTAGACTTAAAGGGAGTGGAGTTCTCCACGTTTAGGGCCCAAACTTTCCTAGTTCTTCCTCTCCTTCTTAGTCAGTGATAACTTGTAAAAATACGAGTTATTGTAGCCTTTGATGTAAAATAATGAAGTCTAATTGCATGAGAATAGAAAAACAAACAAGGTAAAAATAGGCTTTTTGATTAATCTGCTAATAACGTGACATACAAAAGAACCTTATCCCTGTTTTACCGCATTTTAGTGCACTCATGATTTTAGGCATAAAAGTGAAGTTTGGCGAAATAATGCTTACGATAGAAGATGCATTCGACCAACGCGATAAGAAATAAGCAAGCTACGCGTTTAAGGCAATAGCAAACAAAATTTGTTGGCGCGAAAGTCAGAAAAAGGGCGAAAGGACATTTACGTGGCACCATTGAAGATTTTTAGAGGCATTAATGACACGTGGCTTCTTGTCAACATCAACTCTTGCCTATAAATAAAGCCTCTCACTTTAAAACAAATATGCACAAATTTTGGCCGAAGAGCTTGCAAGTTCCTACATCGTTCATCTTCTCCCTTCCTTTGGGATTTATGTCCTAAAACTTGTAGATAGTAAATATAATTCATTGACCGTTATTTATTAATAAAATGTTATTATTAATATTTCAATAAACATTATTGATTATATTATTAACTTTGTCTTAATAACCAAAATCCAATAAACTAACATTTTAAACTGTTTGATGAGTTTTGAACAGTATGTAGAGGCATACAAGGATCAATGTTCGAGATCAACTTAAAAGGTCTATAGTATAAAGATAAGGTTGGGTACCTTATCCTGATAACACTATGATATGACTCATTTTGTATTTGATAAAAATGCAATGATCCAACTCGTTCGTGTATGTGACATATGAGTGGGGGTATCCTATGCAATGAGTTTGCATAAGACTCAACCACGAAATAGTAACCACTAGATGTAACTCTGTTAACTAGTTGAGTTTCTATTTCAATAGGATGACCTAGGCAACTTAGTCTTAATTCTGAGTGTATTATGAACTCCTGTTTGCGAGGGATTGTCCTTAGATTTGTACGGGTGAGAATTGTCAGATTGTCGACTCAATATTCTTAATGATATTTGTCTATATCCGTGGACACAAAAATATATCTATAATGAGAAGAATTTAGCTATGAATCTTTAGTGAAGTGTACACACAGTTAACGAATATTGATTAATGTGGTTAAAGAGTTTAGCCAATTAATCTCATATTGTTGTAGCTTCTAATCTGTAGATCCATTAGATCCCATTCCTAGCTCGTAAAGAGTAATGTGATTTATTTATATTGGTTGTAATTTGAAATGTCCAAATTTACTTTGGAAATTAGTATAATGTATCGTGATATATTATAATATAAAGTTTATATTTTAATTAACTTCATTATGTAAATTTAATTTTGGATATGATTTAAAATTAATTTATGAGAGATAAAATATTTGAATGAGTTCAAATATTAATTTAATGTGAATTAAATTCATATTAAAACTATAGGTTAAAGTTTAATGCGTATATGATACACATTAAAACTATAGGTTATGAGAGAAGTTTATATTTGAAGATGATTCAAATTTGAATTAAATTAAATATAATATAATTAATTAGCAATTAATTAATTGGTGAATTAATTAGTAGTTTAGTTTAATTTGATTTAATTAAATTAAAACTATAGGATGTGTGAGCGATATTAATTAAGTATGATTCAAATAAAATATTAATTAAATATTTTTTAAACTAATAAAATCTCATGATTCTCTCCAACTTTCTAAATGAGTTATAAATTCGCAGAAGAAAACATGTTTTTCAATCTAAGTCATTGCCTCTATGTGAATCTTTCAAAAGATTATCTCATTCCAGAGCTTAGGAAGGTCTCTGCGATTGGTATCCCCAATTTAAAGTTTTGGTAGATTCAGAGGCGTCAAACTATGTGAGTTTTTCTTTCTCTAATCTATAATTTTAAAGCATGTTTTGTCTCAATCAGAAAATTGTTTATGTAACCATTGCTAATGTACGATATTTTTAAGTTCTCAATTAAATTGATCTAAGATCTCTGTAAAATCTTATGTTGCCAAGGGCTTTAATCCCTTTAATTGGCGTGGGTTCAGTGTTTTGGCATGATTCGACTCCAATTCAGCACTTAGCGTGTGGTTTGGCATCGCTTCAGCTTGGTTTTGAGCTTGTTCTTTAATTTTTTGATCGGTTTAAGGTTTTGAGGATTTTTGAAGGTTTTAAGATCGACTTTGGAGCTTTGGAAGCAATTTTAGGATATTTTAAAGTTTAATTATTGTAATTTATTGTTTTATTTTATCCTAGGTGCCAACTTTACAGGTTCAATTGTTAAATGCTTTATGGATGTCATTTAGATAAATCCCACCTTGATACCATATCGCTATGATGGCACTTATTTTTATCTCTGGCCTCCAACTTATTTATTTGTCATGAGGTGCTTGTTTTGTTCCTGGCCCTTGACACCATGCTGTTGTGGTGGCACTTGTTTCATCTCCGCCTCCAATTTATTTATTCTTGTCCTGAGGTGCTTGTTTTATCCCTGGCCCTTGACACCATGTTGCTGTGGTGGCACTTGTTTTATCTCTAGCCTCCAGCTTATTTATTCTTTTGTCATGAGGCGCTTGTTTTATTCCTGGCCCTTGACACCGTATTGCTGCGGTGACGCTTGTTTTATCTCTGGCCTCCAGCTTATTTATTCTTTTTTCATGAGGCACTTGTTTTATCCCTGGCCCTTGACACCGTATTGCTGCGGTGACGCTTGTTTTATCCTTGGTCTCCAGCTTATTTATTCTTTTGTCATGAGGTGCTTATTCTATCCCTGACCCTAGACACCGTATTGCTGCTGTGTCGCTTGTTTTATCCCTGGCCTCCAGCTTATTTATCCTTTCTCGCGTGACTTCTGTCTTATCCTTGACTCTTGACATTGGTAATCTATCTAAAATATTTTAGTTTGATGAGTTAGTGGCTACACCTTCGTCCACCTTCTAATTCTACAAGGATGCACGAAGGGAAGCATGTTGTAGCCACCTAATTTTATCCTACACACATATATTTTTTAAAAAATAATAATATTAGTAATAATAACTAAACTCTTTATTTATTTATTTTAAAAAGGTAAAAAATTAGTACTAACATAATATCTCATTTTTATCATTTTAGGAAATAAAAACAAATCCATTTATTTTAAATAAAATCTTTTAATATCAAATAAATTATTTAGTTTTAAATAAAATATTTTTTAAAAACTTATTTCTACTCATTTTAGGAAAAAATAAATTAATAAAATCTTTTGACTTATTTATATCATTTTAGAGAAACAGAAAATCAATTTTAAACAAAATTTTTTTAAAATCTATTTAATTTATTAATTATTTTTTAAAAAATTTAAAAATATCTCATTTAATTCAATTTATTTATTTTAAAGAAAAAATAAAATTTAATATATTCATAATATCCAATTTTTATTTTATTCTTATTGATTTTTTTCTAATTTATGATACACCCCCGGGTCTATAAATAGGGACCTTTGTCATTTGAAAAAGGAGGGAGAAAATTTCTATAGGAAAAAAAAATTGCTTAGAGAAAGAAATTCGTTCAAGTGAGTATGTAGAAAAAAAAATTTAGAGCGAATCTCTGCAAAAAAAAAAAAAAAAGTTATGCAAAAGGTAGGTTTTTCTTATTCTTTTCATTACTTTATTCTCTTTATTATTATTATTTTTTTTCTTGATCTTAAGGAAATCAAATCCCATGTTGAAATAAACTTAGTTGGAGGTTACATTTGTTAGAGATTTAATATCAAGGATCCGCACCTCATACAACAAGTAATTTCTCTAAGACTCAAATCCTTATATTTTTCTTTGCTTCTCTTTTTTAAAAGAGAAAGAGAAAGAAAAGAAAATGTAGGAATATTTTAGTATTTTTTTCTTTCTTTTATCATCATTTTAAAAAAATTCTTTAGTCTTTTTCTTCTCTCTAAAAAGATAGGGAGAAAGAAAACGACATAAGAAAAATGTTCGTTTTTTTTATTTATCCATATTTCATTACCTTTTTCTTAGATCCCAACTCTTAACTTTTATTTTCTTTTCTCTAAAATATAGAGAGAAAGAATGAGGATAGATAAAATTTTATCATTATTATCATTATTACCATTATTATTATTATTGTCTTTATTTCCTTTTTACTTGTTATTGTTGTTATCATTATTATTATTATCTACCATTTTTCTTTCTTTCTTTCTTTATTCATTCATTTTTTTGTTTCTTTCCTTATTTTATTTATTGTTGTTATGTTTCCTTTCTTTTACTTATTTATAGTACTATCATAATAATTATTATTAGATGCACTTAAATGTAATTCTTTGTATTTAAAATTTTTATTGTTTTAAAATCCTTTCAAATTTGAAATTCTTTATGTTTTAAAATAAAGACTTTATTTAATCATTTAGCAAATTTATCTCTAATGTTATAAATGTTTTATGTTTTTCCAAAATCTTCAAAATTAACCTATGATTTCATAAGGTTTTCTAAATCAGTCTTTTCTAAAAAACTTATACCGTTTTCCATGAACAAAATCCTACGATGGAATCTAGAAAATTTGGGAGTCTGATTTTCTAGAATTCTTGAGGTGAGGAATCACATCTTTGGAAGTCCAAGATATGATCCTAAGAAAAAATGGATTTAAT
>JBBPDI010000015.1:8936446-8949246 GCA_037974545.1 Cucumis variabilis | reverse complement strand
TAAAGCATAATAAGAGTGAAAGATGGTTTGGTGGAACACAAAGCACAAAACACAAAACCATCTTCCTGGACAACAAACAAAAAAAAAACATCTCAAGAACAAGACAAATACAAATTACGATAGTAAAAAGTATGAAGAACATTCAAAACCAGACTTATATCCCCTTAAGTTTCAATATGGAGAAATCCAAACAAGGGTACATTAATATTGGGAAAAATTCGAGGAATTAAAGCAAAAGAAGTTGAAAAAGAAGAGTACCTGAAGTGGTAAGAGATGGGTTGTGCTTAGATCGGCGATTGGATCGGCGTTTTTTCTTCTTCTCCTTGTCACCATCGCCGTTCCTTTCCGGAGTGGATTGCTCGACAGCTGCCCTCATAACTAGAAAAGGAAGGAGAAGAAAAAAAGAAAAAACCCCAGAAATCCAAAGGAAAGAGAAAGATAATAAGACAATCTTCTTCCGAATATTTGGAAAAAACAGAGGGAAGAAGAGGTTTGGAAATGGATCTAAAAGACCCAGAAGAAGAAAAGAGGAGAAGAATCAAAGAGAAGGCGTGAGAAGGAGTTTATAAAACAGAGAGAGTGTTGTTGTTGGTGAGACTGTGGAGAAGAAGAAAGGGACGCGATGATTGGTCGGCGAAGACAAGGGCGCCGACTCTTGATTCCTTTGTCTTCCCACTTTGCTTTTTTTTTTTTTCTTTTAATATCTTTTGGTCTCCTTTTCTATCATTAGGCTTCTTTCTAAAAATATTAAATAAATTAGTTTAAACTCATCCCATTTTTGTTCTTTTTCTTTGCTCTTATATTAAACCCAGCTGAGAAAGAGAGCTTAGTAATAACTTAGCTGGATGTTCTTATTTGAAATTGAAGTTTTGATTTTCATTTTTTCGTATTCGATAGTATAAATCTTAAATCGTCTATTCAATAAAAAAGAACATAAGCTAGTAAATGAAGATAAACTTAATATAATATTTTATTAAGTGAATTATGCTTAGTTAATAAAAAAACATTGAATTTATAAATAATTAAATTAGATATTTGATAGTATAAAAAATAAAATAAATAGAAATCAAAACCTTTTTATTTTTAAAAATTGTTGAAATAATGAAATTTCATATTTATAGTATAAAAAATAAAATAATGAAATTGGATATTTGATAGTATAAAAATTAAAATAGAATAAATAGAAACCAAAAACCTTTTTATTTGTAAAAATAATATTGAATGCATTGTTGTCGTTTATAGTGATTTTAAGTGTTAATTGTTGACAATATCAGAACTAAATGGTTGTGTTCTGAAACACTAAAAAAGTAAATTTGGCATAAGGAATTTCCTTAGGTAAATTGGTGAAACTTGTTAAAGAAAAAAAAGGTCAGGTCAGACTAGAAAAGTAAAATATATATTTTATTATTATTAAAAATTATTTTTATTTTAAAGAAAATAAATTATTATTTTATTTTAAAAGATTTTTAGAAAAAAGGTATAAGTTAGAATACAAATGTTCTAAATCGAAGTTTATTTTCTAAATTAATAATATTTTTTTTTGACAATACTAATCTTACAATCATTCTTAATTAGATATTATTATTATTAATTACATATTTTATTTATAATAATATTTGAATTATTTCCTTAAATATGAATTCAATTTAATATTTTTTTCATAACATTCTTATTTTAATGTACATAATTAATATGGTAATAATTTTGAAGTATATTTTTAATTATGGAAAATTTTATTAAATTTTGTAATAATCATAATCATCATCTTTTTTTCTATTACTATCTTTTTACTCTATTTTCACAAGTCGTCGGCAGTCACTATTCTCCATCACGGAGAGCTATTAAAATTTTATTGATAAATTTCTAATTTCTAATTACCTTATTTTCACAAGTCGCCTGCAGCCAAAATTTTATTGAATTTTTTAATAACCGTAATCATCATCTTCTTTCTATCAATATCTTTTTACCCTATTTTCACAAGTCACCGGCAGCCAATATTTTCCATCATGTGAAGCTAATAAAATTTCCACAGTAAGTACTTTGTTCTTTTACCCGGCTAATATTAAATAACTAAATGCCGTAACTACATGATTAGAACAGTTATAGTATATCATATGCCTATATATAGTCTAATTTAAGGATATACTCGAAAGTTTTAATCGTTTTATGATGTAATTTATTATATATATACCACATATTATTTACGTTTATACTAGTTTTATAATATTATCGCAAAATATAATAGTTTATATATGTGATTTATTATATACATACCACATATTATTCACATTTATATTAGTTTTTTAAATTACCCGTAAGATATAATAGTTTTATTTGATATTTTATTATAGATATATCATATCTTATTTACAATTATACTATTTAATAACATATAGTTGTAATATTTTTGTGTCAAGATGGCCAGTATTACAGTTTTCGTCTAATATCTTGAATATATATATATATATGTAATATACCTAATGTACCGTATGTATTGAATATATACAACCTAACCTCGAAAATTCTTCTAAGTTTTCGTCGAAAAAGTAATGAAAGTCATCTTCTTCACGTTCGAAACCTCAACAATTCCTAGAATCTACCACATTCTAAATTATAGTTTCTTTGCCTAATAATTTGAATATCTTCAATATACCTAATGTATTATTTAACAAAACTAACCTCAAAATTTCTTTAAAGTTTCGAGCGATATTTCTTCACTGTGGTCGCCTGTCGAATGTCTTCTTCGTCTTCAAACTTTCTGTCGATAATCTCTCCCTATCTTTTTTGTCTTCGGCCAATAAAATGGACTAAAACTTTCCAATACTTTCCAAAATCGTATATGAAAAGTATTGCAGTTTTGGTATATGGAAAGTATCAAAACTTTCCAATACTTTTTTAAATCGTACAACCCACGATTCATTCATTTTTATTAAAAAAAAATAATAAAGTAATTCAATATTATAAAATGGGCAAAAAAGTAATTTTGGTCTATATTTGTGAAATATATTAGCCCATTTAGATCTTTTGTAAAAATTATTAGAAAGTTAGGTGTTTCATATAATATCATATACCAATATAGGCTTTATAAGTTAAAGATATTTTATGTTTATTTTATGAGAATGGGCCTAAGAATAGTATGACTGGCACACCCAAAAATAAAAATATTAATTTTATTTTTATTAGAATTGATCTCAACTTATAATCTTCCACGTGTCAATAGTTCTCTTGGAAATGAATGAATTGTGTTTGAGGAATAAAGGTCTCTTCTCTTTCCATTCAGGTTTTTAATTAAATAAATTTTTCAAGAAAAAATCATATTTTTTTTAAAAAAGTTTTGGTTTAGACAATCAGTTTTCATGTAAAAAAGTTTTTTTGACAGTTTTGTTTTTTATTAGGGACGTGGTAAGTTTGAAATTGCTAGCACAAAGTTTAGAGCTACAAAACATTTTAAAAAGAACGAGTTCCATAACTCAGTCGATTCACAAATTTTTATTTTATAAAGTTCTAATTTAGTAAACATTCTATTATTGTTTTCGAGTTATAACCATTGTTTCTAAGATTAACGTAATAGTAACTTCTAATGTACACTTAGAAATGGGTTGAAATTAAGAGAAAATTCAAGAAGAATTAATGAAAAATCTAGCTTAGATTTAAAAAATATTTACTGTGTTCAGACCAAACAATTAACTATGGTTAGATTGTTTAAAAAAATTGGTTGAACTCAACAAACACCAATTTGTCATTATGATTTTATTTAAAGTTTTCATAATATAAATTATTGAACTTGAGTTAATAATTTTAATTTAACATATGAAAATTAATTAAATACAACTTTTATATATATAATTTTACTTTTTTTATTTGAGATAACCATTCAAATAAAGACCAAGTAACTTGTATGTATCAACCCAGTATAAATATTTTATTATTGAGTTTAGTTGATTACTAATAAAGGTTAAATGAGTGAAAATAAATTAAAGAAATTAATAATATATAGAGAGAGACTTTACATCTTCCCATGTCATTGCTGTCTTTTTCCCTCCCAAGTCCATTCAACTATTTATCTTCTTTTTTATTTTTCTAATTTTCATCTTCGAATATCTCATTTGTTGTTGTGAGTTAATTCAAACTATTTATGCTTTTGTTTTGTTTTTTTTATTTTATTTTTGTTGGCTTAAAATCTTCTTATCAAATAAAATTGCATGTAATTATTATTAATTTCTCTAGATAACATTTCGATAATATAATATAGCACGTTGTTTTAGAATTTTACAAATATGGTAAAGTTTTCACTTTTTCATCTTAAATTTGTTGTTATTCTTAAGCCACCATTCAATAACTTATTTATCTTCTTTTTTTTAAATGTCCTACTCATTATTTATTATTCTCCCACTTTTGAAGATCCTAATTATTTGTTTATTTTTATACTAGAAAAATTATTTATTCTTTCTGTCTTAATCTTAATTTTAAAATGTCAATCGTACAATAATTGCAATATGAAATATAATATAATGGTTGTTGATTGGATGTGTATTTTGAGTTGAATCTGATTTCAAATGATTTTGTTTTATTTTTTTACATTAATTTTTTGGTTTTACTTTGTCTTAGTTTTATATATCAGTGTTGTGATATACTTATATTATATGTATTAGTTGGTTAATATACTTACAGCGTGATTTTCATTTTTTCAAATTTTATGTAGTTCATTAGAGTATTATTAAGTATATGAATGATGTAACTCAGTGTATCATTATCAAGTATATCAACAATGTATTGTTAAAGCATATCAGTAAAGTGAATCATTATCAAGTATATGAATCAAGTTTACAAGTATATATCAATAGTATATCAAGTGTATAAGTAGGACTTCAAGCATATCAAATGCATTTAATCAATCAATTATATAAGTGAAGAATACTAAATGTATCTGCAGTGTATCAGGTGTATCAAACATGTATTAGTAATGTTCCAAGTGTGTATCAAAAGGTATCGAGTGTATAAAAAAGTATCAGGTGTATCAAGCGTAACAATCAAATATATCGCGTGTATCAAGAAGTATCAGGTATATCAAGGGGTGTATTAGGTGTATCAGACATGTATAAGGTGTATCAAACGTATATTAGTAACGAGGGTATTTGTGATATTTTACCTCTTGATGTGTGGGTTGAGCTTCGTTTTTGTCATTTTCGCAAATAATAAAGTGTGTGTGCTATGGATTTAATTGTTATAACTTATTTTACTATTTTTGCAAGTGCCTCTTATTATTATATATATAAAATTATTCTTCTAAAATATTTCTATTAAGATAACATAAATAACTAAAGGAAAAATTAAAGTAGATGACAACATGCTCATATTTAATTAAAACCTACTATTATGACTTTCATTTTTATTTTCTAAGTCTTAAATGGGTACATTATGCCTTAACCCTTTTAAACCAAGATTTCAATTGAATGTTTAAATTCATTTTAACTATTAGTTTAAAGTTATATGTAACATAAACCTTAAATTTAAGAAGTATAAATTATATTCTTTTTCTCAAATATTTTCATGGGATGATTTTAACTAAATTTCTAGTCTGTTTGATTGCTTACATTATTTTTTAAAAAGTGATTTTAGTCCTAAATTGTTTTGTTGTACATAACAGTAATTTTATGAATGCTATATTTTCATAATAATGATTTTAATCTATTATTCTACACTTTCAATCAAACTTAAATTTAGTTCGTATGGTATGTTTATTATTGGGACGCTTGCAAAAATAGCAAAAAAAAAAGTATGATAATATGACTTATGTTACTGAATTTTTTAAATTGCAAAATTAGCAAATTTAAAAGCCGATAATCCTCTTATAGCCCTTCGATAGCCCTTTAATAGCTGCTTGATAACCGTTTGATATCACTAATTTTGTCATATTCGCAATATGCAAAAAAATAGGTGTCATGGGTTGTTTTTTTATAAATGTTTTTTTGTCATCTGATGCGATTTTCCTTTATTATTTATTTTTTTAATAAATTTTCTAGGAAAAATTTTCGATCTTTAAGTTTTGGGTCTAGTTAGTTTCTATTTTCATCCTAGGTTTCAAAATGTTATTTTAGTATATTGAAGAATAAGATGAATTACAGGATAGAATAAAGATACTGACAATGTAAAAAACACATGTGATAACAAAAGTAACAAGATGAGGACACACTTAAATAACCTAATTCGGTATAGCCACACCTAAGTTTCAGAGGCTTTACACATGAGTGAAAGAATATTCATTAGTATCATAAGAGTTTTACAAGTACATAATAGCAACACTTAGATAGTGATAGTTGAATACATAACTTTCTACTACCAAGCAAATTAGGTTTCCCTTAACTTTGATGCTTTTTAAGATGAATTGGCAAATCAAGAATCCCCTTTAATCTTACGCGGCTTGTAATGACTTTACCTTCCTTCACCTCCTAGATTCTTCACAACCACAACTAGAACATAGAGAATAACTTTTCACTTGATTGGAGTCTACCAAAAAAGTCCTAATGTCACGCCCCGTCCGATTGTCACACCTTGCAAACAATGGAGGGCATGTTGCCTAGACATTCAACGCATCTTCTCGAGGAATGACGCACCAAACGCCTAGTAAGCAGAACAACTTCATAAATTAAAATTTTAAACGTGGAAGATGATTTTGAGGGAAAGAAGAACACTTCATTAATGAACGACTATAAAGGTACATTTGACCGTAGGTACTCAAGTCTCCCAAAAGAAACAAAATACAGACTGACTCGACTTTACTTGCCTAATCCTTCCATGTTATGAGTAATGGCAATGACTGCTACCAAAATGATGCGAGTACAAGACATAAAAGGTGATCACGATTGCAAGTTCAACCCTTGATGTCCTTTGATACTTGGGCAGGGGGGGGAAAGGAATGAAACAAACATTTGAAAGGTTAAACGAAAACTCCTAGTGAGTGGGCTCTTTTAACAATCACTATCAAACAAATCAAGTTGTCGTTTGGCCTCACAATCAAATATAAGAAAATTGACATTTCATTCGAGTAACTCATCATTTCATAGTTTATCATAATATATGCCTCTTGCATACCAAATACTCGCATCACAGAATTATTCTGCATATCTTATTTACACTCTTGTACCCCTTTCCTCGGCTTAAGCCTTTACCACACTCTTTTACCAAGTTGCAGCTATGTGGAGTAAACTCAACACGTATAGCAACTTTCATCAATTTCTCTATACATCATGCGTCTTCCAATGCCAGATCACAGAGCAAGCAAAAGACATCTCATACTAGATCACTCAGCAAGCATAAGGTATCCTCTGAAGCAAGGAAGTCAGAGACAACATAACCAACACAAGTGATAAGAGAAAATATTAAAGCCAACAAGGACTTCAAAAGTATTTAACTTTTGAGATTGGTTTCAACTTAATTTAGTACATAGGTTTCAAAATGTTATGATTGGTTTCAATTTAGTTCATAAGCTTTGTTGATGAAAAAATCCGACCAAGTGAATTCACATGACTTTCACGTGTTGTCGTGGTTTTTAGAGAGGAGTTGAGCTTGCCTTTCGTAGAATTTTCATGCTCTATTGATAATGAAGTTAAATGGTCTTCTTTATCCTTTTCATATTTGGAATCTTATTCATTTTCCCATTTAGAAATTGGGCACTCACTAGAAATTGGACACTCAGGACTAGAAATTGGATACTCAGGACTAGATTTAGACCACTAAGGATGTTCCATTTTAGAGGGTCGATCTGGATTAGCCACTTGATAATTTATATAAATACAAGTTATTGTGGCCTTTTAAGCAGAATAATGGGACCAAAATGTGTGATAAAAGTGTCAAAATGTGTAGCTTATGTCGTAAATGCATAAATATTTAGAAATAAACTTTGTAGAAGTGATATGTCTACTTTACCCTGTTTTTAGTGTTTAAACGCAGGATTATCAACAAAAGAGGAAGCTGACGAATCACAGAGGAACTCATGTAGATACTAGGTAAGAAGACCACATCAAAATGCAAGAAGAGCTTCACTAGAAGACAAAAGTGGTAGATGGAGTTGACATGACTTGACAAGATAGACAACTTTTGACGCTAAGATGTTTAGAAGATTAGATTTCCCGCCTAAATTTGCCTATGAAAAGGAACTTCATCCTTACCATAAAAGAGACTAGATGTCTGAATGGACCAACTATTAGAGGTCGAAATGGGCCAACCACTCACTTGAAAAGATGGGTGGAACCCTAGAGAGTTGATGGGAAGGAGTAGCCTTTCCACCACCTGTAAGGTATTCCTTCCTCTTCTCCAATCAGTTGTAAAGTGAGAGCTTGAAAGTTGAGTGAAGAAGAGTTCATCCTTCATTTGCTCTAAGTTGTAATGTCACTTTTATTTCTTACCATTGTATTTCTTTACATTGTATCTTTTCATATTGTATAGTGGTCGAAGGCCTTAATTCTTTAATACAATGCATATTCATCCCTTTATTCAATCCATCCATCTCTTTACTATCCACATGTCCTTTTGTTATTTGTAGTTTAGGTTTATGATACATTCTTGATAAGAAGTTTAGCTTATAACTCTATCTCATTAGCTAAGCTATTTTCATCACTTGGCTAGTGTATATCGTCAACTATCCAAGAGGGCAAGTAGCAAGGATATAGTTGGTTTGTGAATTTTTAGTTCGGACTTAGTGTGTGAAGTGTGATGAGTTTATATTTTGGTCTAGGCGATACATCACTAAGCATGTTCACAGCATGCGAGATGCTTACTATGTCTCCCTCGCGTAATTGATTATATGCGATAAATCATTGACCATGATCATTGTATGTGAAGCACTCACTATGTACCTCTTTATTGCATGATTACTAAGTCCATATCACGTACAGGTTTTCCTATTACTTATCGAAGTATAAGTGAAACACTAGATTTTTCTAGATGAACTAGGATTGAACACAGGGAATTGATATCAAATCTTAATTTTAGAATCTACTTCTAAATTAGGCGGTATAAAAGAATAAACAATTAACATATAAGAGCTGGAAATAATACTACTTATAAATGCCTAGAGAATCTATAAAAGGGTGGAGATGAATGCAAGATGAATATGTGAACTAACTTGTATACGAGAAAGAGTGAAGGAATGTCTATGCACTGTGACACAATTGAGCAATGTGATAACCTTGATACGATATAACTTACTCAACCAGCAATGCATGCTACTCTCAAAGTCATTAAACGTCACACATCGTTACCTTTCGGGATCCACATAACTAAGTATGATTAGGTAAGATATATCTAGAAGAGTTCACTTATGAGACATATAGAACTTCACGATTAAGGACAGCAACCTCTCGGTGCCTAATGTCCACACTTGTTCACCTTTTCAGAATACAAGTGATGAAAGTTATCTCGCAAAGGAAGAGTAACTCTTCCTTGCACACGTTAGCCATGTCTTTAATACTTACCCTCTGGGGTATTTGGCAAATTACGTTGGCCAAGTGATGAGAATAGCTCAACTAACACGATAAGACTTATAAGCAAATCTTCTTATCAAGAACTTATCACAAACCTAAATTACAAATAACACATTGACAGATGAAAAGTGAAAAAATGATGAATTCAAAAAGTATAAACATGCAATATATATTAAAGAATTTAGGCATTTGGCCATTGTACAACATGAATAATATATAGTACAAATGAATATAAAAATTGAAGATAAAGAGAATGGGAAAAACATTACAAGTTAGGAAAAGTGTAAGATGAACTTCTGTCCATTTAGACTCTAAGCTCTCACTCACACTATGACCGGAGAAGAAGAAAAAAAACACTCTTTACAGACGTCAAAAAGGTTATTCCCTTCTACCATTCTCTAGGTTTTTGACCCATTCAGGCTTTCCTTAAAGTGTGTGGCTCATTCAACCATGCTTTCCTTGATGAAGGAGTTCTTTTATAGACAACTTTTGGCAAAAAATTTCTGTTCTTTTGAGCATGTCATGTCAATTGCAGCCTTGTAAAGTTACATCAACTCCAACTACCATTCTTGTCTTCTAATGAACCTTCCTCGTGTGATGACATGGTTCCTCACCGAGAAATTATACTCCCTAGATAGTGTTCCAATCTCATAATGCTTGTGCGAGTTCTTATGCGATTCACTAGTTTCGTCCTTCTTATAACCCTGCATTGAGATATTAAAAATGGGGTAAAATCAGGCATGGGCATTTATGTAAAGTATATTTTCAAGTATTTATGCAATTTCAATACAAAGTATGTATTTTGATATACTTCTTCCTAATTTTGGCCTCATTATTCTAATAAAAAAGGCTATAATAATGTGTATTTCTACATGTTATTAATAGCTAGTGTGCGCAAGAGGGAGTCGGAGACAAACTCCACCTTGGCGAGATAACTTCCATCATTTATATCCCGAAGGTGAACAAGTGTGGGTATTAGGCACTGGGAGGTTATTTTCCTTAAACGCGAAGCTCAATAAGTTTTATAGGTAAACACTTCTAGATATACCTTGCTTGACTGGGCTTAGTCTAGATCCCGATAGGAGACCAAGTGTGACGTTCAATGACTCTAAGAGGAGCACGTCTTAATCATAAGAAAGTTAAGCTATATCACAATGAGATGGTCATATAGCTTATTCATCTGGTAGCATTAGACATTCCTTCACCCCCTTCTTTAATACAAGTTAGTTCACGTTTATACCATCTCAACCACCCTCATTAAATTATATTTACAAAAAACTCTAGGTGTACATAAGTAGATGTAGTTTTATACTCTCATTCTTTTATGTCTTTTTATTATTTTATTCTTTTACATCGCCTAATTGAGAAGTAGACTCTAGAACTAAGCTTTGATATCAATTCCCTGTGTTCGACCCTTGTTCATCCAAGAAATCATATTGTTTCGCTTATAATTGGGCAAGTAATAGAAAAACTTGTACAATGAGAACTTATTAATGATAGAGGATGTTGGAAGCATTTTGCATGCAATGATCATATCCACTCGCATGATGAAGAGATTCATCAAAAGAATTTTGCATTCAATGATCCTACATCAAGGACACATCATGTAATCTGAACTCAAAAGCATTATACCAACATTGATAATATCACTATTTCCCACGACGTTGAGCCTATGTGGTCTAGAATCAAAAACCATCACCAAATCTGTGGAGTTAACCAACTAGGTCAGGTTGTAGGCTTGGTCAAGTGGGATTGGCTTGTACAAACCCACATACCAAACATACAAATAAACAAACTACAACCAAGCAAAATAAATCAGGTTGCACGGGATCGATTCTCAACAACTGTTGATCTCACCAACACTACGCAATATATTCCACCCTAAGTCCCATGAAACACAAATCCAAGCACCACTCGTGTGGGATTATTGGGTTCAACTCCAGGTGAGGCCAAGGTGTAAACCTCGAACCCTAAGAAACTGAAGTTTTCAAAGAGGATACTTTTGAGTGAAGTTAAGATGTTAAAGTAAGCTTGAGAAGTGTCATCGTAAGTGTGACATGGTAGGTAAAAAGAAAGAAAACTAAGAACGAATGGTTTTGAAGTTAAAGGAGGTTAAGTTGAAAAGTGATTTTTTTTTGCTAAGTTCATGGCTTAGGCGTTTTGGACATAGAGGGCAGCCAAAAGATGAGTAAATAATCTCGAGGTTATTGGGTTGAATTGAAGGTAAGCTAGGTGGCAAGCAATTTGTGTGAGCAACCGAAAAGGATGAGGAAACCTTTAAGTGTGCTTAGCATGATGGATTTGGCTAGGCAAAGAAGGATGTCCTTAGAGGTTAGTGGGCGTTTAGGTTCGGCAAGGAAGCTTGCTTTGTGGTTAGTATGGCATTGAGAGGTTAGGCATGGAGTTATGACCTTGCGAGATGAGGCTTGTGGCTAAGGCAAAAGAGGTTAGTAAGGCTTTCCAAGGGCTCAAGGCATTTTGGTTGAGCATTTTGAGTGAAGCTGGGCAAGAAAGTGATTCAATTAATGAATTCCATGTGTCACTTCCATGCTTAGGTTAAATTTTGGCAAGAAGGATGTGTCAATATATTTTCATGCAAGGTTTAGCATAAATAGGTCAGATCAAAATTTCTCCCAAATTACACATGTATTTTTGCTGAAATTGGTCCCAAAAGTTTAGAATTTGAGTCTATTTTCTATGTTGGGGCTACTAGTTAATTTTGAAGAGAGGAATGTTGAGTTTAAGTTGAAAGAAGGAAGAAAAGTCATTTTCAAAAGGAATATGAGCAGTCTTCACTCCAAGGAGGCTACAAAATGCAATTCGTAAAGTTTGTGGTTGAAAGTTTGAGGGAAGAAAGTTAAAGCATTTTCTAGCTACTTTATAAAAGGAAATATTTTCTTTTGAGTTATGGATCTTAAGACATAAGCCTATTAAGTAGTGTTAAGATTTTGGCCGAGCAGTTGAGTTTTTGGGCAGTGTAGTGGTTTGCGGAGTGTTTGGGGTTGCTAGGCGAGATGGGCATGGATTTTAAGTAGAAAGAAGTTATAGATGTGTTTTAGGCTTGTGTTGGACATACAACACATACAAGGTGTAGAGACGATGCACGTGAGACTCAAGGCACGCGACTAGGGAGGCGCGTGCAGTATGCCCACCTTGTGAGGTTAGCACTTGACAAGGCCTGTCTAGGCCCTATGCACGCATGCTAGCATTGCTGCTGTTGGAATTTATGTCCTAAAACTTTTAGTTTGTATTCAAAATTCTATTAAATAAAATTGTCTTATTGATACTATAATTTGAAAGCCAATAAACTAATGTTCC
>JBBPDI010000015.1:8893176-8910341 GCA_037974545.1 Cucumis variabilis | reverse complement strand
GCCCCTTGTTCAAGACTTGGATTCAGTACTTAAGAGAACAACCTATCTACTAACCCTAAAGTGGGTAGGAGTGAATTTCGTCTTGCATCCTATGTCCCTAGCTATCCACCCAATCTTACCCCTGAAATGGGAGGCTTATTGGGCTAATGCTGATGAGGTACCCTCAACTATGCAGATCTAAGGACAATCTCGTATGAACAAGAGTTTATATTTAGCTCAGGATTAAGATTAAGTTACCTAGGTCATCACTAATCGAGATAGTCAATTTTAAACAATGAACGGTGTTATAACGTAAAAGTGACTATTTCATAGTTCAGTCTTATGTAAATACTTTACATAGGATGCCTCCACTTTATGTCTCTACATGAACGATTCAGGATCACTTTGTTTGTACTAGCTACGAAGCGGGCCGCATCCACAGTTTCTCTGAATAAGGCGTCCAACCTTTGTTCATATACTATAGACTTTTTAGGCTATTTACTCAAACTTGATGCACGTTTATGTCTTCATATAAAGTTCAAGTTTACTCAAAAATAGCCTTGAGACTTAGTTTATTGGATTTAAGGCTATAATATTCAATATTTCAATAACGACTTTATTGAACAGAATATGATTACAAACTACGAGTTTTAGGACCAAAAAATTCCAACAAATATATCTTCACACTCTCAACTACATCCTTAACAACATTACTCTTATAAACATTGGAAAGACAAAAATTCAAGTACTTTAACTTGTACCGAGGATCAATCACCATAGCCACAAACATCAATTTATTCATCTTCTCATGTGAACCCCAATACTTATCAAACTTTGTTTTCATATTCATAGCCATCAAACTAAGAACGGAATTGCTATTTTTGCTCTATTTGTTCAAAAAAAATTGAATTTTGTTAATCTCCTTATAACCAACATTAGAAGTCACATATGAAGATCCACTTATTTTTGTAGTGGTTTCATGAAACTCTTTCAAAAACTTGACAAATATACTTACCATCATCCAATCAGACACATTTGGGGGCCCCAATCTCTTATTTCCACGATCGTATTCCTCAAAATACTCAGCAAAGTCTAAGTCATCTTTCTCTTTCTCTAAAATTTTGAAAGTTTTTTCAAATTTAATTGCATGTTCAAGCATTAAATATGTAGAATTTCACCTAGTAGCTACATCTAAACAAACAAGAGCCTTACACTGGATTTTTTCTTGCTTCACACATGTTTTAAATTTGGTCATTCTCTTCGATGATGATTGTACATATCTCACAACATTACGAACACTAGCAATAGAATCATGCATATCTTGTAGCCCATCATTTACAATAAGATTAATTATATGAGTACAACATCTCATATGCAATAGCTCTCCATCTAAAACAATGGATTTCCATCTTTTAAGTCTTCGCTTAAGATATGAAATAGCAACATGGTTGGAACTTGCATTATCAACAGTGATCGTAAAAATTTTGTCAATCCCCCACTCCAACAAACAACTTTCAATTGTCCTCTCAATAGTCTCCCCTTTATGATTAGAAACTTGACAAAAACTCAAAATCTTCTTATGTGAAACCCATTCGAAATCAACGAAATGTGTCGTGATAACCATATAGTTCACATTTTGGAGTGAAGTCTAAGTGTCCGTAGTAAGACAAATTTTTTAGAGCTTTTAAGTAAAAATGGTTTCAATCTTTTCTTCTCTTCAAGATATAGTTGATATATATCTTTAGCGATCGTTACTCTCGATGGAACATCAAATCTAGGACATTTAATACTACAAAAGTGTCTAAAACCCTCACTTTCAACGAATCTGAATGACAACTCGTTCATAATGATCATCTTAGCACATGCTAGTCTACATGTTGGTTGGCTAAACAATGTAGTCACATAATTACTAGCATTGGCTCCCTTCCCATTATTTGTAGGTATAATAGTTAAAGTGGTTTGTCCTTTATTCTCTTCTCTATATGGGTACTTTTTACATTGATTTCTTAAATGTTTCAACAAAGTGCTAGTTCCACAACTATTACTAACACATGCATAATCCTTGCCACAATAATTACACTTGCACCTAGCTCCATCATTAGCACTCCCTTCCATTTTTGTGAAATGATCCCACATAGAAGAAGTTTATTTATTAGGTCTCTTTCTTTTAGACTTAGAAGGTAGAGGTGGTACATGGTTTGTAGTTTGGCTTGTATTAGGAAGAGGAGGAGGAATGGGAGGAGGCATTTCATTATTACTGGTAGCACTCGCATTCTCACTACTACTATCCATCTATAAAATAAAGGAAACAAAGATCTAATTAACATCTAGCTAAATTTCCAACACTAACATTTAACTAAAGTTTATAAACCAACATCATACACCAATTAAACATATATATACATATCTAAACTTTCAATAACATACACCAATTAAACATATCCATACCTAAACTTACAACACCAAATACACAAATTAAACATATACATACGTAATTTGAACACCAACATACAACAATTAAACTTCCATTACCAACATAAAATTCAGATTTCAACAATCAACACCAACTAAAATTTCTAATTTCAACTAAAACATATACATATATGATTCTAATCTCTACTAAAATTCAGATTTCAAATCATGGACATAAAAAAAAATTTAACTATCAAAATATTTAACTTACCATGGAGTTAGATAAAGGTGATTTAGTCGTATCAAAATATTTGAGGAAGTGTGTGGTATTGAATTGCAAAGTGTTAATTACAATGAAACTTAATTTAATTAATGTTAATTGCTAAATACAAAAGTAAAATACAGTAGGCTTACCGCGGAGTTGCTGAAAGGGTCTGTCAACGAACAGATTGCAAAAAAGGGTAGGGCTGAAACTTACAAATTAAAATCGAGAACAGAGTGTGATCGAAAGAAAAAATCAAAAATGGGTTGGAGCACAGATTGAAAGCTGAGCGAAAATCACAAAACATGAGAGGTGGAACACGGAGTGAAGGCCGAACAAAAATCACAAGTGAGGTCGCCGAAAATTGAACACTGACTGAATGGAAAGAGCAAAAGCGGTTGAGTGCTACCAGAATGCAACGTCGAAACTTGCAAAGGATAGTGGTGCACGTCGAAGTGTCGAAGGGTAGGGGTGCATGCGTAACGTTGAAATCGTAAAGGCCAATGGGTAGGAGGCGGCAGACGCAAATAAAATGAAATAAAAGAAGTTAGGGTTTTCTTTATATATATATATATATATATATATATATATATATATAATATTCTTAAACCTGGTCGGTTTGTGTCAACCCTGCCCTTAATACCCAAACCCGATAACCTGACCTTTTTTTTTCAATTCTCTAATCCAACCCAACCCAAAACATAATTTAACTCACTCCAACCCTTATGGTTTGGGTTAGGTAGTCCAGATTGGTCGGATTATCGGGATTTTTGAACACCCCTAGTCTTGAGTTCAAATATCAACTACCACAATTTTTTTTTTTTTTGTTAATAGTGCCCCTTACATATGATTTCTGGATACGCCACTGCTTTATATGTTTAATTAAATCTAGAAAGTATATTTTAAATTACTTTCTTTCAAAAAAAAAAATAATGCAAACCTAATTAATTCACAATCACTTGAAACGAAGGTAAGAAGCATGTCATATAGCAAAGTTAAGCAATTTTTCTTCACAATTTAACTACTTTTTTCGTAGATATATTAACAAACATTTGTTACAGGTCTAGTTAAACATTCAATCTATCAATTTAAACATCTAACTTAGCATGTATTGATCATCATCAATAATCAATGTAAAAGAAAGTATATAACATTAGAAAAATAGTATGTTCTGAAAAAATTAAAAACATTAATAAAACAATCAATTTCAGAATATACATAGAAGCTCTAATCAGTAACTTTCAAATCTATGAATAAGTTAATCAACACCCTATAACTAATAAGTCTATCCACTTAAGTAAATTTATTGTTTGTTTATGGGCTGTCAAGAAGAATATCAAATTATAAGTTTTACTTTGCAAGAATAGCAAAAATAATTTTAAATTGTTAGAATAGCAAAACATAAAAGTTAGAAAAATAAATAAATAAAACAATTCCTCAAATGCCCTTATCCAATATGAAAAATACAATTGTTCACTTAAACACAAAATGTACAGATTAGAAAAGTTGCTATTAATAGAAAGCTTCACTTGTTCATCTTCCTCTTCCTCTTCTCCTATTGGCAATTTCACAGGATTTTGATTCAATTTTCAAAAACACGAAAGAGAGTCATGGTTCAATCAGCTCTGACAAGAAATCATGAAATCCCACGATATTTTTTTGGGTCAAAACCTCTCAAACTTTCTCAGATTGAACAACGCAATGATGATATTTGACAAGAATCGTCCATTTCTTCTTCAATTCATCAAAGAATTCGCCACAACATTTGGCAAAAACAGATGAGGACACAATTGGACTTCTTCTTCAATTATTCTCTCACTGTGTTTGTCTCTTGTTAGCTGTCTCCCTCTCTCAATCTCCTTCTTTTCTTTTATCTAATAAAACCTAAAAGAAAAATATTCAAATAATTACAAAAATGTCATTGGGGCATAATTAAATTCTAAAATTAAAATTAAAATTGTTATTAAAACTATATATTAAAATTTAAATTCAAATTGTTATTAAAAATATATATTAAAATTTATTTAATAAATGGTTTAAAATATAACAAATTTGAAAATTGTGGATATATATTTGTGATTATTATAGGGGAGGTTGTTGCAATCTTGTCTACCAACAAAATAACAAATTTAGTACCAATTTTGAATGTTGTTTTCAATTAGGATCTTAAATGAACCATTCAATGGAAGTTTTAATTTCAATTTATTATTATGTTAAATGAACCATTTTATGGAAGGATCGCTAAATGCATCATTATAGGGAAAAATACAATCTTAATATGAAGTTGTTATTATATCAAATGACATTGATATAATATAGAGAATAATTGTTAGATGCATAATTATAGGGAGGATACAATGTTAATATGAGGTTGTTATTATATCAAATGTCATTGATATAATATAGAAAATAATTGTTAGATGCATAACTATAGGGAGGATACACTGTTAATATGAGATTGTCATTATATCAAATGAAGAATTTTAAGGAAGGATACAATTTTAAATTCAAATTTTTAAGATCATCTAACTAAACATTTAAAATAAAATGATAAAATACACTACAATAAATCCGATCTTCCCCAATGCACTAAAACGTCACCGAAAATCCCAAACAACGTCGTGAAAAGCTACCACGACGTCGTACACGAGGTCGACAGCCACATCATAGAAAGCCCATCGGGGATACTTTCTGCGACGCATCTTGCTCCCACGTCAAAGAAAATTTCCCCCATGTGCGGCCCTAATATGTCACATAAGACTTGTCGACGCCGACGTAGCAAAAAGCTTTTGCGACGATGATGTCGCAAAAGAATTTTTTTTATTTTTTTAATTTTATTATTATTATTTATTCATTAGTAAAACTCGATGTAATAAAATTTGTAGTAAACCGATTGAAATGAAAATATTATTCATTACGAAATTGTAACGATCCAACTTTTCTAACTAAGTCGAAGTAATAAATTTTTTACAAGGCACTGTGATTGACACAAAACATGGTAAAATTTATTTGAAACCATATAGGTAAAAGAAAAAAAAACTTAAGTTCGGGCCCTGTTTCAAATAAACCAAAATCCTTCAAAGTACAGTTTTAAAAACAACAGTTCAATCACAAAGATTTCTAAACAGTCTCATGTACTAAGGAAAACAAGAAAAACATAGAGCGAAAGCATTTGAAGAACATTCTCCTATGGAAATCACGTCTCCTTCTTGTCCCTCGTCGATCTGCATCCTTTATTGCCTGAAAAAGGTTAAACATAAAAGGGTGAGTATAAACATACTCAGTAAGAGACCTACTACTGGACCCGTTAGGGGGAAAATAACTATTAATTTCCTATTGGGGTACCCTGCACAGTCAGAGTCTTGTGATCTCGTAGGATACACATAATCAGTCTAGTGTTCGCGAAGGATACACATATCAGTCTAATGCTCCCGAAGGATGCACATAAAAAGTGGTGATCCCATAGGACACTTGCAAGGTAAACTACCCAATAGGAAACTGACAAATTTTTCCCTCAGTCCTTTCTAAACATCTTACAGTCATTCATAGCACAATTGAATTTTCTCAATACATAATTCTTCCACTTAACATACTAACAGTCACCTTATTCTGCTTTGTCCCAAAGTCAGTCAGAAACATATCAGTACATCAGTCAACAAACTAAATGCTCATAATATTCCCCTCAGTCCACAAGAACACAACCATTGCATTCCCTCAGTCCATAAGAACACAACCATACTTTAATATATCATACATTCAATCTAAACAGCATTCCACCAGTTCAAGCCACACTTTATATAAACAACATCTACGAGATTCAGTCAATCCCGTCTTAGTTTAATAAAACCCAAATAGCTAATCAGTCAACATTTTTAAATCTGCATGCCAGTCAGCCCATGTCCGTCCGAAATACCATTGTCATATAATCATTTCAGTCCAACACAAATATAGTCAAAATTACTCATACTAATACATAATCCAACCCTAGCATAACGATTTCTCAAAAAGGTAAACTCATACACATGTGTCACCCATCTCAGTTCAATCAATCCAGTCAAACGTACTCTATCCATTCTTTAACACAACAGTCAATCATTCTTCAATTCTGTCAACACAACATTTTTAATTTAGTTACTTCATCACCACATTTAAAACTACACAAGGCAATTAAATCTTTTTAACCATTCATACCTACCCTCAACAGTTATATCCTTTAGGTCATTCAAGTCCATGCATAGCAGTCAAATCATTTTAATAATTGAAATCCACATATGGGTCCAGTAGTAAAAATCTCTTACCTTAACGTTACCCAAGCTTCTTGATCGAACTAAAGTCCAATGAATCAAGCTAAACATTATAATAAGAAAATCAAACACCTTGACAAGCAAACTCTTTTATTCAATCAATTTACCTAATATGAATTTCAGTAACTTATCGAAGTAGAGGATCGAACTCCAACGAAAACCAATATTTGATGTGAATCCAACAAAATTCAAGCACTACCCTCAACTTATGATTGAACAACGATCCACAATTAATCCAACCATAAAGCTCTAATTTGTTTTGGAAACAATTTCAACTCAACTTCACTTTTTAAATAATAAGATTTCAACTAATCACAGTAAGGGTAGAGGCAGCGATCGAAGAAACTCACGCACAATTGGGACAAAAACCGCGTGGCTGAGAGGAGTACGTGAGAGCTACCTCACGCTCGGCTGGCTAACCGACGCGGCGGTTGGGCTTCGCGATGGGAGACTGACGCAGACGGAGGAGCAACGACCAAACTTCAAGAACGAAGACCGAAGCAGATCTATGCAGTCACGACGGTGCGGACGGTTGGGCTTCACGAAGCTACATGTGGATCTGGGCGGACAGCAAACGGAAAAGAAAGAAAAAGATTGGAGAAAGGGGTGGCGCGACTTCGTCGGACGGAAAGGAGAAGAGAGAGAGTTGTAGCTACTGGGTTTCGGCTCTGTCAGAAAATAGAGACAATCGACAGTGAAGGTAGGACTACTGTCGTCGGCTGCAGGTGAGAGGGGACGATGAAGTTGATCGGAAAAAGGAGAGGAGAATAGTAGAGGGCGGCGGCTGTGAGTTTAGTTGAAGAAGAAAGAAGAAGAAAAAGATAAGGGGGTGTGAACACGAGGAAGGAGAAAGGAAAAAGCTTTTTCTTTTTCCTTTCTTTTTCTTAAAATAATAATAATAATAATATAATTATGATATATTATTATTACTTTTTCATTTGTTTTTTTTTTCTTTTCCTCTTTCTCAAAACAATATCTCTTTTGATCTAAAATAACATCCAAATAAATTCAACTTAAATTAAATTCAATCAAGATAATTAAATTTAAAATTTCTTTAAATTTTGGGGTGTTATAATTTAAGTAAAGTTCTAATATCTTTATGATAAAAAGAAATTAAATGGAATTAATTTCCATTATTTTGGGTCAAAAATAAGACAAGTTTATAAGCCAAGGTTTTGAGCTGCAATCCGGGGGTGATAAAATGAATTTAAAGTTGATTTGTGAATCTAATTATCTATCAAATGTTTTAAGCATTCTTTAATGTATGAATTAGTTGAGTTTATTTATTTAGCAAAATGTTTCCAAAGCATGAGATTTGAAATGTTTGTTAAGTATATTTTATGATAAGTATTTAAGTAAAGAATGATTTTAGAATGTTTTAGACTATATCGTACAATGTACATATATAGCAACCCTTCGGAGGATATGGCTTATGCATAGAGGTTCCTTTGATGAAGGTATTCAGTAGATACCTAGTTCCCATCCCTGGAACAGATTAATGAGATGATGGATCTACAAATTTGTTTTCATCTCTCAAGATGATAATTTGTAGGTACTCACCTCAAATAGCTATAACAAGATGGGGACCATTAGAGGGTCCACCTTGTAAACAAGATGAGGGCCATCTGAGGGTCCAACTTGTGTTTCATATGGTGCAGCAAGTAAATTGATTTAATTATGCTAAATACGAAGTTTATAACTAAATTGTCTTAGAAAATATGCTTTAATAAAACTATCACTCACTGGGCTATTTTAGCTCACCCTTTCCAAATGTTTTCTCCACTTTCCAAGTAGAGGTTGTGATATGCATGCAAGCCTGACCGTTGTCTCCAAATCTGCTGTGCAAAAGTTGTGATTAATTTAGTTATTGAGGGTCAATTTTAGTTAAACAATATCATGTACATGTTTTTTAATAAGGTTAAGTGCAATTGTTTAATTTATGCTTGGTTTGTAAGTGTAGTCTGTAATCAACCGCATCTAGCCTCAGGATCAAGAAGTAAAACATAAATAATTTGGATCACAAATAGTTACAATTGGATAAGAAGAAGAAAATGGGGTAGCTGAGGAAGATTCATTGTGAATTATCGGTACCGAGAAAATGTAATAGAGTTCAGTGAAAATTGTAGAATGAATTAACGACAATAATATGGAGATGTTAATGAAGCGAATGAAGCAAAAATTCATGTACTACTCTGGGCGATTTGTGGTTCTTTAGAATTCGGACAAATCTCTCTTAGTCTTTGAGAAAGAGAGAGGGATGTGTATGCATATGCGTACGTGAAGCGGACCACCATAAAAGGTCAAGGTCGTCGTCTTTGGTTGCTTGTTCGATCGTGTTAGAATTAATGACACTTTTGTAATGATTCTTAATAAAATTATTTAACATTTGGTGGAAAATTTGGAAAGTAAGATTTGGCAAGATTTGAAAAATGATAGAATATCTTAGTCGAAAACACAAAACAATCGATAAGTTGGAACAATAGTTGGAAAATATTAAACTTTTAGGGAAATCTCGATAGTCAATTTCGTTCAAGATTGATCAAGAAAAACAGTTTTACGCTACTTTTAAAAATGAAAACTGAAAGTTTGCTATTTTTTCTAATTTTTCGAATTTAATAGTATATTAGTAACAAATTTCTTAATAATTGATAGTTTGTGCTTTTCTTTTTCTTTTTTGGAACGGTTGATTTAATGATTAATCTTAAAAGATCACTAACACATAATAAATAATAAATAATGAATAGAATCTTACAAGAAGATTTTGCTTCACTAACTTAAGTGAACAAATTCACAATTAAACGCATATATCTTAAGTGATCTAAAATTAGTATTGATGTGAACAAAAGAAAAAAAAAATTGATATCATGCATGTATTCGGTAGATTGATTCTGATGTATACATCATTTTTTTCCCCTTATTGTACATGGTTAAAAATAGTTCTATTGCGACTATTTTGTTTTTATAATGTTTTTTGTTTTTTTATTTTGAGTATAACAAAGTTGAATTTGCGCTTATTCTTTTCAAACTTGTTTTCTTAGTTTAAAATTTAATATGTGTTTTAATTTAACTTTTAGTTAAAAAGAATTAATTCAAATTCTTAAACAAATATACTAAAATTTCACATAGCTACCGATAGTCTAAAGTAGAAATTCTTACCAAGTATAATTTCTTTTATTTTCTTGAAATTTCACTTTAAATTTGTACTTGGGGATTATTACTTTCCATAATACCAATGATTTGGATTTTTGTAAAACTGATACCAATAATTTGGATGATAAGTTGAAAATAAAGGCACAATAATTGAATTCATTAGGGGGATGCATTCTAATTACAAGAACCTATACCATCTCTCATTAATGGCTGATTGGGACAACTCTTTTCATCAAATTGTCACTTAATTTTATTAACAATAACAAATTTTGAGAGATTAAGATAATTTCGAAATTTTGGTTGGAAACCTCAATTTTCAACCGATTTCTTCAATTCTTCAAATTTTGAAAATTTGAAGTTTTGAAATTTTGATTTTGGATTTCTCTTATTATTATTGTTTCTTTTTAACAATTAACTATGCTAACCTTAGAGAATCGCGAGAGAAATTTATTTTCTATTTTTTACCAAGCAAAATCTTTATTTTCAAGAAACCCTAAATTTTCATTCAAATATTTTAATTGAATTTTCACATTATTTCAAATTATTTTTCTAATATTCTTCCTATTTTCTTTCCAGCTTTATCTACTTGTAGAGTTTTTTTTTTCTTTCTTCTTCATTATGTTATCTTTAATGTTATGATTTTTTATGTTCCTATTATTTTATGGTTTAATACTATGATTTTTAATTTTTATATCTAGTTTATTTATAATAAACAATTTATCATAATTTTATAAGCAAATATTTCATGTTTTTAATTAAAATATTTTTAAAAATAGTAAAATAAATTAAAATATTTACAAGTTATAGCAAAATTTTAAATTTTATCACTAATAATCATTGGATATGCTATAGTGATAAAAGACTATCAGTGATAGAATTTGCTATAGCTTGTACATATTTTGTAAAATTTACTATTTTTTAAAATTCTCCTTTTTAATTTTGTAATTAATTTTAAATATTTGATATTATTTTTCATCGTTTTCTTTCGTAAGATTTCTCCTCTCACATTCGCATTCACATATATTATACAATTCACATATGAATGTTGTCTTACTTTATAATGATAATTAAAATGATGAATTATACTATAATGTAAGGGGCATTTTTAAAAATTATCAAAATAAAGTAAAATATATGTTTATAAACTATATAGCAAAATTTTGGATTCTATTTATAATAGCCACTGATAGACTTCTATCATTGTCTTTTAACAAGCGCAAATCCATTAAGGGGCACAGAGGGCACGTGCCCCCTTTTTATTATCGATTTTTTATTTTAATATTAATTTTGAAGTGTTAGATTACCATATTTATTAAATTTAACTTCATTGTGCCTAATTTCTACTTCTGTTGTAGTGGTTGTGTCCCTCGTGCGCAACTATTTGGTTGTGAGTTCAAATCTCGTCTACTACAATTATTTTTACGAAATAGTTTTTATTCTAAATATCAATAATTTTCTTTTCTCAAATTTCCAAATATCAATTTTTTTTTTCCAATATCAAATTTCTTCATAAATTTCAATGATTTTCTAAAAGGAAGATAATTTTTTAAGAAGAGGAAAAAAACTCATCTAAGATAAAACTCTAACTTATTTACTAGCCCTCATTTGTTATCTAACAAAAATTTTAAAAAAAATAAACAAAGTAAATGATCCAAACTTTCACTCTCTCAACAACATTCCATGCAAAAGGTATTAATCTTTCTTTTTTCTTTTCTTTTTTTTATGATAATTTTTAAATTCACATATTTGCATTACAAAAAATCATGTGAAAATTGTTGGTATTTCTTTATTGCTACAAATGTAGTGAATGTTATTGGAGCATTAGTGAAACATCGTGATATTTTTTAGTGTCTTTATTATATAGTGTCTGGTGCCCCCCTATATAAAATTTTTGGATCCGCCACTATCTGTCAATATCATTGATAGAAACATATCGGTTGCTACTAATGTCTATTATTAATAAAATATGAAAATTTTGTTATATGTTTGTAAATATTTTGTCAAATTTGCTATTTTTTACAATCTTCCATAATTCAATCACAATTAGGCTAATTTTAATCATTTTCATCAATGTCCATAAAATTTACTATAATTTCCAAGATGAATACTGGCAAATATTTTCTTCAATCGTGGAGATATACTTAGGAGTTATCGAGTGACACAAATCGAAAGTAATTTCTTTGTTGAACATTCTCAAAGTTATACCCTTATTAGTAACTAAATATGGATACAACTGGGTTAGGAACTGGTTCCTAGAATAATCCCTTCATTAAGGTTTTTAACGAAAATGAATTTGTTGTGATAAGGCACACATATCCTTTGCAAATGTGAACCTTTGAAAGCTTGAATTAGATGTTCAAAAGACCTATATAAAATAGAAATATCATATCTTTTAAAAAGAACGACTTATAAGCCCATCAAAAAGCCTTTGGTTTTGTCTGGCTTTTTACGTCAATAATTAAGTAAAAAGGAGCAAGGCATCCCAAGCTTGTTATATCAGGTTCGATAAACATCAAGGGACTTTTTTATTTGCTTTAATTCTAAATTTTCATAACTGAATCTATTTAAACAATTTATTAAGATTAAGTTTTAAAATTATAAATATGTCAAATATTACAAACGTGTACACAGACTTCTTCAAATCTTGTATTAGCAAGATGAAATGTTAGAATTGATAGATAATAAAAACGTTTCAAAAGATATCTTTTAACTATAAATCCAAACTGATGGATCCAAACCTTAGGAAAAATTTCCATTGATAAAGTTATATATCTGAAAAGAATAATATTTATACAATTGAAACATAATAAATAGTATAAATCCAAAATACTCTAAGAAAGTTTAACTTTTAATTAACACTATTATTAGTTTAGAGTTATGAAATGTAAATTAATATTTGATCGATTGTTATTAAGAATTACTTATATATTTCCTAAAATAAAGCCCAAAAACAAACGCATTTGAAATGTTAATTAAAAAATATATATTAAAAACAAAACCAGTAATTTATAACACTTCGGTGCTTAATAATTATTGATTAGTGACTTTGATTTATAATTAGAAGATGACGCGTTAGTTAAAAGGTCTATGATTTTGAAATTAAGATGGGAACTAATAATTTTTATGCATGCATGCCTAGTTGATCATTCTTATATTATTTGGAAATTGTTTTAGATAACGTACTACTGAAAATATTTACAAATATAAAAAAAGACTATGATAAACTTAAGTAGACATTTATGAATATGCATCTTTATTATTGAAGCAATATATGTTTATTTAAATTTATTGTGATTTATCACAAGCAAAGAGTAAAATTTTACTATATTTATAAATAGGTTTGCTCATTTTAATACATTTGAAAACATTTCTTGTCATATCTCCTCCAGAATCACCTACTCTCGACTTGAGAGTCGATGTGAAGTCTACTAAAATGGTTCCTCATCTGAACAACATCAGCTGACCCTGACTACTGAACTCTTCTGTAATGATAAACATCTTGAGTAAGATAAAACTTATGCAGTGGATTAACAAGATAGACACAAATTAAACAAACTTCATTACATAACTTCAAAATAAGTTAAGGCTAACCGTCATTGATTACAGACTATACTTTTAGACCAAACAAAACTAACAATTGAACTTAACCATTAAACATAATTTATGTACACAACATACATAGACCTAGAACTGACCTACAACAACAAAACTATTAATAATTTTACACAACAGACTAGAGACAACGGTTAGGCCCTCGAATCACGATTTCTACCTGAAAAGTGAGAAAACGTTTGAAAATGGTGTGCTAAAAAGCCCAATGAGTGACGGTTTTAATAAAATGTACTTTTTGAAATAACTTCATTCTTTTTCTTAAATCATTTAATAACCATAGCATAAGAATAGAATCTTTTAAAACTTTTTTCACGTATAGAAATATATATTTTTATCTTTTAGAAGCTATTTTACTTTTTAAAACAAATCTCTGTTTCTTTGTCTTTGTTAATTCTGTACTTTAGAAACTCGGTCACGATAGTAACTAGCATAACCTGCTATGCCTAAAAAATCAGTCATGAATTCGATCATCAAAATGTCATGCCTGAACTCGATCAAGATAGTAGAGCGCTAATCATACTATCCTGCCTAAACTTAGTGGTAGTAGCTAACACTACAAGAAAAGTGACCTTCGCCGACGTAGCAAAACATCACGAAAAACCCAAAAAATGTTGGGGAAGTTTATTGCGACGTTGCAGACGACGTTGGCAGGTACGTCGGGATAGGCGCATCGAGGATTCTTCACCGACACAGATCACGTCAATGTCGGGAAAACTTTTGCTGGCTATCGCGATGCGGCATCGTGATAGGTTTCCGTGACGCGGCATCGCGATAGGTTTCTGTGACACGGCGTCGCGATAGGTTTCCGTGACGCGGCGTCGCAAAAGGTTCACGCCATCGCCTCAGAACAGGATTGATCAAATTCGTCGTTCTTTGAATTTTGATGCTTCCTTTCTAACTGAACTTTCTCTTCCTAAGAAATTCCTATTTCTTTATGAATGTTCATTGATTTCTCGTCTTATTCCTTTTAGTATTTTTTAGGATAGATTTTTTTTCATGAAGGGAAAGAGAGAAAGTATAAAGAATGAGAGAGGGAGATGGATGATTTGATGAAGGAAAGTAGAAGAAAGGAGAGAGAGGAAAGGAGAGAGAGATCCGGTAGCGGCAACGGCGATGACGAAGACGAACGGACGGCTGGACGAATATCCTTCTCTCCCTCTCTCGGCCGATTTTTTCTTCTATTCGTTTTGCAATCGGTTTTGTGTTGAGGGGAAGAAATAGGGTGGACTTTCCCCAACGTCGTTGAAGACATCGCAAAAGAACTAACGATTTATCCCCTTTCCGCGATGCAATACCTCACTGCATCACGGAAAGTGGCACGATTGATCAACTTTCCGCGATGCAGTACCTCACTGCGTCGCAGAAAGTGGCGCGATTGATCAACTTTCCGCGACATAGTGCCTCACTGCATCGCAGAAAGTGACGTGAATTTTTGACTGTATCCCCTTTCTGCGACGTGGTGAGGCACTGCGTCGCAGAAAGGTCCCATCATATTTTATTCATTAACTATACCACGACATGATGTAGATGTGCGTCGCGGAAGGGTTTTTACGGCGATGTGTCGCTTTCGACGTTGGCAAAGGGTGTTTACACTGACGCTTGTTTTTTGCAACGTCGTTGTATGCGTCGCAAAAAGTCCATATTCTTGTAGTGTAAGTGGTCAACATGATCCTATATCCCTAGATCTTTGTGCACATTGACCATTGAAAACTAGATGTATAGAACAAACAAAGTTTTCTTGCTTGAAACCTTCCTCATTAAATCAATGCTCCTCAAACATCATTCTAAAACAATAGCATTTCCATAAACTCAAAGAATATTCATTAACCATAGCTTGCAAATCTCATCAATAAATCATCAATAAGTACATGTTTTTCAAACGTTTCTAAACTCATGTTTTGGAATCATTTTCTAAATAACATACTTTAACACTTTTTATAGACATGCTTGTAAATTAAGATATCTTAATTAGTATAGTTCAATAATTATTTCAAAACATGTGTAAATAATAGCATGTAAAACTAAATGAAAAACAATATTTATAAATTGTTTTGTCACTCAAAGATGGTAGCTTAAACCCTCAACTTGTAAATTTTTTCGATCTCCTCTTATCTTAAAATAATGAGAAATAATTCTATTTAACTTCCTTTAATTATAAACACATCAAATTTTCACTTAAATTTTCCAAAATCACAAAAACAGCCCCCCAAACCATCAAATGACATTGGTTGGCGTGCTGGGATGGATGGCAGAAGTTGGCATTCATGCGCATGGCCTAGGCAGGCCTTTCCACATGCTAACCTCGCAAGGGACTTGCTGCACGCGCCTTGCTTGGTCACATGCCCAGTGTCTCCCATGGCCCCCTTATGTGCATGGCTTGTTGTGTGCTACCTTGGCCACGATGTTGGGATTTATGTCCCAAAACTCTTAGATTGTAAATATAATCCATTGATTGTTATTAACAAAGTGTTATAATTGTAATAATTGTTATTGATATATTATTAGTTTTGTCTTAATAACCAAAATACAATAAATTAACATCCTAAGTTGTTTAATGATTCTTGAACAGTATGTAGAGACATACAGGGATCAGTGTTTGAGATCAGCTTAAAGGGTCTATAGTATAGAGATAAGGTTGAGTACCTTATCCTGGTAACACTATGGATATGAATCGCTTTGTATTTGATACAAACGCAATGATCCAACGCGTTCATGTAGTTGACATGCAAGTGAGAGTATCCTATGCAATGAGATTGCATAAGACTGGACCGCAAAATAGTAACGACTAGATGTAACTTCGTTAACTAGTTTGGTTTCTATTTCACTAGGATGACCTAGGTAACTTTTATGAACTCCTGTTCATGAGGAATTGTCCTTTGATTTGTATGGGTGAGAGGGGCCAAATTGCCAACTCAATAAACTTATCATTTTAGGGACAAAACTGAGTGAGAGCTGGAAACATAATTACACAAGATGGAATTCACTCATTTTCTACTTTAGGGTAAGCAGACAAGTGTTCCCTTAAATGGTATCTCTGGGTCTTGAACAAAAGACTCTACCCTCTCTATTGCATGAACACTCGTGAAGGACTAACTTACTGTTATTGGTCTATATCCATGGACACAAAAATATATCTACAGTGAGAAGAGTTCAACTATGAGTCTTTAGTAGAGTGTACACACAGTTCACGAATATTGATTAATGTGGTTAACGAGTTTAGCCAATTAATCTTAGATCGAGTAGTTTCTGATCTGTAGGGTCGTTAGGTCTCCTTCCTAGCTCGTAAAGGATAATGAGATTTATTTATATTGGTTGCAATTTGAAATGTTCAAATTTACTTTGGAAATTAGTTTAATGTATAATGTTATCTTATAATATAAAGTTTATCAAACTTTATTATATAAATTTAATTTTGGATATGATTCAAAATTAATTTATGAGAGATA